>CM041778.1:184639183-184681753 GCA_023374045.1 Limonium bicolor | reverse complement strand
ATTTCAGTCTACCCCCCTTAAAAAGACTTCGTCCCGAAGTCTCTTAATCAAATAGGTAAGTAATATAAATGTATAACTACCCATTGTTCCCATAATGTATATCTATGTGATATATCATTTACACACATCATATTGCGCTTATACAGCACATAGCCATCACGTTGTGGCGTTAGTTCAATCATATATGGATATAGGTGATCCATCAGCACCATCATTTCCTATCAGTTCTACAAGTCCTGACAACCTTCCTGAGGTGTCCATAACATTCCATTGTTCCACATTCCATATCTAATGATTCATTTCGTATCTAGGCAATACCATATGTAATCATTCTATAAAGCAATATGAATGCATATCACAGATAGCATAAGAAAAGTACTACACACATGGTGTACATACAATCATTCAAACAAGTATCTCATAGGATACATACTTTCAAGTGTACATCACACCCAAACAACCAAACAACGCACGCCCCGCGTACCAACCATAACCAAGAAAACCAATTCACTGTATGCTATGCATACTAAATAATTCACATACTAACCAAACAACCTCGTATGCCCCGCACACCACCAATTCTCTTTTTTTTTTGCATGCAATGCATATCAAACAGCCAAAAATAAGTGCACACATGTGCACAGCCAAGAGGCTCTACCCCCCTTAAAAAGGGTTACGCCCCCGTACCCCACAAGTATACAACAGCCGCTCAACAAGGAGCGCTGGATACTTGGCTCTCAAAGAGTTCTCCAACTCGTGGATTATCCTCATATCAGAGACGGGTATAATTCTAGCCCTTCAGGGCTCCACAATATATAAAAGGTGAGGCACTGATCTTTTTGTGCTCTCTCCCAAGTTCATTCTTTTGGGCCCACTCGCTCCGTATGAGGTGTAGACCCATGAACAAAGGCTCAATTTGCCTTTTTTTTTGCTGTGAATCCACTGGTTTGGATCACTAGCATATATGCGTGTGTCTTCTCTCACTGATATTCAGTTTGAGATGTAATGTGACATTGGCTACTGTTAGTACTTAGTGCTCTTTGCACTTGTCTTTGTAATACTAAGACGTACCAGCCTATATGTCCACAAAGATGATGTTTGTCATCCATGTCTCCTGGTGATTTTGCTCCGGAGTAACACACTGTTGTAGTTCTTTTTTTTTCACACTCTTGTTGATATCCACTTTATCTTTCAGCATTTCCACAAGATTAATAACTGCACGAGTGCAATACCAAAACACTCAGTCATACAGAGTGCAGAGGCGTAAACGCTCAACAGCTAATATTTCATGAGTCAAACAGATAAGATGTGCGAATTGTCCTATGAGTGGTACATTCCAAATCCATTGTTCTTTAAGCAAGATTTCTGCTATCATATAGCTTTATCTTTTCTTCTCGCGTAGTCACGCGTTTATATCCATATCATCTGGTAGATTTCCTCTGGATTGTAAGAATTACTCGATCCTTATGAGGATTCTACATATTTTCATCCATAATAGGTTTTCTTGTTGCTTTTTTTTTTGGGTTCCTATCCTTGAACTGTTTCCTTGTCTTCCCTGTATACTGTCCACTGTTCTCTGTTGAAGGTTTTTTTTTTTAGCCCGTTGGTTTAACTGCGGCTCTTCTCGTCCATCTTCGAGGTAATCCGTCTTACTGTCCGTAGAATGGAGTTGACTACTTCTCGTGTTCCTAACACTACCTGTCTACTTGCATGGGGTACCGTACTGATACATTACTACTTACCCGACTAACTTATAAATAAGTCTGTCAGGCCCACATGCTCCGAACGGAGTGCGGTCGTCCCATGTCTCGTTTAGTAAACTGGTAATGTCTGTCACACGGTTGTTGTGAAGTATTCTTTTGTCAATCTCCCTTTGATGGATATCCCTCTTTTTTGTTCTTCTTTTTTTTTGGTCTTCTTTTTGCTTCTGTTTTTTTTTGTCCTCTTTTTGCTTCTGCCCTTTTTTTTGTCTAATAGTTCGTGTTATCGGTTATCCCGTAATAAGTGTTATTGCCTTTGTGGCATCCGTGGTAATTCGTATCATAGACTGGTATTATTCAACTCGGTGTAAGTAAAATCCGTGCTATATTAGCAAACTTGTTTCTCCTCTTTTTTTGATCTCATTGAGTACAACGCATTTTCCTTTTTCTCCCTGTTTTTTTTTCTGATCATGTCTCATCCATAGTTCATATTCGTCCCCTCATCCATGTAATTGGATGTATTGCAGATTGCATAATAGCTTGAGCAACTTGGCTCTTTACTTCCCAACCATCCTCACTGACGGTGGTGCATCTACAAAGGGTATGCTTGTCCATAAGGACTGAACATGTATCACCGGTAGTGATTAGCATTAAATGCAAGTATACTCTAATGGTATTTGGCTAATAGCCCTGTCTGAAACTTCCTCGAACGTTTAAACTGGTGTGTGTGTGTGTGTGTTTTTTTTTTACAGTCATAGTGGCTGTATAATGTGTCCAGTTGCAGTGGTTGGACTATCGGTCCTTCCAAAATTGCATAGGTTTCTAATCTCCAGGTTTCAATGAAAAGGTTTGAACAACAGTTTTTTTTTATAAAAGGTTAAAAAGTAGTAGTTGTTGCAGTTGCATTTGCAGTAGCTGTTACTGTTGCTGTTGCTGTCGCTGCACTTGCTGTAGCAAGTGCGCAAGGCAGATGGAAATTTCAGTGGTTTACTGTCATAGCGCTTGCAATAGCAAGTGCGCCATGCAGGTGGAAATTCTGGTTCAGTAATTCCCGGTCTCATTGACTCTGTGTCGTAGAGTATAGGCTACATGGTAATGTAAGCATTAACATCCTGTTCATATATATATCCGTCAAGGTTTAAAGCTTTTGGTACTGAGTACACACAACTAATCCCAAAGTCTTACACAAAAGGCGAGTGGTCAATGACACACTCCCACATACTTATAACATAGCTCCTTCTAACATTCAAAGTAAGCACACAACAGTAAGTAAAAGTCTTCCACTAGCGGTCTCATGGAGTATGGGTACTCATGCCCTATCTACTCCCTTGCCCTTCTGGGCTCCAGCATCAGCAGATGTCTAGCCATCCTGACCGCCTCGTGGTACTCCAGATCCTCCAGCTGAGGTCTTCTGAGTATTCTTTGGTGGCCTGTAATTACGGCTCTCTGGGTTCATCCAACATTCAAATTCCCTATGGCCCTCTTTGTGGCAGCACCGACACTCGACTTTGCGGCCTTCGCAGTCGACCCCTGGATGGTCCTTCCCACAACGCTTACAGTAAAAATGGCGCTGGGGCTGTCCGGTGCCTGATGATAGTATTTAAGTTTAAGTTAAAATCTGTTGATATAGGGGTTAAGATTATATTTGAATTTAAGAGGTAGGTGTTCTCACCCTTAGGAGGTGCAGATCTCAGAGGCTTAGCATCAATAGCTGGGCCGGTCAACTGCAGGACGGGTTCCCTTTCTTTCCCTGGTGACCCTGCTGCCCTTTCTTTGGAAAGAATTTCCTGTTTAAGGTTTCGGGTCAGCATTCGTAAGGTATTTAGTATGATAAGTATTTAAGCTTGGGTTAAGTCCTTACTTTCCCTTTTTCTGGCCATCGCCTGAAGATGCTCCTCCACCCTCAGACTCTCCTTCAGGGTTCTTCCTTTTCTTTGCCCCTAGAGTCTCTTCCCGAGTCTGGAGCATTAGCTCCGTCCTCGAGGCAGCGTCGTAACACTCCTGGAATCTCATTGGTAAGTTCTCACAAGGTTATACGGTACTATAGTAAGTAAAGAATTTATGGCATTCATGTTAATACCTGTATGGTAGTGTAGAGGGTAGCACCCATCGCCATCTGGATGCGAAATAATAGTCCTCCCCGGAACTTCTCGATCTTTACGGTTTCTGAGTAATCCACACCGGGGATGAAGTCCAGTAGACCAATGAATCGAGCGTAATACTCGTCCACGGTCAGACCTCCCTGGGTCAATGTTTCAAACTCATGGCGCTTCTTCTGTTTGAGGTGCGCCGGGTAGTACTTCCCTCTTAGTAACTCAACAAAGGCAGCCCACGAAAAGTCGGGCGTAGCCAGGTGCTGGTCCTTGACCAACCTCCACCAAGTGCTGGCTGCATCCTTCAGATGGAAAGCAGCAATAGCGACCTTCTTGTCGTCAGGTACCTGTAACGCTTCATAGGCCTTCTCATGTTCAACGATGTAACGTTCCAAAGCTACGGGGTCTGGTTCCCCTGAATATGTAGGTGGTCGGGTCTCTGTAACTGACTTCAGCCAGTTTGTTTCCCTGGGCTGTGGCGGGTGGGCTGGTGCTCCTCCTATCTGAGTACCCAGCTGTGCAAGAACGGCTGCAACCGTCTCAGCAACTCCTGGAATGCCGGGGTCACCGCCTCTACCTCTTCCAGCACCACGCCCTCTAGTACCACCAGACATCTGTAGTACAGTATGTCACATAAATACTTGGTAAAATTACCGTACACAACCAATAGATATTAAGTTGCCTTAAAGGCTATCCTGTCACGCATTTTGCGTTTCTAGACACAATATCTTTTGAGACGAATCGTCTCGTACCTCCTAAATGTTTCCCAATATTTCCCAAGTCCTAAGCTCACTGTCTTAACCTACTTTCTCGTCATCAGAGCGGTACTCCGCTCTGATACCACTTTTGTAACACCCCTCTCCATAATCACGATATAATCCCTCACGTAGCAATAAATAAAACGTCTCGCAGCGGAAAAATAAATAACAATTACAAAACTCACACGGGTGTCACCGGCCATTACTCGCCCATGCGAGCAACGTAGCCATACCACATCCAACTTCCAAAATAAACAAACTGCTAACCGCAGTGATAACGAGAAACTCCTATACATCAAACTAAGTCCATAACCATAAACATTGACAAGTGAGCGTCTACCCAATCCTGAAAAATACATAACCTTACCATAAGACCATACACCATCTTCATTACCATACAACATCTCCAACTACCCTGTTCCTGCTCTTCAGCTCCGACAATGATCAACAACCTGAAATGGTGTAGTATCAGCGATAGACGCTGAGTATGCCGGGCCTGGACCCTAATGGTCACTTGTCATTTTAACCATCTTATTATTAGATTGGTTTCATGCTTTTCCTTTTTACAGTTATAATCAAAACTGAAGCAAAATGTATAATATACATAATCAACCATCCAAAATTCATAAACATTAATCATCCATCCAAACCAAACATTCATAGAATATTTCAAACAACATTTGTATATCGAACGTATCGAGCAATAACAACAATATTTTGTACAATGTACAATCGCCGTAGTGTTCACCATCCACTGTCAATTTATTTTAGTTTGGCTTTCAAGCCCCGTCCATATGTACAATGTACATTCGCCGTAGCGTACAGTTCCCATAGTTAATTTACCTTAGCCTTGTAGGCTCCATCCAACCATGTTTAATTAATGTCAGTAGGGCGTCATGTTAGGACAACCCGATAACCTCACCATGGACAGTAGTCCCCCGTACACACAAAGGTGCTCATTTCGCCAGAGGTCCGGAGGCCCCTGACTCACTTATGTCTCGTAAGACGTCCATAAAAAGGCCGTAGCCACCTGATCCACGAACCTATTTGGGCTCGTTGGATATAACCTGGAGCGGAATCCAATAGGAAACCCCTCAGTGATCACAAATGCGCAACCAAGTGGTTCGTAAACTACCGGGATTCCTCACCTCAATCTCATACCATCACTCTCATAATGTTTAAGATCTGCTCTTAGTCTTATGGAGAATATTTATTAACCAGCGGCCCAATGGGTCACGCATACCTAGAAGTCATCTAGGTGATATTTATGTTAGAGATCCATGCTCTAGAGACCGACAATGTCGTGACTCGTTCCTAAGTGTTTTACTTAGGTTACCATATCCTTAATATTAATATCATGGTATTATATCAAGTAACCGTCATGTCATCACAACGCATATGTATGTTTATATAAGTCGATCTATAGTCGACGTAGTGTTAGTCCCGTAGGACGCCGTGCATAAATAATTAATGCATCAACACTTAAACACATACATGTAACCACACACATATAACACACAAGTTATATCAACCAAATCCGAGCCCAAGGAGCAACCTTAGGTCAACTCGGCAAACCCCTTTACATACCGTTCACCCTGATTGTATTACGGTGGAGTATGAATCTTCAAGATCCTATGCTCCGTGTAGTCCGCTAGCTTGTCAAGCGTCCTTGTCAGAAGTATAATCTAAACGGTATTAAAACTATACGTCAGTCTCCATGACTAACTACATCCGGTATATCCGAATAATAAGTAACCCCGACAGTTCACCTCCGTTTTCTACAGTTGTTGTTACGGGTTTCTCTAAAACAGTCGGTTTTGTTACTTAAAACGCGTACGTCAAAACTATCCCAACTGTTAAGTTTAATTCACTATTTCCTTTTTAATCTTATCCACCCTCCAGTTTAGGTGCGTAACCCATAGTTGCATGTATGCATGCATGATTATATTTATATATTCTTTTTCTTATTGTATCATTTATTTTATTGTATTCTCTTTCATATTGTTTTATTTTCCCACCATCCTTCATAATTCGACATGTTGTATAATCCCTTTATCTTTAGCAAATAATATTTGCTTCCAAAACTCATGACTTATAGTTCGTAACTATTTTTTTTAATAACCACCACCATTAACTCATAAGGTGTTCAACCAAAATATATTATCCACCTTATATACATTATTCTTGTGTATGTATATTTTACCACGTAGGTAATTCTCATGAGTTTCATAAACTCTTATATTTTGTGTTACATTTCATCATCTTTTATTAGATGATTATTCCCATTAGTTGCATCATATTATACAACTTATATTAAGATTGTTATCCTAATATTATGTAACATTTTATGTTGTACATTTACAACTCCTAAGGTTTATTCCATAAATACCTTAGTTTATAAATCCCATTCACTTATAGTTTGTCACACCATTTAATGTGAATACCTTATTTGTATTAATTTCATTAAACCACCTTAATACCAAATAATTGTTATAACATTTATAACATTATAGACCTTAGTCTAAAATTCATTTTCCAACCTTTATATTTTCGGTATAGCCCTTGAATTTATTTAAATTCCCTTTTTGACCACATAACATTATGTAATGTTATACCAAAATACTAATATCATTTGCTATGATATTTTTATTTCCTTTAACTTATAATCTATAGTTTTTATACAAACTATTGTGTATTGCCTCATAGGCACATATTAAACCTTATACTTTTCCTTAAACCATAATTTCCTTTATTTACAAAATCACCCCTTTCTTTTACCATGTTATATATCCCATTTAATATAACATTTCTAACTTATAAAAGAGCATAACCTATGGTTATTTTTGTAAATTCCGAACAGACCTCAATATACATTTTATATTGTCATTAGGCCCAATTTATAACATATAGTTTGATAATATCATTAAAACTATATATTATACATATATCTCAACAAATACTCTTATATAATTCTAAAAATCACCAAATTCCACCAAAGGGTTATAAATATCCTTATTAACCCATATACTTTGATATTTACCATTCCACCATCTATTTTTCTCCAAAGTGTCATAATGACATATTAACTATAATTATTCATATATAGTTTATTTTAATTCCAAAATCCACCAAATAAATTCCTAAAAATTCCTAATAGCCCATGGGTGTTTAGAATACCATTGTACACCCTTTATTTTTGGTAATAACATATTTACCACATATGTTATAAAAATATTACCATTAAATACATAACTTATTATAAAACCTTAAATAAGTTATCTAACTTTTATTTTGGTCAAAGCCTAGCATATGGTCAAGGTTGACCTCCTTAATATTTCCTTGACCACCAATTCCTTATAATTACGGTTTAGTACCCAAACTTTCTAAATCACCATTTAACCCCAAAACTTTATAAAATCTTATAAACTTTATTTTAACTCCATTTTACCTCTCATTTTCGGCCTTATTATTCTAAAGCCCCCAAATTTAATTTAATTACACCTAATACCCCATTTATTTTCGGTAATGCATTTATACTACTTAAACTTAATTAAAAGCTTGTAAATGCATAAATAAAATGGCCTAAAATACATGGCCTTATTACAAACATTGGCTTGCAAAATAAATTACACATAAATGTCCCAAAATACATATAAATTCTCGGCCTCACCATAGAATTTTCATTTAATTACCAAACTTCCACATAATGTCTTAAATTTGACAATTATGCTTGTTTAATTAGTTATAAAATTTATTAAACCATTCCTTAAACATTTTAAGGTCAAACAAGACCTTATTTTGATCACTCACGGCAATTGATATACACACACTTAAACTTGTGTTAATGTATCAAGTTAAGGTTTTAAGTGATTTATACCTTGATTTAGCTTAGGTAAAGCCTTGTTTGAATTCGGCCAGCCTTAGATAAAATTTCCAAAGCTTCTCTTGCATGTTTCAAACAGCAAACAAGGCCTAGTTAGTCTCCAAGAAAGATCTAACCATAAGAAGTAATTTAATGTAAGATTTAAGGCAAAAATCACCTTAAAAATGCAAGGAGAGTTCAAGATGGTTTCGACCTGAATCAACACACCACAAGGTGTTAGTACCATATTGACATAGGAAATAGTTAGATCTCAAAGCTACCTTGTTATTAGGTTTTACCTTGAAAAATGCCTTAAAAGAGGGTATTTCCTTTGGATCTCGGCCACCCTTGCTCCAAATGGCTAACCAACTGATTCCACATGAAAAGGAGAAGAAAATAAGGCTATGACCAAAGTTTCACAGCCGAACTTGAAGGGAATCAAAAGTTATGAGCTTAAAGCACATTTTTACCTTAAAATGTAGATTTGAACAACCTTGGTCCCTCTACTGGTCTCAACCGAGTTTAGCTCTTGTTCTAACCTTAGAACACTGAGAATAAGCCATAGGAACAGATGGGCCACGAAATTAGGTGTTGGTAGTGAAGAGATGAAGAAAAAGAGCTAAAAATGACATTAAAACACTTACATTAAGAGCTTAGGAGCTAGGATGCCTTCCATGCTCAAGAACAGACCTTGAGAGCTTCAAAGGAAGGGAGGAGCTCGGCTGGGCAGGAGGAAATCGGACAAGGAAGGAAGGAAAGAGTGGAAAGATTTGAAATAAAAAAAGTAAAGGTTACTATTGCAAATTGAAGTTAGGTATCAATTTGTCCAACAATTATTGCAAGCTGCCTCCTCTCTTATTGCCAGCCGGTTTCCTTGGTCCAAATGGGTCAATTAATTGACCATTGACCATGCTTGGTCAATATTGACTCATGTGGGCCCCACTTTAGGGTTTTATTAATATTTTAATATTAAATTTGTAAAAATCTGTAAATTTCTGGAATTAAATTCCTAATATCATATAATATGGTATTTTATTATATTTAAAGGTATTTATAACCTTTTAGCCCATTTAAACCAATTTAGAAGGCGATTACACAAAAACGTGCTTTAAGGAGTTTTAGTGCACATTTTGTGTCGCAAGGTGTTTCTGGGCTTGGTTTTCTTTGACAACGGTTTTGTTGTGTTCCTTACATGATATTTGATCATGTAATTCAATTTTATATCATTTAGAGGTCCTTTGATTTTTAAGGTTTTCCTAGAGCACCTTTTTGCCCTTTTTGACCTTGAAGCATGTAAATGCTTTTTCTTTGTGTTGGAGTGTTGTCCAACGGTTATAATATGTTTAGTAGTATGTTAATATGCTTAGGACAAATTTTTAGGTCCTAAGAAGTTATTTGGGTATTATTTACCCTTAAAGTCGTGTGCAACATCTTGTTTTATGTTGACCACTGTTGTTCTTAGTTGACTTTTAAGGCATGTTTAGGCCTTAATTAATATGATTAAATATTTAATCCATGCTTTAATAATTTGGGGTATTTCAGGTACACTTGCCGTAATCCGTTTTAACTCATACATATCCACGTTCGGCTAGGCATCCGTATAAGGACACCCACATCGGGTAGCGGACGTGAGATGTCCATGTGAGGACATCTTTGTCAGGGTGGGAAGTGTATGCTAGTACTTTCTTGTCTGTTTGGCTGACTCCTTGTGAGATGTCATGTCCAACTGAGAGGACACAAGTGAAGACAAATTTTAGCATTCGAGTCCCGATTTCCCGTTTTAGTCTTTTCGACTTGTACATGGCCTCGGTTCTTTGTTATAGCTCTGATTTTGGATCCGTTTGTGCCCACATGTTTTCTCTTTGTCCACTCTGCTCCTACATGGGTTTTCCTCTTGTTTTAAGCAATACATGTAAGAAAATTATTGAAACACAAACCAAAGAAAAACTAGCTAAAGTGGAGAAATGAGCATGAAAGTTTTGATAAAACATATTATGAAATACACCCCTAAAATATGCTCATTTGAACACTCATTAGTTAACACCATAGGAACGACAATAGTAGATGCCTACTTTGTGCTGATTTCCTTTATCTTGCTTTCCTTTGGCTCCACTATCACAACCACTTCACTTTAGCTTTACCTTCCATACGCTATCATGAGTTAGCAAGGTCTTTCTTAGGTTCAATTAAAGTTTATATTTTCTTCCGAATAGCAACTCTCACATATTACTGCAAGCCCCAAATATGAAGTAGAGGTCAATAGGATTACAAAGAAACAAGCCCAAACTCGATTAACACAACAATCAAGTGTAATAATTGTTAATCAACCAAGTCCACCAATCTTAATTCATCATATTTCTTTACTCTGATTCATACCAACTACGTAAGACTTGGTAATACCAACTAATTCAATAGTGCATAACTAACTATTCTGTCTAGTTTTGACATGTATTTCTATATCTAACCTGTAAGATAATTTAATATTAATTACAAAATTAAGATTTAAAACACATTATTCATCAAATAAGGTAAGGTTATCAATTAACTTATATATGTGGACAAGTGTGTTGTTGCCAAGTGGTGTTAACTAATGTGGGAAAATATTATGTAACTATGGCACATGACTACATTGATAATCAGACACATACATAGATTCAAATATGACTTCTCATCTCATTACGACCTTATTGAATAAAACCAACAAGAAAATCATGATGAAGTAAAAAAAAAGTACTACATTACTACACTATCTACAATACACAACACAAGATAATCAACGGAATATGCTCAATAACTTACACACAACAAAACTGAAAAGTGCATACGAAGTTAAACCATGATACCAAATCAAGCTCAAAAAGAGAAAGTGATTATATACTAGGCCTGTTTGTGACTTACTTCTAAGGCCACTTCTCACATAATATCTCTAACATTTTTTTTACATTTCTCCTCTATATTAATCTAATGGCTTACATATGACAGTGAGTAGAACAACATTAATCAAACAGACCTAAATTATGATACATTACATTTACAAGTTAGTTAATACAATGACCTAGTACCCGAATTAGTTGAAACTAACAAAATTGAAGAAAAAGTAATGAAATTGATAATAAACTAATATTTAAAATAATTAAATAATGGATAAAACTTGAACAAGTCAACCCATGTTATTTAATACGAAAATTATTTGTATTAATTTCACACCTACTAGGGGTGCCGAAACAGATCTCGAGTCGTGTTAGGCTAAATCCGAATCCGACTTATATATTAACGAGTTGACTGACCTAATAATTGTGTTCAAATATAAACCTAAAACGGATTGACCCATCCAACCCAATTAATTATCGTGAACCAATTTTGAAACTCAAATCTGCATATATTAAACTCAAACCTAACATTTAGTTATATAATAAATAATTTGACCTAATTACATTAATTTGTCTGTCGTGATATTAAAACTTTACTTTATTTATTAAAATAATTAATTTTTAATATTTTTATATCTTATTAATATTAAATTTGATCAAAATAATTAATCTATAATTTATAATATATATTACTTAACGGGTTAGGGTTACACATATTAAACCTAAATCTGATACGGTTTATTAAACGAGTCCGTGTTTGGTTGACCCATTTAATTAACGTGTTAAATTTTAAAAATCCAAACCCGCAAACTTCGTGTCAGATTCGTGTTGGTTAAACGGGTTGTGTTTAAATTGTCACCCCAGTCACCCATATAATATCAGTTAGGAGATGATGGAGTTAGCCTACCCTTCTTATGTGGCTTCAGTGTCATGTGTCACATATGTTCGGGTTGAATGTGGTCTTTGTTATTAGGCAGAGAAAAACTATTTTTTTTTAAATGTTATAACTCACAAATCTAACTGAAATAAAAAAAAATTATATCATTGTTCATCATAGTTCGTGCTCTTCAAATAAGATGCATCATAGATATGTTTTAGTAAACTAAAATTTTATGTTTTTAGAGCAGGTATATATTACATATTTTTAAAGTAAATCTTATTCATTAACAAAATGAATCTTCTTTACTATAATCAAGTGTAAAACTAATGCCAAAATTACCACCCCAAACACCCTAAAACCCACCTTATGAAAGCTAAAAGCGTCGAAGACATTTTATGGTTTATACCCTAACCACAACCCTAAAACCTATTGAGTTAGTAAGACTATAAAGTGTAGAGCTAATGCCAAAAAGATTATCCTACCCCCCACCCAAACCCCTAAAAACCACTATAGAAAAGCTAAAAACGTCAAAGTAATTTTTTGGAGTTTGTAGTGCAGGGTTTAGGGCCTAGCGACCTATGATTATTTTTTAACAACCTTTGATTCATTTTTTTACAATCTTTGATTCACTTTTATTAAACTTAAATTCCAATGTTCATTGTAATACAAAAATATAAAATTTTAAATTTATCATAACATATTTACGTTGGATCTTATTTTGAAGAGCTTAATTATAATGACAATCGTAAAAAAATAATTATTGAAATTATATCTAATAAACTCTAACATTTTAAAGTAAAAAAAAATAGAAAAGACAAAATTGTCACCTATATAACCCACTGAAATCATGTTCCTCTCGAATTACCTACTATAATATAACCAAACATCCTATATAACCCACTGAAATCATGTTCCTTCGAAATTACCTACTATAAATATAACCAACATATCTGTTTAATTGTAATCTATCAGAAATCATTTGAAAAAAAAGGATATCATCAATATAACCCACTGAAACAGTTTTTTCCCCTTTTATGATGTCGAGGCTGCGGAGGAGTTTGGACAGCGTCACCACCGTCACAGTCCTTGGGGGAGGTAAGAGCGCTATGTCGGGCACGCGTTTTGAGAGCGCGAAGGCAGGAAGGCTGACTTTCAAGGAGGAGCTTTAGCCACTCGCGCCTCAGGTGTCAAGAAGAATAAGAAGACAAAAATAAAATAAAGATGGCGAGTCTGAAGGAGCTGCTGCTGCAGCTACCATCGATGTTGGCGGCGAAGCTTCCGGAGAAGCGATTTACACACAATAGACGCGGCGACGAAGATGAATACGAAGAGCTTTTCCCTGTGGAGACGAAAAGGTTCGGCTACGATCCCGCGGCTAGCAGGCTAAGTCCGTTGAAGAAGCGCTCGACGATCGTGTTAAGAAGAGGCGGATCGATACTGTAAATAGAGAACAGTGGAGGTAAATTGAAAAAACCTAATTTCGCTTCCTTATATCTATGCTCTATGTTAAGGTTCCTACTGTAAACCCTTCGATTCGTGTTTTCTTTCTTCTTGTTTAATGACCAGTATATGTTTTGTGAAAATCCGGGCCAAATTATATTGTGTTAGTTCGCTTTTACGTTGAACTCGCACATATTTCGTCATTCTGAGACGCATTTGGTGTTTGTGCATGTTTGGCTTCGGAGTTGGCTAAGGCGTTAGATTTCTGGTTCTGTCGTGTGTGACTGTAAAATAAGATAATGGATAATGATAAATAGAAGTACCTTCGATTAGTGAACTAGGAAAGTGGGAAGAAACATGGTTCCATTCCATCAAACAGGCGTTCGCTGAAGATTAAGTTGTAGTACTGTTTCGTGTCTAACTATTTATCATGCTAGACATTCAGGATTTTGTCCGATCTTGCTCTGAAGCTTAGTATTGCATCTTTGTTGTGAACTTTATCGGAGGACAATAGAGTTCCTTAGCTATTCCTTATGAACACAACAATTTAAAGATAAATATAAATGCTTACATGGATGGAAGAGAGAGGTAAGTGGGTTTCTTAACATAAGAGGAGAGAGACTAAGAGGGGAACAAATAAAATACTACCTCCGTCCCGTCATAAGTGTCCTGTTTGCTTTTTGGCACGTTTTTCCACCTCAATATTAAACATATAAGGTAAAATAATTTTATAAAACTAAATTTTGTATTATATAGTTTATCATGTAAGGAATCATATGCAAAATTTAAATTTTCAAAATTAATTTATCTTATATGTTAAAAATTGAAGTCAAACGACATGTCCAAATAAAAGGACAGTCAAGGTGGGACGGAGGGAATATATATGGAATTCCTTTGTTTTTTACTGCTGTGGATGCTCTAATGCCAGGTACTTAATTATGGCGAAATTGAATCTTTCCACTATTCCTGTCAGGGTAACATGAAATTTCCTCTGTGTACGATTTTCAATTTTATGAAGAATTTTCAGCTAACGGATGCAGATAAAATGTGACCCATAATAATCAAGTGATTAGGTAATAGTTTTCAATTCCTGAAGACGGTCAAGTGCAGCTAAGTTTTTTGTTGATAGACAGAAGGCCTTGGCCAAAGCCTTAGAAGTGGGGCAATATGGACGTTCAACAATCCTGACAAATACAATAGCGTGAACAATCAACGTCATACGATCGCCAAACAAAACACCAGCAAAACAAAGAAAGGATCTAACAAAAACACAAAATCATCAAATGTACCAACAAGATCCTACATCGTGTTAGCAAACCAAAAATATCTTTCTTAGCACTGTCTTCACCTGCTTCTTACTTTTCTCCGCCACCTTGTCTCTCCTAACTACAGATGCAATCCTGATCCACTACCACCATCTTCATCTTGAATCTTTTCTCAATTTAAAATGTTTTCTTTCGGGAAGGTCTTTTATTTACAGTTATCAGAATCTCAGAAGACTTCTTGGATTTTCTCCTTCTTCTCAGCAAGCCTAAAACTACTTCCCTGAATACTTTTATAATTGATGAGCGGTTCAGCTTCATGTCAATATCTGCAACCTAATGTCTCTCCGACCCTTAGACACTTGTTTAATCCTACTTCTGGAAGTTACAGTTGTCCATCTAAAATTGTTTCCTTGGTGTTGTAGAGGAAAACCACTCACCACGATGAAGGATATGTTCATTTTTGTTTGATTTTTCGTGTAAAGAGGCCGATAAATATGGATGATTGTTTTTTTTTCTCATGTTTGAACCAATGAGTCTGTAATATTTTTGAAGAACTGGATTAGTGAAGTATGCTTCTTTGTTTGGATTCCTTGATCTAAAAGTCGGAAGATAGGTATGAGAGTGCTTTTCAAATTATTTAGGGATAGTTAGTCTTGTCAGGTTGATGCTTCAGTTTGGTTTAGAAAAAACATTTATGTCTCAGACTTTCGTTTGACACTGTTAGGTTTGGGTTCAACAAGAGCTGGGTATGCTTTATTTTTAAGGACTCTTTGTAAATTGGGAAGGTGACTGTTTTATAATTTGATCTCTGTTTCCTCCAAAATTGACAAAGGTCATCAATAGGATGGTAGGAGAGTATGATGTTTCGTGTGGCATATTTTACTGATGTTGGGGATGAAGATCGTCAGTAGTCGCAGATTGACCAGTAACATGTTATGTCTATGGGATAGGATTTGTGGGAACCATGTTCTTCTGGATTGGATTAATTTCCTTAACAATATATTCTAATCATTTGCATATTTGTTTTGTTTTTCAGGCTTTCTTAGTTGTGTTGAGCACTTAACCAGTGTAACCGTTCCAGGACTCTTATTGGAGAAGGAAAGAGGTGTAAGCCCATTTAGCCCCAGCCAAGCATCCTTTTGAAGGAAAGAGGTGTTGACATCAATGTTTGTCCCAAATTCTGTAACATTTAGACGTAGCGTGAAGTTATAGTAGCCCGTAACCTCTTATAAATGATTTACATAGTAGTATGCCAGTCTTGATCTTCCTGTTGCGTACTTCGAATATACGCCTGAATATTAGAAGAAGCATGAAGACCTTTCATTAGTCATTACAAGTGGGTAGTTTGAATCAGTCAGATTTGTAGTTCTTGTGCTTCCTTAGGCCTTGTTCGCAATTAGAGGTCGGGAAACAAGTGCCACTTTGGGTGCTGGACAATATTTATAATAGGGATGACAATATTGTCCCAAACCTGAAACTGACCTGTAAAAAGTTGGATTTGGGTTGAGATTTTTGACTTGATAAGATCAGGTTATGTTATTGAAACCCGCTTTGGGTTCGGGTTGACCTGTGACTCGCATAAAATTTAATTAAAAATAAAAAAATATGTTATTTTTGATGACTTAAATTAGTGTTTAATGTATGATTAAAATAAATATTTAATCTATACCTTATGATTAAAATCAAATGTAACTTATGATTAAATATAGTATATAATAATTAATTAAATTAAAGTATTATATTTAATTATTAAATAATCTAAAATTATAAAAATAAAATAAGTTTTTTTAAAAATGAGTTAGATTTGGATCAACCTGTTCCGGGTTCAGATTAAATTATATAATCTGTTCCAGTTAGTTGATCTAAATTATTTTAAGTTTGGTCTCAACCCGACCTAAAACCTGATTTTGACACTCATTTATAAAGAGGTCAAAATTGAATCACTGGGGTACTGCTGCGTTTGATGTCAAAAGTTAATGCAACCACTTTTGTAACGCAGTTGTACAAATTTTCATCTGCTTTATTATGGTAACTGGCCTGACAGCTAGTCTAGCAGCCGATATTATGGCCAATAGGTCTCTATCATATCCAATGGAAGAATATTCACAATAACTTTGGCATTATGCTTGAAATGGATAAAACTAACAATAATAATCAGACATAATTTAGTATGGAATACTAAGCAAGAATGTGATTTATCATATGGATCCGGTAGGGCTGCCAGTCCCACTTGGCCATGTTTGGCTACATACCGTGGAAGTAGAAGTTTAAGGACAAATAAAACAAAGGTCACTGTGGAATAAACTTGGAGTATCATGTTTGATTATTGTAATGTAAAAGCTAATCCAGGGCAGTGTACAAGCTAACACGTAAGAGAGGGGAAATGGTAAAAAAAAGGAAGAAAATGAATATATATGACTTGTGACCTCTTCGTCCTTAACCGAATCTGAGTGCACAACTCCGTTTGAATTAATGCTTTAGTAACCAAACTACACGGCAGAGACTGCACCTACTTTTCAGATGTGTCATTTGGGCCCGCGAGCTTCCTTGAGCAAAATGCGAGAATCACATGAGTTGGTATATTTGTACACCAGTAGAAAGTTGCTCTTGACATCCCGAAATTTACAAAACAATTATCGGAGGATGTTGTTTATTTGAACTCGGAAAAGGATAATTAGGGTGGTGTTTTGTCCAACTTTTTACTCTATAGTTTTGTCAAAGTTTATTAAAAAATTTCGGGATGTCAAGAGCAGCTCTGGGGTCTTTTGCTCCACTCATCCCCTCTGTTTGCAATCTATTGGTGTCACGAAACTATCAACTTCCCCGTTAATTGTAACTTTTCATCTTTTCAATAACAAGAGGAAAGGATTACATACATTGTATATACGCTGTGTCGAAGCAGTTCACAAATGAACTACAAAAGACCCCAGAGCTTGCTTCCCATATGGCAATGAAAGAAGTGAACCAAAACAGATTAAATAATTTATACAAGTTCTCGTTTTCGTTTCCTTCTATTCTATTGATATTTACAGTCATTCGAACTTCTGAGCTTTCAACCAGGGCCGCTGTCATAAATTACAGTGAATTGAGGAAGGAGCAGTGGTGGAGGCCTCTAAAAGAGCCAATGCTTTTTCCTTGGCATTCTAGTTGGAACATCTGTAGAAGATAGAAAACAAAATACTAGGATATTAAGAACTGTTCAGTAACTACATATTGGCTCTAAAGAGAGGAAATCAACGGAATATGAATTTTGTTGTACCTCCAGTGGCATACAGTGAGTTGTAATGGACTTCACTCCAGAAGCTCAGCCATAATTCTAGATTAAACAGCGTCAAAGTATCATAATTGCCAAATACATGGAAAATAACATAGTGGTACGATAGAAAAAATGACAGTGAGGTCAGGTAGGTGCAAACTTTTTTGATAGTTTGTGGATAGAGCAAAGGTACGAAAGGTCTAGATCCACCGCCAAAACCAACGAAACCTTAAAACTAGGTGGAAAATGAAAGCACCTCAAAAATATTGTTGGCCAGAATAAGGAGGTACACAAAGATTTTACCTCTGCAAATGTTCCCATCATGTGGCAGGATTTCAATGTAGCAAGTATCCCGAAATGAGGTGATCAAACAAATTTTGGCTTGATACTGCACAGAGGAACACAGCAAGTTACAAGTGTCCCAAGACATCAACAAACAGCTGCTACGAATCCCATATTGGATATGTTGATTTGATAGAAGAATCTACACAGAATCTTAACGGGCTAAAATCTAATCGCGAGTGTTCCCCCTTCTTGAACCCAAATGGAAACACCTGGATTCAAGAAGACATTTGATGTTGATGTTTGACATCAAGTTTGAAGAGATCAGAGATTTATCATACAGATCCACATGGTCACACAGTTCAAGACAAGAAAAAGGGCCATTCATATATATTCAAGGCTGAGCATGAGTCGACATGAAAAGCTTGAAAGGATACCGGCCTGGGTAACACAACAGCAAAAGGCAACAACGTTTGGGTAAGCAAGACTGTAAGACTGTGAGGTGTATTCCATCAGAAGTCAGACTCGCCCACTTGTTTAGATATTTAGCATGAATAAGCACTCTGGACATGAGCAGTTAAATTCAAATTAGACTCTAGACAAAAGACCTCAAGATATGACAAATATGGAACATGTGTATGAGGGTCACTTGGCATTGGGTTTAGTGGAGCAATGTGTTCACATACTGAGCCTAAAACAAGAATTATTCATGTGATGTCATATGATGCCAACAACAAATCTGATTCCGCTTAAAAGCACAACCTAACAGAGATAGACACACACGTGCACACATACATACAATAAACAGAGACTGGTAGAGTCTGAGGCGGGGAGGTTAAGCCATATTAGAATAAAAATTTCCATAACCCACATTATTGCATAATGCTTACTCGGTCTGCAGCCGCTTGAAGGGTGACATGATCTCCCCACTCCCCTGATCTAGACGCAAAAGGATGTTGAGTAAGCATTAAAATTAATGTATCTTCCAAGATTAATGCACACATGACAAATGAGTATGTCACAGTGCTAATAAGTATCTTAACCTTTTCATCCGCCTCCGGTAGCTTCTGTACTTCATTGGTACATAACCTTCATATAGATTCCTGAAATGCTTCAACTGCATAACACAATTGGTGGATATCCCCAAAAAACAACCTATTTGTTTCAGGATTACTAGAAGAAAAAAAAAAGGAAAATACAAATATGACATCAGGTATATAAGAAGAATTTTATTTATTTGTATATCTAATTACTATTTAATAAGACACAATGTCAAAAAAAATGTGAACCGATCTGTTAGGAATTAATAAATTTTTATGCACGCTTAAATCTACAGAAATGAGGTCATAAAAATAATGAATCAATGTAATCCATCTCTTAACACCAGGTACAATAAGGCCTTGACAGGGTAGGGTGTTGTCTGAGCTTTTCTGTTTTTGTTTTTAGAATTCTAAGAAACAAAAAGAAGAAAATGGTTTGGTTCAGTTTTCTGTTTTAAGAATAAAATAAAATAGGCAACAATTTTGTAGAATTTTGACAAACCAAAAGAAGAGGTTTCTGTTTTGGTTTTCAACTTTTATATGATTCTCAATTTACAATCCAAAACTCAATATTTATCTTTGTTTCATATATTGGCTTTTAGTTTTCCAATAATGAACAACTTAACCCAACAAGCACTAAAAATTTGTAGAAAATTTGATTCTCTACCTGCCTACAAACTTCCTTTCTCACGTGTTTGTGGTAGTCCGGATGGCGAAACAACTGGTCTGCTAGTGCTCGAAACTGGATGACATTAGAGCAGAACATTACAGGTTATGCGATTGCAAATGAGCATACGCTGTTAAAGTTTCAATAACCATTGAGCACCTTCAATAATGTGAGTTTTAATGACATCATTATAGGAGTTACCAAACAATAAATAACCAGATGGGATATGGCTACACAGAGAACCCTTCAACTTTCATACACATTTGAACCAATTTGACCTTGACTACAGCATAACTTTGTAACAACATAATTCCTTTATTAATCAAGCTCCTGCTTGGAACACAAACCACTCCTTTCAATTGAGAACTGAATGTATATATATTATGTTTATCAGCCTCTTTCATTATCAAGTTTAGTGTTGTATAATTAGGACGCATACTGCAAGACATCAAAAAAAAAAGCAAGAACATCTTAGCGGACTAACCTGACAATTGCCATCTCCCTCTATTTGTAGTTCAGCGAGACCATACTGGGCCAATCTGAATATATAAAAAGCTGTATAAGAAAAAAATTAAGATTCTGAACAAAACAGAGGCCCAACAATTAAGCAGCACTGATTCATAAAGTTTCTCCAGTATCCCATTATTCAGAATAAAAGATCTTGATTTGAAAGGATCAAATTCAAACCTCTGAGGCCATATAAAATAGGCAAAAGTGTCATGTGGAGGTTAACACCACTCAAATCTAGCATCTAGCAAGTCGAGAACCAGTGAAGATGAGGCAAAAAAAGAGGTAAATACTACTTGAATGTCATTGCTAACCTCGTCGACAGCCGATCATGATCTAGACTGGCGTCATTTGGATTTGGTACCTCTGTAATAATTCGAGGGGCGTGCTGAGAGCAATTACTATAACTTGGTAAGAAATAAACTAAGATAGAGGAACATTACAGTAGAGGAACACTGCTGCTCAATGTGGAAGAAAACAGTCAAGGGCGCCATAATCAACACATGAATATACCAGATTTCTGTGACCTAGTCCAGTAGAGCTCCTATTTTCTCACTGAAACACAATTTGCCCCAGAATTGACTGATATGCATATGCTACGACAGACTTCCCCGTTGGAAACTTTAGGGAAACGACTTAACATATATCAGGGCATTCAATCCCAATCCTTACATCTAACTCAAGTCATAGACAAATAATACCCACAAAGATAATAATAAAAAAAAAGGCACGGGTGCAACCAGGGGATGCAGAAGTGAAATAACAAACAGAAGGAATAAAATAAAACATACAGGGATGGAGTCGAGATGAGCTAGTTTCTTGCTAAGCGTATCATTACGGTTCTTGTCCTCGTCCTCAGCTAGTATCTGAGCTATGGTTTGATCGTCCACGGTGTCCTGTTGACCTGTACTCACGCTTGAGCTAGTTGAACTCGAGCTCGCATTGCCACGGATATCGCTCATGATAATATACCAAAAGAGTTAACGTACCACCACCCAAACTGAGGCGTCCAGCTACAGTAACAGAAGAAAGGTGATTTAGAGTCCAAATTTCAATTCAAACAAGTCTGAGACAGATTCAGCATCGCAATTGGTTGATCAGCCTGAAAACACTACAAATCTGAGAAAACACTTCTGAAATCGAAGGTAGAGCGCAAACAAAATACTGAAATAAACAAAACCCGGTTGAAGAAATCTCACCAAGATATATGATTCAAAAGAAGATGGATTGTTTGCTGGTATACCGTGGAGGGTGTAAGTTGAACAAGATGAGAGCACGGCGAAAAAGAGTGATGGTCAGAGAAGTAGAAGGGGGAATTGAAGAACGGGAACAGGATTGTGGTGGTTGGTGGGATTGCAGTCAGAAGTAATTTGGGACAGGAAGTCGATGTACTATGCGCCTATTTCTATTTCTTCGACCCTCGAATTGCCTTTTTGAGGGTTTCTTTATATTTGCGTGTACTAGCGGTCGAGACTTCACGGGTAGAGAGTAGTAGACCATAAACTAGTATGGGCCATGTCTTGTATTAGGCCGAATAATTACTAGCAGCCCTCTTACATGTGCGGTCCCTTATTAATACCTTGTGTAGCCAGCTTATAAGTATACACCGTAAACCATACATCATTGAATACAACAGAGTACGATTACATCCAATTCACTGTTCTATTGCATCAGATCTGTTTTCAATTATGGTATCAGAGTTTAAATTTAAGGCTCTCGCCTCCTACATCGTCTTTTTTTTCCAATGGCTGCTATCTCCTCTTCATTGCCTACATCTAGTGAATCAGCTGGCGATAACAACACTGATACTTTATAAGACCTGCACAAAAACAATAGTCAGTCAAATTCATCATCGTCATTTACTCCAACTGCTCAATCTATTTTGCCGGCTGTCACAAATCTGGTAAAGCTTAAGCAAGATAATTTTCAAATATGACATGGTGTCCTATCTACCTTTCTAAGAGGAAATGATCTATTCAAGTATGTAGATGGATTATATCCTTGTCCTCAACCTATAGTTGGTAATGCTATAATCATGACTATCTTAAGTGGATCCAAGTTGATCAGATGGTTCTTACGATTGTATTTGCTTCTCTGAGTCAAGCCATAATTGGACAAGTTGTGAGCAAAAAAACCTCTGCTGAAGCCTGGACCTATCTCCTAGACACTTTTGCTTCTCAAACCAACGCTCAAATTGGCCAACTCCACCTTCAACTAGCCTTTATTGAAAAATCTCCCACAGAAAACAGCCTATTGTAACTGTGCTCAAGCTATAATCGAGTCCCTTGCCCTCATTGGTCACATTGTCACCAACAAAGAATTCCAGAGCTATATCCTACGTGGTCTTCCTCAAGAATACAGTCCTCTTGTGGCTAACATTCTTCCCCATATGGAGGTTTGTACCCCCTCTCAGATCTACAATTTCCTTCTAGCAAATGAATCATGGATTCAACAACAAACCTGCATATACTTCTGTTACTCTCAATTCCACCACCAGCTCTGGCAGAGGCAAATCTTATTCCCAAAATTGTGGCAGATCCAATACTTATAGGGGAAGAGGAAGAGGATACTCCTCTGGATCTACCAATCAGTATCGCCCTTGGTAACAACTTTACAGGCACTCCAGACAATCGTCCCCAGTGTCAAATCTGTAAGAAGAGCGGCCATGAGGATATTAATTGCTACCATCGCTACAATTTTTCATATCAGCAGAAACCCCTACTACCCTCACAGCCAATGCTACAGGTTGTGCTCCTACTATTGATTGGATGCCAGATACAACTGCTTCACCTCATTTTGCTGGAGATTTCTCCAGGCTGAACTTAGGAGCATATGACTATAATGGCACTGATAGTGTGTCTCTTGGTGATGGTTCCTCTCTAAGTATCCAACACCAGGGTATAGGATCTCTCATTTTTTAGAATAAGCAGTTTATCCTCAATGACCTTTTACATGTTTCAAAACTCAACAAATAGCTTATCTCTGTCAGTAAATTTTGCCATGATAATAAGACTTATTTCGAGTTTTACTCCACTCACTTTGTTTTGAAGGACTTACACACTCAGAGTGTTCTTTTCACGGGGAGAACTAAAGATGGAGTCTATTTGTTTCCCTCAATTCCTTCCAGCTCTCATTCCACTACTCCTCAGGTAAACTCTATTGTTACAGCTACCTCGGGAGTCTGGCATGCTCGACTAGGCCATCCTAGTGAGGCTATGACAAGGCACATCTTACACAACTTTGATTTACCTTTCTCTAGTTCATCTAAGAAGGTTGTTTGTAAGGCTTGCTATCAGGGCAAGTCCCATGCTCTACCTCATTTTCCTTCAGACTCCGTGTTTAGTGCCTGTTTTGATCTACTTTTTGTTGACCTATTGGGACCCTCTCATTATATATCTATTGATGGTTTTCAATATATTTTTATCATTGTGGATGATCACTCTCAGTATATTTGGGTTTAGCCGTTGAAAAGAAAATCAGAGGTGGCTATTATTTTTTCTATATTCTGTAAGTTGGTGGAAACACAGTTTGAGAGCTAGGTTAAACAAGTTCAGTCTGATAGAGGTGGGGAGTTTGTGGCCTTGGATCCTTTCCTAAAACTAAAGGCATCTCTCGCCGCTACACCTGCCCTCACTCCCACCAACAAAATGGCTCTATTGAGAGCAAAATCAGATATGTGGTGGACAAGACTCTATGCCTTCTTTCTCATTCATCAATTCCCCTAGTCTATTGGTCTTATGCTGTCAAAATAGCAGTTCACCTCCTCAATTGTACCCCCACAAAGGCTATTGCTAATGTCACCTTTTTTCTATCCTTCACAAAAAACCACCCTCTTATTCTCACCTCAAGATTTTTGGTTGCTGCTGTTATCCCAACTTGCGACCTTTTAACTCTCACAAAATGTCCTTAGAACTGTTCCCTGTGTTTTTCTTGGTTACTCTAAAAACTCTACTGGTTACTTATGCCTTGACCTCTCTACAAACAAAACCTATATCTCTCGAGATGTTACTTTTGATGAGACAATGTTTCCCTTCTCTACCCCACCCACAAACTCTACTACACCTGAATCTTCTACTGTCTCCAAAATTCTCATTCCCCTTTTACCCTCCCCCTCTTTACCTAAAACTACACAAAATTTGGATCATATACTCTCCTCTCCCCCTACCTACCTACTCCTCCCTTTCCCTCCAAAGTTCAACATCCCCAGCTCTATCTTCACCCTCTTCTACCCACACTAGCCCCTATGTTTCCACACTAGTAAAAATCACAAGTTTAGTTATAAAGGTTTTGGTAATGGTTTAATATCGTTATCATAGTTGTTATTAGTGACAAGTTTTGTTACCAAAGATAGTGTCGAAGACTTGAAAAAAATTAAGACTACAATAACGATATACTTGTTACAAAATCATATTTTTCGTAACAATATAATTTTTAGTAACGAATAAAAGTTGTTACAATAAATAAAGTGATCTTTGGTTACGCCATCACGTGTAACGACATGTGATGACTTTTGTCGTTACAATAAATTAAATTAGTAACGTTAGATTTTGGTAACAATTTTTTGTTGTTACCAAAAATCTATATTCTACTAGTGCCACTACTCCCCCTGAGCCCCCTACTGTGCGCTCTCTATCTCCTCACAATATACATCTCATGTTCACCAGAACCAAAACAAACACTCTCTAACCCAATATAAGGACAGATGGCACTATCCCTTGGCTCAACTTCACATAAACCACTCCTTAACCCACATAGAGCTTATCACCCACCATCCCTAACCAGCCTACCTACTCTTAAGACATAAATTATCTCGAAAGGAAAAAGGCTATTCTAGCTGAATACTAAGCCCTTCAAAGAAACAACACTTGGGTTCTAGTTCCCTACCAACCACAGGTGAATATACTTGGCACAAAGTGGATTTTAAAAACAAAAAGGCATGCCAATGGTCAAACTAAAAGAAGAAAGGTGCGCCTGGTTGCCCAGGGCTTCAATCAAACAAAATTGATTAAAAGGAACCTTTCAGTCCAGTTGTCAAAGTCTCAACAATCAGACTTATTATTGCTCTAGTTGTTTCCTACAAGTGGCCTATCAAATAGTTAGATGTTGACAACACTTTCCTCCATGGGGATTTGGAGGAATGTGTCTACATTCAGCAGCCTAAGGGGTTTACTGATCATAAACCCTAGTCACATGTGCTTACTCAAGAAATCTTTCTACGGCCTAAAACAATCTCCTGGGGCCTGGTTTCCTAAACTAAACTCTCATCTTATTCACATTGGTTTCAGATATTTTATCTTTTATCCCTCTCTTTATCTACACTCAAGAAGGTGACAAGGTTTTTGTGCTTGTTTACATGGATGACATCCTTGTCACTGCTTCTAATGACACTCATCTCCGGCAACTCACTCAAGCCCTGGCTTCAACTTTCCTATCAAGGATCTAGGGGATCTTCACTATTTTATGGGGGTCACTGCTACTCGCAACCACACAGGTCCAAAGCTTTGCCAAAGTCATTAAATTCTTGACCGTTTAACCCGCACCCAAATGACAAACTGCAAACCAGTTTCCACTCCCTTGCTTGACTCCTCCACCCTAGACTCTACCACTTCTCCTCCCTACAAAGATCCCACCCATTTTTGCAGTATTATAGGAGGATTACAATATCTAGCCTTCACTAGGGCAGACATTTCATTTGTAGTAAATAAACTCAGCCAAAATATGCATAAACCTACTAAAGCACACTAGACAACTACCAAGAGAGTCTTGCGTTACCTGAAGGCCACCATGAATATGGGGCTTTTCTTCTCCATCTCTCCTACTGATGATTTGCGCATCTACTCTGATGCGGACTGGGCTGGATCCATCGATGATCGGCGCTCCACTTCTGGGTTTCTGGTGTTCCTCGGGGATAAGCTCATTTCGTGGAGTTCTCGCAAGCAACAGACTGTTACAAAATTATCCACAGAGACGGAATTCAAGGCCTTGGCCACCACCACCTCCGAAGTTATCTGGATCTAGAAATTGCTAGCAGAATTAGTGATACCATTGCATAAAAAACCAATCTTGAGATGTGATAACATCGGGGCGGCTTACCTTGCGTTGAATCCCGTGTTCCATAGCAGGGAAAAAAATATTGATGTCGACTACTACTTTGTGCGAGAGCGTATTCGAAATGGAAGTCTTCAGGTTGGTTTTCTTCCCACCGCGAGCAATTGGCCGGCGCTCTCACAAAATCCCTAGCAAAATCGAGATTGCTTCTTCTTCGAGCACAAATGTCTCTCACTGAAGACCACTTGGGCTCGCGGCGGATAGTAGACAGTAAACTAGTATGGGCCGTGTTTTGTATTACGCCCAATAATTACTAGCTAGCTTATAAATATACATTGTAAACTGTACTTCATTGAATACACTAAACCGTACATCATTGAATACAACAGAATACGATGACATCCAATTCACCGTTCTATTACATCATATCTATTTTCAACTAGAGAGCAGAAAAGCCCGCAAACTCGTCCGTTTCTCAACTTGGATTTGTGTTTCTTCTCGGAAATGCAAATGACAAGAGTACATGGACCTGACAAAAAAAGTGCATGACATTCTAGAGAAAAATTGTACAACTATTGTGTGGTCATTGGTTTTTATTTTCGCCGGTCCCATGTATCTCACCGAATGAACTTTATCAAGGGTATTGTCGTGGCCCATTTTCCCTGCAGATTAAGGGTCTGTTCTGTAGTGAGATTAATCTCCTATAGATTTTAAACGTCGATATTCCTGTGTTTAGAATTCACCCGCTTGTGAGAGAGGGTGTGGGCCCAAACAAAAAAGCTATCTAATAGACTATGACATGTGTCAGATTAATCTAGGCAGAAAAAATAAAGTAGTTTATCTAACACGGCCTAATCCAACATTAATCTGAGAAAGAAAAGCCCACAATAATGCAGGTTGAAATTACCACCCATTCCTTTGGCCTTTAGGGTGCATTCGTCACTAACATAAACCCCGCACAAATATCAGCATATTTGAATTGACATATATTAGTGTAACACCTCTACCGGTAATCACACCATTATCCTCTAACCCGTCTCAAATACCAACAACAACGCACGGTAATTCCAACACAACCGGGGGTGAAACAATGTCGTTAGTCACCCACGTGACTAACAAGGCCAATCCAAACTCAACTACAACAATTAAATACAATATCGGTCTGATGGGTCTTATACCGAGTACACTAATACAAACGCTACTACACGATACTTAACCAATTCACAAAATCAAATACAACCTTCAATTCCAATTTATACAAATGCAATCTCCATTCAAAACTATACCGAGTATCTAAAATTTCCCAAGTCTATCCATGACCTTTTGGTCTTACAACCCACAATATACAAATACAATTTCTTTAACAACTACCCATATCAATAACAACCCGTCCTACTCTCGAACGGTTGACTTCCTTGTACCTGGAAAATAAAAATGATGCCCCTAGGGGCTCAGCAAAATTACTGCATATGACTTCCGCACCCCGCGTACTAGCGAGGGTACGCCGACTATTTGGTCGAGAGCATGCGGTTCATTTTAATTCAAATAGCATGCAATACAACAATACATTATATATGTATTTTAACACATTCAAGGTTCAACAAGGAACACAAACAAAAACACATCAAGGGTTAGTTTAATATGTTCTTTACTTAGGCTTGAGGGTTTCTACCTCACTATGCCTTACTCAATCACTCATTGTCTTACCCACTCTCTGGGGTACTCTTACTCACAATCTCCAAGGTTACAATGCTCAACTCAATTCTCCACTCAACTCAAATTCTCAAGCCACTCAAGTCCACTCAATTCTCACATCACATACTCAAATACTCAAGTTCTCAATCCAGTTCTCAATACTCAAAGGGATATGTAAGTCATACTCATGACCTCCGGGCAGGGTCATACACAAGACCACCACCGGGCTTAAAAATACAAAAGGGGCTAAGCATGTAGCTCCTCAAGTCCACCAATGTCCAGTTCTCTACGGAATCACACTCCCAAAACTCCACTCTCGGAGTCAATTCACAATCTCAGGATTAGCCTAGAAGTATCTCTCTCGATAACATCTATTGGCTTAAGGAATTTCCTCAATTTTTGTCTAGTATAGAATTAAGGTTTACCAACTTATCGAATACTCTCAGGTTCGTGACATTGTTACTTTAGTCGGTTCCTCTCATTGGGGTTCGACTATCTTTCTAAGGGGTTTGGTGATCCCTTACCATTCTTTACTTTACTCAAGGTTCATTGTTTGAACAATTATCAAGTCCTCTAGTAGAGGTTACTCGTATACTTCCACTATTAATTATTGTGTGGATTAAATCAACTTGGTTCTCTAACCATTACTGGGAGTTTACTACTCCCATATACTTTCTCACATTTTAGTGAGTTCAGTGGTTTATGTTATCGTGTATTGGTTCGATAGTTGTAGTGTGTTCCACATTTTTATTAGTTCACAACTTGACTCTTTCTATGAGTCTCTACTCAACCAAGACTCAACTATGAGTCGCACTACCACACACAATCACAATCAAGCAATTCATTCAAACTCACATTTCATGAATTATACAAACTTCAGTTAAAAGAATACAATCCAACCAATCCACAATATAATACAAGCACTATTGAGTGCACACAATCCGTTTCGTGCATTTATCTTGTTAGGTGATCACACAATCAAACAAGCACACAAATCGGGGTAACCAAGTTAGGATACAGAGCATGAGGAAATCATACCATTCAACGTCGTTGTTCGTTTGCCGACTCGCTCTCAGAGTCCGACTAATTGAATCCTATAACATACATTAGGTCGAGAGGTTAATTATCCATAACTAACTTGACCCGTCACTCCCCTGTCGTTTTCTCGAACTATACTTACTTAGTCATTACATTTCAAGCTTAATCATACAAGTTCTTACTCTTTATTTTCTCTTAATCTTGTTTAAGCCCTTAACGACCCTCACATGTCATTAATTAAATCCTACTTAACTTATAATATCATTACCAATCATTTCCTTAGCTTATAACCCACTTAATGAACTTATTTTCAAGTTTTCAGGTTGGTCTGGGACTTTGTCCGGGTCCTAAGTCCCGGACCCATCCTTAGGCAAACTTCGGCATGTTTTTACATGTGGTCCGGGACCTTAGCAGGGACCTAAGTCCCGGACCAATAGTGGGTTCAACTCTCGGCTATTTAAAATGGGGTGTCCGGGTCTTAGCCAGGGGCTAAGTCCGGACCAGAAAGGAAGAAAACTCTCGGTAGTAAAACACGGGGTGGTCCGGGACATGGGCATGGACTTAAGTCCCGGACCTATCAAGCTGTGTACTCTCGGGGGTAATTTTGGGGGTGGTCCGGGACTTGGTCCTGGACCTAAGTCCCGGACCCTGTTGCATTTTTGACAGATTTGGCATTTACAAATCTGTTCCAACTCCATTCTTTCTCCACTTGATTTACCAATCTTTCCCACTTATAATCTACATATTTTAGCATTTAATTACCCATATAAACCACTTTAAACTAATCACCAAGTTCACTCTTTAACTCTTGATTAACCCACTGAAATTCCTCACTTAATTTCAAACAAGCAAATGCTAGTTTTCAATTCCTGTTACAGTTTTAACACCCTCTTTTCTACCATTCCAACTACCCTCATTAATGCACTCAAGCCCACACCATCCTAGGTAAATTTTGACAGAACTTGCCTACTTTCCTAAACATTCTCACAACACTAAATCAGCTCACAAATCAGTTCTTCACCCCTGTTTGATTTAGACATTTTCAACTACAAACACTTACTACAGCAACACATTAAATTCCCACCTTGTTCCACATATATAACAGTTTAGTCACTAGACTTCCTCCCACATTAATACAACATTTAAACAGCTCCATTCACATTCAAATTTTAGTACCATTACTACACTAAACAAGGTCTTTAATTCAAAACTAGAAATCTGTTTTGCAAGTCAACAAAGCTAACTCAAGGTGAGTTCATTACCTTGTTAATTTTCGGTTTTCTCTTCTCTTCTTCCTCTTCTCTTGCTCACTCTTTCTCTTCTTGTTCCCACACCAAACAAAGGGTCAAGATTGCTATCTTCAATCAATCCCCATACCACACAATACAAGCTAATTATTTCAAATTCCCCTCACAAAACTAGTATTTCAAGAGCTAGTTTTTTTTAGGGTTTAACTTAGAGATTACCTTCAAGTGTCCAAATGGAGAGTTTTGGCAATCAAAATGATGAAGTTCCAGCACTCCACAAAGGCAAGAAGGAACCGGCTGGAGATGGAGAAAAATTCAACGTGGGCATTTTTGATTTCACAAGAAAAAGCTAGAAAAGAAGAGCTTTTGACTTTCTTTTTACCTTGGAGCATTGAGAAGATGAAGGAGTCCCAAAAAACACTTCTTTAAGCTTCAAAAGGAGCTACTTCCATGGAGATGAAGATGGAGGTTTCAAGCTTTTGAAGGGTGGAAAACGTTGCTCTTGCCGAGAGGAATTCAACGTGGTGTTTTTGTGGGATTTGGTGTTGATTTGAGCAAGTTAGAGAAGAAAGAAGATGGGGGCTGCTTGCTCCCTTATGAAATCGCCATTGTAGTACAAAGGAAGAAGAAGAAGTTCAGTTTTTTTGGGGGGGGGGGGGGGAATAACCGTGAGTGAGGAGGATGAGAGGAGGTGAGAGAGTATTAAAGCTTCTTTTTACTATTCCCTCCTTACTTTATTTCTTTTGTCCTCTAGTGACTTAATAAAAACTAGCTAGTTATTTAATTAAGTGTGTGTGTGTGTGTCTAGTAAAAACCGGCCCCACACTCTACTAATTACCCGGGTCATTTTTCGTCTTTTTTGAATTAAACGCGTTTCATCTCTCGGTTTGACACTATTCACTCCCGGGACCAGTTTTCCGGAATTTCCCATTTAATTAATTTTATTGGTTCTTAAGCTCCCATTAATTTTTATTTATAGTTATTTAATGAACTATAATTTTTACGGGTTCGTTTGCCCACTTAAAGTCACGTTTTCGGGTTTCCTCGAGAAACGTGCGCTAAAGCTTTATTAGCATTTTTAATTCGTTTTATAGGTCTGTTTTCTTCGGGAATTGTTCCCATATATTATTTAGGCATTATTAAGCCTTTCAAATCCATTTAATACTCTTGTCGAGGTCGTATTCCTCTTAGGGTCACTTAACGCTCAATTTAGCGTTTTTCACTTTTAAGCGTTTTCTTGTTTCTTTTGGATTTATTCTTTTTACCCAAAATTCATTAGGCACTAATAGGCCCTCAATATCGTATTAAAGTAATTTAATCACCCTAATTAAGTTCGGGGTATTTCAATTAGTGTGGACTTCTTTATTTAGTTTTGTTGTTCTACTGATTGACATGTTTTGTCTACAACATATGCTGCCATTTCCTTCCCGTCTCTTCACTTTCGCCTCTCTTCTTCATCTTTGCAATTACTGTGACTTCTTATTAAAATAATAATTCATAATATATTATTTATAATAACACATAGATTAATAAAATTAAAAAAATAATAAATGTGCAGATCAGTTGATTTTTATTAAAAATTTAAAAAAGTATATAAAATATGAATGTATATAAATTTATTAAAATATAAAGTTACAAAAATTTAATATATTATTAAAAAGTTACAATTTCATTAAATAAATTCACTCAACAATATCAAAAAATTTGAAACTCTTGTTCTCTTTTCATTACGCTTTATATTTGTAGGAATTATAAAATTATAGAAAATAACAATATATTGTTTAGAAGTTGTAATTTGTACTTAAATAATAAAAATTAAAATTTATTGGTTATGTAAATATAAATATTTTCTTTGCTTTCTTATATAGGTTTTTTACTGTAAATTAACTACTTATAGTAATATATTGTTTGTGAAATTTTCCTTTTATTTTTTTAACAATTGTAGTTTTAAACTGTAATATAATATTTATAATTGTAGAGAAAAACGGTAAACGCACTGCACGTAACTAACATAACTAACTTATGCTGCAAATATGCCACACTGCCAAACAACAATTTTAAAAACAACTACAAATATGCCAGCACAAAACTACCAGCAAATATGCTGCACATATGTCAGCGCAAAACAGCTACCCAAATATGCTGCCAAAACAGCCACACCGAACAGAGCCTTAATTTTTGTTCAGTTAGCATAAACAAAAGACCATAATGCCTTTGAAGTGACGTCTTCCCATTTCCCTGTGTATGTGTCGTTCACCATTTCAATCTGACTAGTCATCTTCTTCCTCTCAAAAGTTCAAACACCATCTTCTTCCTCAACTTTTTCAACCACAAGAAATGGCTCTCGCTCTTCTTCTAGTCTGGTATGTCTTCTACGTTTCTCCATTGTCTATCGTGATTGTTGTTGCGTTCAAGTTTTGTTCTGTCTTCTCACAACTCTTCATTCTTCTTGAAGACGGTGGGCGTAAACTGAAGTCACAGAAACAAACAAGATGCACTTCAGTCGCAGGGTAATCACCCTTATCTCCTTAGTTAATTATTGTTGTTACTTTCTGGTGTCTGCTCTGTTGTTGAAATACCCAAGTTATGAGGAAACCCTAAGTCCCGGAAGTCCCAGAGGCCCTAGAAACCCTAATTCCCGGAAGTCTAGAAATCCTAGAAATGGTCTTGAAAACCTTAGGAAAGCCTTAGAAACTTAATAAAACCCTAGAAAATCCTAGTAACCCGAGATAGAAAGCCTTGGAAGACCTTAGAAGACCCGGTAAAATCCTAATAGCCGAAAATGCTCTCATAGTTAGTTTTACTCCATTATAACCACTTTTCTCCTTAAGAAACACCAAAGGTAGCTTGTTAAGCATGAGGTGGCAACCTCATTGGGTAAGCAAGAGGTGGCGACCTAGTAGGTAGTAAGCACAAGGTGGTAACCTAGTAAACCTAAGCACGAGGTGTCGTGAAGCATGAGGTGTTGAGAAGCACGAGGTGTCAAGAAATGATTGGTTAACATTCTGTCCAATAGGAACCATACAAGCTAGCAAGCAAGTAGGAGGTTTCATGAGGTCATTGGTGATTTTATAAGATAAAGGACAATAATATGTTCCGTATTTACACTTAAAGCAACTTAATTCCTTTTACACCCTTAAATGACGCCTAGAATAGGCTGTAACCAGAAGTGTATTGAAATACCTCAAACTTAACTATGGTGATTAAATTACTCTAATATGATATTTGAGGGCCTATTAGTGCCTAATGAATTTTGGTAAAGAAAATAAATCCAAAAAGAAAAGAGAAAACGCTTAAAAGCGAAAAACGCTAAAATGAGCGTTACATGACCATAGGAGGAATACAACCTCGAAAAGGGTCTTAGATGGATTCCAAGGCTTTATAATGCCTAATTAATATACGGAACAATTCCCGAAGAAAACAGATCCATAAAATGAATTAAAAACGCTACTAAAACTTTAGCGCACGTTTTTCGAGAAAACCCGAAAACCTGACTTTGAGTGGTCAAATGAACCCGTAAAAATTATGGTCAATCAAATAACTATAATTAAATATTAATGGAAGCTTAAGAGCCATTAAAATTGAAGAAACGAGAAAAATCCGAAAAACGGGCCCGGTTAGTGAATAGAACTAAACCAGGTAAATTAACGAGTGTTTTCTGTAAAAGATGAAAAATGCTCCAGCTTTTATGTTAGGTGGGGGCCGGTTTTTACAGTACAAATCAGCCTCTCACACACTCTTGACCAACTAGCTAATTAAATGGGTCAAAAAGCAAAAAGTAAAAAGGGTTACTTATTCCCTTTTCCCTCTCTCTCCTCCCTTATTTTCTTTTTCCCTCTTCTCTTTCCTCTCATTCTTCCTCTCTGCCGGTTTCTTCTTCCTCCCCAAGCTGGACGATTTCTCCTCCTCCTTCCATGGCTTCCTCACCTTCTCTCCCTTGCACAAGCTCCATTAAAGCTCCAAATGAAAAACTAACTACATATTCTTCTTCCTCTCACCAAGCTCTATCATCCTCTCTGTTCAAAATCTCAAATGGAGATAGTTGACCTCCATGGGTATACCCCCATTTGTGAAGAATATGGCATATTCTTGAAGCTTGGAGCTCCCCATTCTCCTAAGGTAAAAAGATTCATCAAAAACCTCATTTTTCTCCACTCCCTTGTGCTGGCCGATTTTGCCCCTCTTTGACACCTTGTTTTCTTCTTTTTTTGGAGCATTGGCTCAACTCTCCAATTGTAACACCCTGGAGTTTTGCCTCAAAACATAGCTTATGAAAATACAAATCTAACGGCGCAAACGGGATCAAAAACGGACTTCAAACGAGTCCTAAAAGTGCAAAACAGAGTTGGTCCGAACTTGTGTCCGGACATGGTAAGTTCGGACACAAGCCGAAGAAAACAGACTGCAGAAAACCATCCGTCCGAACTTGTGTCCGGAAATTGATGTTCGGACACAAGTCGAGTTTCAAAACTTCGGAAAAATTCTTACGTGGTCCGAACATTGGTCTGAACTTGCAAGTTCGGACATAGTTCGAGACTTGCAAGCTGGACCCGTCCTCGCATACTGTCCGAACTTGATGCTCGGACAGATGTTCAGACACAGCCAAACGATGAAAACCGTTGGAAACTTTCGGGGCCTATCCGAACATTGATGTCCGGACGGACGTCCGGACAGGTCCTTAAGTGCAGTTTTTAAAACGTAAACAGAAACCAAAACCCATTAGAAACACTTATAGAACACAATAACAATATGAGAAACTCTTGAGTAGGTAAGGTCATTAATAAGCACTCAATACAAAGCTCAAACTTAGTAAAACCGATTCATAAACTGCCAATAATTACCGACAGGAAATTCTCGAATAATCTCAAAACAGCAGCGGACTTCAAAACATCCAGGGCATTACCGCCACACCCAATTCCCATGGGTGCTCAGGCTAATGAACTAAATAACACCAAAAACAAAGGTTAACTCAAGTTATGCGGAAGCCAAAATAAACATTCAAAGTATAAAACCTTGGGAACAACACAACATCTCTTAACCATTGAAATAAAAAACATCGTCTTATTAATTCGTAGTCCCTAAACTATGTGATTCACCGTCCCGATCCCCACACTTAGTCATCCATACCTGCGATCATAAAACATAGACAAAGCACAGAAAGGATCGCACAAATCAGAAAAACTGAGTAAATTCCACCTCAACATGTAAAATACATTTTAGAACTCATTGGTCGTTAATAATCAGGTGAGAAGGTTTTATTGAACAGTTGATGAATTCCCATAAAACATATCAACACTGAAACCGCAGTAGGGAGCTTTCAACAGGAGATAACCATAAATCCAAACACGGGGTCACCTGCGGGACCTTAAACAACAATTCCAGGACAGTCACCAATGGGACCGTCAAACAACCACCTCACCCTAAGTCCTTAAGTGTGCACACCCCCTATGAGACACAGTAACATAGAGTAGATCAAAGGGCTTAACTGCAACAATGTGTGTAGCGCTAATATCAATAACCATGGGGAGCACCTATGGGCTCCCAAACAATAGAACACAATCTGTGAAAGGCTCCCAAAACCATAACTGAAATACCACAATCACAATCCAATTCCTCAAATTCCGAAACGTGGGAACAATTCCCAATTCCTAAAACACAATCGACATAAAAGCACAGCGAAACCCTTTTCCAATATTTTGTAAAACCACAGTCAAATCCATTGAGCATAGAATTTACCTGGAACAACCAAATCCCTCAAGAGCCCAACTGCTCCAGACTATTGATAGCACTCGTTGATGCAATCGGCGTCTAGGTAACCAAAATTAACAATCAAAATTTACCGAACAACGATTAGATAACTAAGCAACCAAGTAGAATACATTACCCGACAATCTACCAACGGGACACCAGGGAATTGATTAGACCTCGACGTAACTAGCAAGAGTTCACCAAGAGTTGAAAAAGAGAGCGTGCAATTTTGGGTAGAGAGTAAGTGCAGGAACGACGTATTGAGGATGAAGAAGAGTGAGGAAGCCGATGTTTTAAATAGAAAATAATTGTAAAACAATAAAGGATTTATTAATTTAGTAATTAAAAGTCTATGTTTGAGGAGAGAAGATATTCAAATATCAAAAGAGAATTCAGAAATGCCAATATTTTAAAAGGTGTAGAACTTATAATTAAATTAATGAATCAACAACTTGAAATAGAAGAACGTGGTTAACCGTTGTAACAAGATAAGGATGATAAATAAATATTTAGGAAGTTAATTAATAAACATCTACTTGGAAGGAAGTAGTTTAGAAATAAGTAATATATATTGTAAATGGTTTTAAAATTCAACAGAAAAGAAAAACAATTACGTTAAATGATGAATCAAGATGCTAGTAATATCTTTGCTGAGAGAAGAATAAGGAGAGTTAGTGAATATTATATTAAGTAGTCAATTAGGATTTGAACTCTTGAAATTAAATAACTTCAAGGAGAAAGCCAAATTGAATTCGAATTCCATATATCTAAAGTTAATAAATTGGAAAGGAGATTCTAGAATGGTATTTTAAAGCTTAAATAAATAAAACGAGGTTAGGAGGATAACGTAATATCTAAATAGTATAATATCCGTAATATAAATCTAAGGTCAAATAAGGCCAAAACGTTACGAATAACTGTATACACTTTTAAGGAGAAAGATTAATTCCGAAAAGAGTGTCGTCTAATTCCCTGGGCCACCTTAACTAACCTCAGACATATTACCCATACCATATACTATATTATTCCTAGCTTGGAATTTCTTGGGTATTTCACCAATGGTGGTAGAACCCTGATAAGTGCAAAACATATAGACTTTTTAGGGTTTAATCACCTTATTAATTGTAGCATTTTTAGTAATGTTTCTCACTTATCTAGGGTTTTTCCTATAAATATGTTGTTATATTTACTGATGTATTTTATGTGTTAAATTGTAGGAAAAATACCTAAAACATACATATGTTTTAAGGGATTAAAGATGGTCACGTGAGGAAGAACGTGCATGCATGAATTGCATGCAACCGCCCAATAAGGGGCGGACCACACTGAATATAGGCAACCGCCTCATATCATGCGGTCAAGATAGAGAGTACCGCATGATAATAGGCGGACAAAACAGAGGCGACCGCCTCATACGAGGCGGACAAGAGACAGAGTGTACCGCCAGATATCAAGCGGACGCCACACACGAGACCGCCTATTAACATGCGGTTGAGACAGAGGAGACCGCTCCTTATCTAGCGGACACGTGTAAATCAACGGATAATCTTCTTCGCCGCTGACTCGCTCTGCAACTTGACTCCTTATCGTTTTAGCAGTCGGCGCCTACCAGGAATCACGCACACGCGTTTCAGCCTTGTCCCCTGCGCAATCAATAGCTGCAATCAATGGGGAGCTGCAATCATCGAGCTCAATCAGTGAGCTAATGAGCTGCTGCTCTGTTCTTCTTCCTCTATAAATACGAGCTTCATTCCTCCTTACTGAGTGTCCTTCCAGAGGTTCCGTCCGTGGTTCCTCCTGGAGTTCCAATTCACACCATCATTCCATCTTCGTACCACTACACTTTCACTCACTCGTTCATTTTCATTTCTAATCTCCCGCTTCTCCATTTGTTTTCTTTTCATCTCATTAATTTCACCTCTAATCTCATCGTATTTAAATAGAAGACCAAACTATTTAATATGTTAGGCTAGAGTTCATATGCTTTGCGAATGATTATTATGTTCTGTATTAATTATGCAATGTTTTTACTGGTTTTAATTTATGAAGTTTGTTACGCTTAAAGCTCCTCTCGCCTTTTTAATAAATGTCATGAGTTTATTAAATTGCTTGCTAAGTCTATTTTGATCAGACCAGGTGATAAATAGATAGGTTGATTAAGCCGTAAATCTGGAGAAAGCTCTATTATGATTTAATGAGTTAGTATTTTCAGATGCAATTATATTTCCTCGAACTTAATGTCCGTTTACATAAGAGTGCTCGAACCTTGATTAGACTGAGCATTTCTGGTAAACGAGTTCTTATGAGGCTATGACTTAGTCCTTAAGATAATTAAAGGAATTTTGCCAGACAATTATAATTAAACCAGTAGGAATAGCATGAAAGAGTAGATAATATTAATCTGAACCAGAGTCCCGTTTAGTTTATCTGTTAATTTAGTTTATTTTATCTTTCCTTTTATTTATAAAAAAAACAAGTCAATTAATCCCCCCTCCTGTGACACACTTAGGTACTATAATATGTACATTAGTCCCGCGGTTCGATATCCGGTCGCTTACATTTCACTATACTACTGCGACCGGGATTTGTTTGCAGCCCGACGTTTATTTTGAGTTTTAATTTCTTTTCTTTTAATTTTACACCAGTTTAACCACTCACGATATAACGTCTGCAAAATGGCGCCGTTGCCGGGGACTAGATTTATTCTAGTTCCTAAGCCCCGGATTATTCACCTGTTAATTATAAATATTTTGTTCTCTTATTTCTGTTAATATTATTGTTAATATTAATATTCTTCTATTTTGTTAATAATAATTATCTAATAATCTGTTAATATTAATTGGACATATAACTTTGGACACCTGACTTTGGCCATCTAACTTCGGACTTCTAACTTCTGACATCTAACTTCTAACTCTTATATTATTGTCATTTAATTTCCATTGTCTCTAACATTTAATTTCCATTGTCCCTAACATTTAATTTCCTGTGTATCTAACTACTAACTTATAATTTCTGTCATTTAATTTCCTGTCATTTCTTTCCATTGTCTCTAACTACTAACGTTAATTATTCTGTCAACTAATTAAATTAACTTCTAATTTTATGTCATTATTATTACTAACCTATACTTTATATTTCTGTCTGTTACGAATGAAAGCGAAAAAAAAAATCGAACAAGGTCTTGTCCGCCAGATATCATGCGGACACCACACAAGGCCTTGTCCGCCACTTACCACGCGGACTCCACACACGAGACCGCCTCGCGGACGTCTCCACTCTTGTCCGCCACTTAACTAGCGGACGGCACACAGCTTACCGCCTGATAACTAGCGGACGGACTTCGCAAATAATAAAAAAAAAGAGCTTCAAACGCCGCGTTTTGCAATCTGTTCTTCCCCAAATTAGAGAGCTCGAACCGGTACAGAGGAGAACGAACAAGCCGCGCAACTCCCCTCCTCTTCAATTCAACACAACTTCCTCAATTCTCCACCAAATTACGCAAGGTTAGTACCGAAATCTTTGTTTTTCAATTCTTAACGTTTCTATAGTTTCAAATCCACAAATAATGAACTACACTAGGAGAAATTAAGGACTGAACTTTCGAACCCTAGGTCGACCCGTTCGAAAATTCGAGCTTAATATGCGATTTTTGTCTCAGATTCTTCTTCTATAAATCATATTATACATGTACAAGGTTGAATCTACACTGATTATACTTAAATTGTCGTTTTGGATGAATTTCAAATTTAGGTATATGTAGATACGAGACTTGCTATGTTAAAATAGCATTCTCCAATTGTATTATGCCTTGTTTTATTAAACGAATGAATTTATGATTATAGGTTGTTATATGTGTGGATTTAGGCTGATAACGGTATTAAATTACCTTGCGTTTGACTGAATTAATTGTGGAGAATCGTAGATTTTTAGGGGAGGTTCTGTCGATTTTTCGACAGAATTTATGTTGTATAATTATTCTGTTTATATTTCATATTATTTGTTCTTCTTGTTTTCTATTTTTGTTAATATTACTAAAATGTTTATGTCAAATATTAATGCTTTGTTAATAATATTAATTTTTATGTTGTTTTTAATATTAATATTTATGTTGTTATTAATATTAGTTTTTATGTTGCTTTTTGTTTATTAATATTTGTTAACTCTTAATGTTTTTATTTTATGTAGTACTTTATTATGTTGTGTACTAACATTTTGTAGACTTATACTGTTTAAACCTTATCAAACTTCTGGAAGGTAACAGTTCGGTTTGCTTCATGTTTTTTTATTTATGTAGTACTGTATTATTTTTGCTTAAAGTTATTTATGCCTAATTATTTATGTTTATCATATTTTTTATTTTCTTTTTGGTGCCACTTGAGTTCTGCTGGCTATGTATGATTTTCTTTTCAGAACAAATTCTATGTCGAAAATATAGCTGAACTCACCTATGGAAAGCAACCTCAGTTGCTTTGGAATTTCACTATCTTCGGTTGAACACTTGCGCAAACTCAAGTGTGAGGAACATCTCACCCCTGCCAAAGCTCTAAGTGTGAGGAAGGATACCTTCCTCAATCTACGATACAAGGGGAGTTTCAATTCCTCATTTATTATATTAATGCCACACTCACTTTTTGCTACTCTAAACTGCCTAAAATTAAAAAAAAATTGATAAAAATGAGATAAAATATTGTAGAAGTGTCTGAAATTATGTCAACAGTGACAACTGAAAGATGGTTTTATTTAAAGGAGTTTGTATAAAATTATTTTCCATCAAAATATTCTATTTTCTCTCAAATATGATAGATCTGCTGATTGTAAAAACCAATTTAGTTTAGCTTGGGATTATGGAAATATGTGGAAAGTCAAGGAAAGAAAAGGATAAAGACAAGGTACTCCACTGTTTATGAATTTTTCTTACCAAAAACAGGCCTCGTTTATCGGTTATTAAGTTCTTTGGGGTGCTTTATCACCTATCTACCTAAGGTCTCGTGACCTGGGATAGAAGAAACCCACCGCTACAAGGATAGAGAGAAAAGTCTGGGGTACAAAATAATGCAAATTTAAATTTAAAAATGGATGTTTTGCATATACAATTTTTTGCATTCAAAAAAAATGATAATAAATTGCAATTTATATTTATAAACATGAGTACGTGGTGTTGAAAGGTATTGCGGAATAAGGCATTACTTCACACCCCTTGTCATCCCGGGTTAGAGAATGAAATTGGTTGGAAATCCCAGGTTAATCTAACTTGTTTTCTACAGTCTAGTTTTTCTATGCTTTTATTAAATTATTCTTCTTCACTGTTTATAAAACCTACTTCTAAGAGCAGAATTATTCTTTCAATTGTCACTTTGTCTAAATTCCCTTCTACACTTATTTAATCTTGTTTTATTATTATGGCTTAGAGATAATTATATTCCTTATTTGCTTGAGGACAAGCAAAAGTCAAGTGTGAGGAAACCCCCTTCATGATTCAAGGGTTAAAACCCCTCTTAAAAACTCCAAAGGTAAACCCTAACTCATGGTGTTCTAAGCCTTCCATTGAATATGTTATTCCAAGGTTTAGGATTTTGATTATATTCATTTGTGTCCCTTGAATGTTGGGAATGGAGTTTGGCAACTCCATTGCCCACTTGACCGAAATGGAGAAGAGGAAGAGGAAGAGGAGAATTGAAAAGGGGACTTGGAAAACTTAAGGTACGAATTCCACCTTAATGTTATTTGATTGTTTTAGAATTTGGGAATGGGAAAACCTAAAGAATGAACCAAAATTGATGCAAATGTGCCTGGATTGGTTAGATCAGAAATTTGGGATTTGTTGTTTGAATTGAAGTCTTTGAAGCCAAGTGATTTGAGTTTGTGTTCATATTGTGGTTTATCGAGATGTTGGAGCTATATTGTTGTTTTGATGAGTTGGATGGAACTATGTGTGCTGGTAGGACCCTTTGTGGGTGTGGCTAGATTAGGATTGATTTGGATGAGAATTGAAGAGTTTGGATATGTTAGGTTTATGGGGAAGTTATGGCAAAATTGTGTAGAAATTTGGTGCTCTTAGGTGACTTAATGAATTGAAGAGGTTAGGTATGTATTGGTTGAGTTGAGAGGATTAGTAACCTTGAAATGGTGAATGGAGAATGGGTTTGAGATATGTAAAATCTGTAGCAAATC
>CM041778.1:184502429-184638683 GCA_023374045.1 Limonium bicolor | reverse complement strand
CTTGGAGTTTTGGGAAGATAGGAATGAAGAGCTTGATGAGAGGAAGAGATGGTGGTATTTGTTTTTGATTTGGACAAGTGAGCTAGGTTTAACAAGTGGTCAAAGTTGGAACTTCCATGGTGATAGTGGTATTACCGAGAGAGAACAAGGAAGAAGGAAGAAGAGAGGTATTTGCAAACCGTGGGAATGAAGGAAAGAAATGAGAATGAAGATAGAAGTTGCTTTTAGAAGATATTTATGTTATAAAGTAAAAAGTAGTTTTACTTAGTTTGCTTTAATTACTTATTACCTTAACTAGAGAGTGGTGAGTCACCACACTTATAAAAACCGGCCCCCTTTATTAGTATAAGGGCATTTAGTCTTTGTTTGTCAATTTAATTACTTAATACAACACATGTTATAAACTAGCTTGTAAAAGTACTATTCACCTATACAAGGCACATAGAAGTGAAATTTTTGATTTCCCACTAATATAGCCACCCAAATGTGATACTATATAGTACACATGTATATTTAAGAGTAATGATGGACAGTTAGCCATTCAAAACTCATTTACAAGACAATTTTTCAAAAACGTGCTTTAAGACTTCTTAAAGCACATTTTGTGTTTTAACTTGTTTCAAGCTTGTTTTCTTTGGTAATTGGTTTAATATGTTCATTAGTATATAAATGAGGTCTTGGTAAGCTCATTAGGCCTTACTCAAGTTTATCCCAAGCTTAGAGCACATTTTAGCTCTTATTGACTTTAAAGCACATTTTGTGTTTCCTTTTGTTCAAAATTTGTCTACTAATGTTTCTAAGACTCTTTTAGTCTTAATACACCATATTTAAGTGTTTAAAACATATATTAAGGTTTGGGGTATTTCAATCTACCCCCTTAAAAGAACTTTGCCCCCAAAGTTCATACTTCCACATATCCCAAATATTAGAACGCGGGAACACTTATAAACAATACTTCCATATATTACTAGCAACACACTTACATAACATTGGACCCAAGTCCATACAACATAACATAACATTGGACACAAGGTCCATACAACATTATCCACAACATTCAGACACCGGTCTGTAACATAACAACATAACATAGACGATGTATTCAAATACACGTCGTACACACAAACCGAAACGGCTCTACCCCCTTAAAAGGGGTACGCCCCGTACCCTATATACATAAGTACTAAGAAGTAACAATGACGGGTACTTCGCCTTCATCTTATCTTCCAGCTCCCAAGTGGCCTCCTCAACGTCCTGGTTAGACCAGAGAACCTTCACCAGTCTCACAGACTTATGGCGAGTGTCTCGAGTCTTAGCATCCAGAATCCGTACCGGAGTCTCCACTGATCGCATGGTCGGCTCTAAAGTTAGCCTTTCAGGCTGAAGCACATGAGACGGATGAGACATATACTTCTTCAACTGGGACACATGAAAATAATCAGTGACCTTGCCCAGCTCGGCGGGTAGGTCTAGTCTATAGGCTACCCGGCCGATCCGCTCCGTCACAACATAAGGCCACATACTTTGGCTCAACTTGCCTTTCTGGCCAAAACGGTGAAACACTCCCTTCATGGGGGACACTCTCAGAAATACCTGATCGCCCACGGCGAACTCTAGGTCACGTCGGCGCACATCTGCGTACGACTTCTGCCTATCTTGAGCTGCTTTCATATTAGCCCTGATCTGGCGAACTTCTGCCTGAACTTGCTCAAGATACTCTGGTCCTATAATGACCGTCTCACTCGACTCATCCCAGCATAATGGCGTGCGGCATGGTCTACCGTACAAGGCCTGGAAGGGAGACATCTTGATCGAAGCATGATAACTGTTGTTGTAACTAAACTCGATCAGATGTAACTTATCAATCCAGCTGGTCTGAAAGTCAAGTGCACAAGCACGTAGCATATCCTCAAGTGTCTGAATGGTGCGCTCACTCTGACCATCGGTCTGTGGGTGAAACGCTGTACTCAATTTCAATTCAGTACCCAATGCCTCTCGTGTGGACTTCCAATATCTGGATAAGAATCTGGTGTCTCTGTCAGATACAATCGTTTTCGGTACACCATGATGTCTTACATTCTTTATCAAACAGTTCTGCCAATCTTGCCACTTTCCAAGTGTCCTTCATCGGAATGAATCGGGCCACCTTGGTCAGTCGGTCAACTATCACCCATATCATATTCAGACCTCCCCTTGTAGGCGGAAGCCCTACTACAAAGTCCATGGAGATATCATGGAACTTCCACTCAGGCACTGGCATTGGCTGTACCATACCACCAGGCCGTCGGTGCTCAAACTTAACCTTCTGGCAAGTGAGACACCTCAATACATAATCACTAACATCTTTCTTCATTCCAGTCCACCAAAAATACCTTTTTATACCTTATACATCTTTGAAGCTCCGGGGTGAATCGAAGTAGTAGAAGAATGGGATTCGCTCAATATGCGCTTCTTCAACTCAGTGCTACCCCTAGGTATACACAAGCGGCCATTCAGCCTAATCAGGTCATCATCATGGAGTCTGAAGTCGTACTTCTGACCCTCGAATGTGCCGTCAATAAGCTTCTGCCGGATCTCCAGCATGTACTGATCCGTCATCTGAGCACTCCGCACCTCTTCAACCAAGCCAGTATAAGAGACTAGCGAATGGAGAGAGTGTGCTCGGCGACTCAGCGCGTCAGCTACCACATTTGCCTTACCCTCTTTGTATTGCAGATTAATATCATAGTCATTCAGAAACTCAACCCACCTTCTTTGCCTCATGTTCAACTCTTTCTGAGTGAACAAGTACTTTAAGCTTTTATGATCGGAATAGATTGTCACACTCACCCCATACAAATAATGTCGCCATATCTTCAATGCGAAGACAATGGCACCCAGTTCCAAGTCGTGGGTAGGGTAGTTCTCCTCATGCTTTTTCAGCTGACGGGAGGCGTAAGCTACGACCTTCCCGTGTTGCATCAATACACAACCCATACCTCTGCCTGATGCGTCGCAGTAGACCTCAAAACCATCTGGACCGTCTGGTATAGTCAGACTGGTGCAGATGTCAGAGCATCCTTGAGACTCGCGAAAGAACTCTCACAGTCAACTGTCCACTCGAATGGTGCATCCTTCTTCATTAAGGAAGTCATCGGCTTCGAGATACTGGAGAAGTCCTTCACAAACCTCCTATAATATCCTGCCAGACCGAGGAAGCTCCTGATATCAGTGACTGTCTTCGGCCTAGGCCAGGTGCGCACTGCATCTATCTTTGCCGGATCAACAGCGATCCCGGCATCAGAAATCACATGTCCAAGGAAAGATACTTGGTTCAACCAAAATTCACATTTCGAAAATTTGCATACAACTGGTTTCTCCTCAGAGTTTGTAACACATCTCTCAGGTGGCTTTCGTGCTCACCTCTAGATTTAGAATACACAAGAATGTCATCGATGAAGACTACCACTGACTTGTCCAACTGATCTTGGAACAAGCGGTTCATTAAGTCCATGAACTTGGCTGGTGCATTCGATAAGCCAAATGGCATAACTGTGAACTCATAATGCCCATACCTCGTTCTGAAAGCTGTCTTCTCGATATCACTGTCACGGATGGCAATCTGATGGTATCCGGAACGTAAGTCTATCTTGGAGAATACTGATGCTCCCCTAAGCTGATCAAATAGATCGTCGATGCGTGGTAAAGGGTAACGGTTTTTCACCGTAACAGCATTCAGCTCCCGATAATCAATACACAGGCGGAGGCTACCGTCCTTCTTCTTCACGAAGAGGACTGGCGCTCCCCATGGTGACACCTAGGGCGGATGAAGCCCTTGTCGAGTAGGTCTCTCAGCTGCTCCTTGAGCTCTGTCATCTCTGCTGGAGCCATACGATAAGGTGCTTTCGCAATGGGTCCAGTGCCCGGAACTAAGTCGATCTCAAACTCAACCTCTCGTGCTGGCGGCATGCCCGGCAGTTCCTTAGGAAATACATCAGGAAACTCCGACACTACCGGCACATCTGGGCTAAACTCAGGGTCTCTCTCTATGTCCTGGACATAGCAGAGGTACACATCACTCCCTCGTCGTAACTCACGATACATGGCCATGGCGGTGATGATCTGAGTTGAAGGCTCCCTGGGCCTCTGGCGGTAAGATATGGTAACCCCAGATGGACTCCGAAGAAGCAGTCGATGCTCGGCACACAGGATTCTGCCCTTGTACCGCTCCAACCAGTTCATCCCGACAATCACATCAAATCCAAGTCCGTCGAACTCTATCAGGTCGATCGGGAACTCTTCACCTCTGATTCGTACAACTACATCTCGGTGGTAGCGGGTACACCTGATCCGCTCTTTCGATGGGAGAGTGACCAAGAAGTCTGGCATCTCCTCTCCATCTAACCCCAGCCTCTTCGCAAAGGATAGCGAAACAAATGTGTGTGAGGCTCCAGAGTCGAACAGGATCGATGCATCCACGCCATTCACTGGAAAGGTACCGGTGAGGATTGTGCCGCTCTTGCCGGCTTCTGCCTCATTGCAGACACTCAATGTACCTCCCATTCCGAGTGCACAGCCTAATTCATTGGCAAACTAATAAGTACTGGGTAACAACACGGTTGATATACTTCAATAACTCCACTTTATTCATTAACACCTCCTTTTTACAACATGTTGGTTTACATGATTGATATAACTTAACACATACATAACTCCCTTAACATATACTGGCTTAACACATTACAAGGTATACAAGGTTTAGAATTGTCTGAAGGTCAAATTCAAACGTCCGGGTTTCATGTGTGTGGCATTGATCACTGCCGACGGTGCGGTATTCAGTTTGATCTTCTGATGCCATGATATAGCATCCTTGACTGCCCACCCATGATTATACATCTCCTGACTTCAACATTAACTTCCTTGCGAGGTCAGCACGCTTCTGCTCGCCATATACAAATACTGCGGTATCACCAATGGACCAAGACACCACGGGTACTCCCTTACTTAGAGACTCGGGTGACTCGTCCTTATCTTGGTGTAATCCTAACCGTCCACCTTTCTGGTAGAAGTTCACAATACACAAATCTGCTTCCACACTTGGAATTGATTCCGTTTCAACTCGTTGAGCAATTCCCACGGCGTGATTTACGACCGCACGGAACTCCTCAGGTATACTTGGTACGTTGCTCCATCTTCGGCTCGCACTTCCTGATATGACTTGGTGTAAGGGTTCCAGTCCTTACCCATGCACATCATCTTCAATTGCATTCTTGATCCGTTCGGATATTCAGGTGTGTAGAAACCTCCAGGTTTAGCTCCAAGTTCGTCGCATCGTCTGATGATATGGACTTGTGCTTCCGGTGTCAGGTATCCACTTAAGAGTATCATACCTGGCTGGATAACCTGACATTGCTCCATTGGAAAGTCGGTGATGCTGATGGTGGTCTCTTCAGGGTTTGGTGTGGGTGGGATTGGATAACATATATTGAAGGTTCCTTTCAGTTTAGAATTATCTAATTAGGTGTCTTTCACACTATACTTTAACTCCTTACTCACATGATAACACACTTGAACTCACTAACACATATAAGCATGAAATGCGGTATGCAATCACTTATTACGTTCGACAGTTTAGGCGGTACCTGGTCTAGAAGAGGGCCCTGGCGCCTCAGACCGGTCCACCACATTCAGGGTGGCCTTGCTAGGTCCCGACCCTTTCCCCTTCTGGGAATCAGTATGCCTCTGATCGGTGGGTGGCTGGTTAGCCGTCTTCGGGCCATCAGTAGCTGCTATGGCCTTACCCTTCCACTGCCCTTGGGCTTGTTGACTCTGCTGTTGGGGTTCCGATAACACTCATGGTCACGGTGACCCCACTTCTCGCAGTATCGACACTGCACCTCATTTCCCTTGCAGTCCTTGCCGGGGTGGTCTCCATTGCACCACTTACAGTAATAGTGGCGCTCCGGTCCAGAGCCCGTGCTGGCTGCTAACACAATACACACTCAGTACTCATTTCACAACTTATCAACATACACTCAACTTATTACACATGATTAAACAATTACCCTTGGTGGGTAAGAGCGTAGGGGCTTCGCCGCATAAGCATATGTGAGCTTCAGTGGCTCCTCAGCGGTGGTGGTTGGGCTTGGCCCTTGTCACCCTGGTGCTGACTCTTCTGGGGCTGGGGATAGGATTTCTTCTTTTTCTTTCCTCCCCCGTACCCCTGCGAACTCTGGCCCTCGCTCGTGGCCTTGCGCTTGTGCGCATTCTCCTCGTCCCTCAGACGGACGGTAATCTCTACCTTAGCAGCGGCATGATAGCACTCCTGAATTTAGGATGGTCAGTCATGCCCCGCATTACATACTCACAAACTCACATTAATACTCACTTGTAAACTACACATATTCACATCACTCTTTACTTAAATTACCTGCAAGGTAGTATACTCAGCTGGCCCCATCCCATAGCGAAGACGGTGGTGGAGAGACCGTTGTAGAAACGGTTTACCAGTACCCGGTTCGAGTAACCCAGGTCCGGTAACAGGTGGACAAGGCCGGTGAAGGCAGTGTAGTACTCATCAACCGACACCTTGTCCCCCCTCAGACTATCCAGCTCGAGGCGCTTGGCCTCCTGCACATGCACCGGGTAATACTTGGCTCGCAGCAGAGCCGTGTACTCCTCCATCCAAACTCAGGATCAGTCATCCTGTCCTCCCTCACCAGTTTCCACCAACTCTGTGCCGACCCCTTCAAGTAGTAGGCGGCAAGTCGGACCTTAGCCTCAGCAGGTACGGCCAAAGTCTCGTAGGCGGTCTCCAACTCGGAGATGTACGCCTCTAGCTTACGGGGATCGGTCTCCCCATGAAATGACGGCGGTCTAAGATCAGCCAGCGCCTTGACCCAATTGGTCTCTCGTGGCGGTGGTGGCGGTGGCTGAACTGAACCCGGGCATCTGCCCCTGCTGGATCGCAGCTACAAGCTGGGGTACCATCTGGGCCACAGCGGCTGCTACAGCCTCAGCCATAACCTGAGCCGTAGTGTTCTCGCCCTGGTCACCCCCAGTACTAGTACCACTCCCGCGGCCTCTACCGCGTGGTCTACCTGACATCTGTATTCACATGAGTATTCATTAGCAATATGCTTACACACTTATCGGTCCAACGATCGTAACGCTTCCCGACAATAAGGTATTTCCACACTTGGTTAGTGGTTAACCTTCCCATAACTGATCACTTAGGTAACTGTAGTTAGGTTTCTAACTCGGTATATTCCTAAGCTCGGTATTCTAGTCATCAGAGCGATACTTCGCTCTGATACCACTTTTTGTAACACCCCTAATACGCACATGATACTAAATGAAATCGCAGCGGAACAAAAACAACTAAACAGTAACTAACGCTTCGGTGCTACAACGCCGTCAACCACCCACGTGGTTGACAAGGCAGAATAAATACACTTGTACCGGTCTGATGATCAGACTCCCGAGCATAAAACTAAACCATAATTACATCATATATACAATACCGAGTTTACATACATAACCTCACTGTTAAACATCACTGTAAACTGTCTCAACCAATCCAACAACGCCACGGGAGCACAGGCGCATCCCGGGCCAACATCCCAAAAGTATACAAAAGTAAACCTGCATCCTAGGATCTAGAGCCACTCCGCTTCTTCGATCCTCATCCTGCAGTATAAGAAATATGGATCCCCCGAGGGGGTCAGCAACCCTTGGCTGGTATGGCTAACGCGCAGCCCATCGGCTACCGGGATACGCGCAGCTACTTGTCATTATAACATGGCATTCAATTATATACATAGCATAACATAACATGGAGCATGGCATCAATAGTGCATAGCTCAACAACACATACACAGTGGATTTTCACTCCACGATAACAAACCACAAGGGTCAAATAACATAAGAGCCTAGAGAGTGGTCACTCTCATGTCAAGCTCGTTAACACACTCATTACCGTTCTGTTAGACGAACGAGTAACTTAAGTAACAGATGGTTCGGATTTAGTGACCCGAACACACCACACAAACAGTGTTTTCAAACCGACGAACGAGAATACAAGCTTACTGAGATCGAAGCAAATTAAGGGACTTCTCACATAGATTCGAATCTCAGAGACCTGCTCTTCATGGATACTCACGAATACTCACTGTTAAGCCTTAGTGGGACAGAAACAAAAATTAAGTTTGTACGAACCACAGACACACGGGAACGGAAACACTTAGAAGGAGTAAATCAATGACACATATTATCAGAAGACTCGAACTGAATCAGATATACGCCAACCTGTTACCCCAGACAACTTTCGTGCAGAGACTGCCAATCCTTCCTTAGTGCTATGTCCAGTCCTTCATCCTACATGAGGTTAACACTTTATCATTGAACATCAATAGTAGGAATTATACACGGTCAGTATTATTTACTGTTACAGCTTCACTTCGCTACAAATTACGGATCACACATTCCCAGTTAACACTTGTAGAAGTTCATAGTGGAACTTAACAACCAACACACAATAGTTGGTAAGACTTGTAGAACACACAAGGGAAATGAGTCCACAACAAACAATAACAATATATGAACAACTGTAAATCATTACAGTTTAAATCTTATAACGTTGTAAAACACACAGAAAAACATACAACACACAAACCGGTGTAAACCGCCTAGACAACAGACTGCAAAGAAACCATCCTTGGTCCTTGCCTCGACTGATTTCCACCTTGCGAGAATCCTAAACAAATTAGTAATGTCGGTTAATTATTTATTTAACTCAAAAAACTTACTAAGTATTTAACATGATTGTATGACAGTTTTAATTTTAATGCCTACCTTACCTAGGTTCCTTCATATACACCCTAGGGTTAACTACTTAAGTCACATTCTTTTCGTTTTTTTTTTTTTTACAAGTTTGGTCCGACCGACCACCGTCCGACCCACAACTGGGTCGGACCCCCCAGTGGTCTTCGGGTCTGAAAAACTTTACCTGACCGACCCATGTCCGACCAACCTTCTGGGTCGGTCCATTACAGAACCCTTTACTTCTCAAAATCATGCTCGTCCGACCCACGTCCGACCCACAATTCTGGGTCGGTCCATGTGCGAACATTTTCCTAACATTTTACAGAGGCTCGACCGACCCATGTCCGACCCACCCTTTTGGGTCGGACCATCTCCGAACATTTTTCTAACATTTACAGAGGCTCGACCGACCCAAAAACTGGGTCGGCCCTGGGTCGGTCGCCTCCTAAGCTTACCCAAACTTTGCCAATTTTACCAAACTTTCCCTAAGGCCTCCTAATGCTTCCTAGCACATTTGGTAACTTTATATCCACATACAACATCCATGAAACTCATTTTCTAAATCCTTAAGCCCTTACTTATTTCTTGAAAAAATTCCTTAACACTTATGTTATTTCACTAGGTTCCCTAGATGGTGTTTCACCTATGGTAAACTATCCCAAAATGCTTTCTCTTTGTTTTAACATCATCTCCCAAGCATCATCTCCACTACTAACTCCTTATTTCATTACTTCAAATCCCTTTCTCAAGTTCATACATTCTCCTTAGTTTACCAAAGTTTGCCTAAGTCTTTACTAAGTCCCAAAATGACTTTGGTACATACTAAAATCTCAAGCTCATGCCTAAGCCTTATTACATCCTAAAATCACTTAATGCATGTCTCTTGCACAAGAACAACACTTAACCATTTTAAATACTCCTAACTATCTAACTCATTTTAACACTTAGAACTTCACATTTGTTACCCAAATTTTGACATAGGTCTCCTAGAACATTACTAACCCAAAACACATTGTTTTTACCAACAAACAACCAAGAACACTAAAAATCCATCAAGCACTTATTATACACAACTTCACTCACAAGGCACTACATCACAATATAGTGCACAATTTAAATTGCATGGCACTTAGGCCCTTAAATGACATGGCTCTTAGGCCCTTAAAATGCATCAAATCATAAACTGAATTTCCACAATATATTTGCCTTTAACCTGCAAATACACCCAACAACACATATGCCTTTTACTAAGCTCTTGAGAATACTTTACTAAGTCATTCCCATTGGCTCTTTAGGTAGTTTAATAAGCATTTATAAGCTCATTTCTCCTAAGGCATTAAAATAACATTAGGTTAGTAGATTTACCTCTTTTGCAAAATAACTTCTTTCTTGTTTCCTTTAGAAACCCATAGAGTACTTGATTCTTTGACAAGCTCTAAACAACATACAAACATTGAAATGAGTATTCAAGCTATAAGCTCCATCTTGTAAACCCTAGTTTTACATTGTTTCAAAAACATAATGTAGTTGTTTTACCTTGTTCTTTGAAGAGAGTTTGGATATACAACAAAAGAGGACTCCACCTAGTCCATGAAGAGTTGAAATGAAGCTAGAACAAGGTCACACAATGAGCTATATCAATGTGTATTTTCGGACATGACAAAAACAAGGAGGAAACTTGATTTGTTTGAGATTCCTTACCTAGAAGCAAAGGAGAGTAATAATATGTCAAAATATAAGCTCAAGCTCCTTCAATGGTGGAACACCTTGGCACCGAAATGGAGCTCTTGGAGTTTTGGGAAGATAGGAATGAAGAGCTTGATGAGAGGAAGAGATTGGTGGTATTTGTTTTTGATTTGGACAAGTGAGCTAGGTTTAACAATGGTCAAAGTTGGAACTTCCATGGTGATATTGGTATTACCGAGAGAGAACAAGGAAGAGGAAGAAGAGAGGTTATTTGCAAACCGTGGGAATGAAGGAAAGAAATGAGAATGAGAATAGAAGATAGTTGCTTTTAGAAGATATTTATGTTTATAAGTAAAAAGTAGTTTTACTTAGTTTGCTTTAATTACTTATTACCTTAACTAGAGAGTGGTGAGTCACCACACTTATAAAAACCGGCCCCCTTTATTAGTATAAGGGCATTTTAGTCTTTGTTTGTCAATTTAATTACTTAATACAACACATGTTATAAACTAGCTTATAAAAAGTACTATTCACCTATACAAGGCACATAGAAGTGAAATTTTTGATTTCCCACTAATATAGCCACCCAAATGTGATACTATATAGTACACATGTATATTTAAGAGTAATGATGGACATTTAGCCATTCAAAACTCATTTACAAGACAATTTTTCAAAAACGTGCTTTAAGACTTCTTAAAGCACATTTTGTGTTTTAACTTGTTTTCAAGCTTGGTTTTCTTTGGTAATTGGTTTAATATGTTCATTAGTATATAAATGAGGTCTTGGTAAGCTCATTAGGCCTTAACCAAGTTTATCCCAAGCTTAGAGCACATTTGGCTCTTATTGACTTTAAAGCACATTTTGTGTTTCCTTTTGTTTAAATTTGTTTACTAATGTTTCTAAGACTCTTTTTAGTCTTAATACACCATATTTAAGTGTTTAAACAATATATTAAGGTTTGGGTATTTCAAAATGTACATATATGTAATCATATATTCATGTACTATATTTGTTGTTTATTTTAATTGTCTAAGTGACATAACAACTTATAATTTTTCTTAACTATATTTAAATGTCTTACAATGACATAATATTCTTATAATCTCCTTATTCTCCTTTTAGTCATAAACAATACTTATTGTTTCTTTTTAACTTCCTTATAACAGCATAAACCATAGTTCTAATTCCATAATTCCTTTAATTAAAATTCTTTCTTCTAATTCCTCAAAATATCCATATAGGACCTATATTTATTTAAATCTAAATTATTACCCTTATATTTCGGTTATTTATAAATCAACCACATTAATTCATAAACTTTATATTTAAATTCTAATCTCATTATATTATAGAGTTTTAACTTCTTATTTAGCTAAATTACATAGTCACACTAATATTTTGGTATATAGCTTTTAAGTACTATAACTTTCGAAAATAACAACTTAGCCCCTTAAATTCTCGGCAATGATATTTTATTTCCCATAATTACAATTTAACCACAAAACCTTATAAACTTTGCATAATGCCTTATAAACTTATAGTTTTAATTTTAATTCTCCATAAATGCCGGATATATATATAAATTCTTAAATTACCAAACTAACCCCAAATAATTCGGCTTAGGTCTTGAACTCTCCATTAATTACATTTTCACCCCAAACTTTATAATAACTTCTTAATGACTTATAAACTAAAGTCTAAATATTTATTCTTCAAAATTTCGAAAGTGAGCCTAATAAATCTCTTAATTATGAATTCGCCCATTAATAAGTTCTAAACTTTCATAACAACTTTTATAAATTACATAATAGCCCAAAACTTTATAAAATGTTATCTTAACACTTGTTTAATTTATCTAAAATTCATAAACTTAATTCCTAACCTTACATTATATTAATAATACCAAACAGCCACTTAACTCTCGGTTTTTTATAATAAACCCACTAATTTTGTAAAATTACATTTAAGCCACTTAACTTAATTAATTAGCCATTTAAGCACTAATGAAATATTTTTAGCTCACCAAACTTTGTGATATAGGTTTATATACCTAAGTAGGTCATTAATACCTATTTATCAATTAAAGCATTCGGCCATAATTATTTGGTGACCATATAGTATATAAAAGTGGATTTATATGTCATAATAATTATACATAAATTCATAGGAGTTATATAACTCATGTAAAATTATTGTAATGTCTTATATAAATTCTTAGCTCAAAAATAAGCATTTTTGCCCTTGGTAATTCGGCTTGAATTAATATGTAACATAACTAAATTTGTGACACAAAAATGTGTATTAAGGTAAATATTTCTATATAAGTATAGATTGTATTTTTGGCATATAATACCATATGGTTTCGGTTTTAATAAACCTAGGAGGTGTACTTAATTTTTGTATAATTTTTAGAAGCTTAACAAACTTATATCATAAGGATTTACTTAGTAAACTTACTTCTTAACAAAGGTGGTTAAGTGCTTGAACTCTTCTTGAATCTCCAAGCTTTCTCCTAGGTAAACTTGATGCTCCTCTTCGGTTTTATGCAAGAGGTGAAGGTGTTTAGGAGTTAGATCTTCAACAAAGATCTTAAGTAGATTTGTAAGTAGTTTTACAAGACTTTACCTTAGACTTTTCTCCTTATAAATTCGGCACTCCTAAGGTAGGTGAAGAACAAGTTTTCCTTCATCAAAATGAGAAGAAAAGAGACTTAGAAGAAGCAGACCTTGGTTACACATAAAAATGTGCTTTAAGGATTTTCAAGCTTTAAAACCTACCTTGAGATGCTCCTTGGTTTAATGTTGGTTTGGACAATCTCCTTGGAGAACTAAATGAAGCCGAACACACCTTGTTATGCTAGGAAGAGTTTTGCTTCAAGACTTGCCAAGAAATGCTAGGAAATTACCTTAAAGATGAAGATAGAAGTTAAAACTCCTTTAATGGACTTAAGAGCTTCAAAGGAAGAAGATGAAGCTAGAAGAGAGAGGAGGGAGCTTACCAAACCGTGCAAGAATTGTGCAAGGAGGGAAATGAAGCTAACTTACGTAAATGAAAGAAGACATTTGGAATTTGATTTTGTTTTGTCAATTTTTAATGTCAAATGACTATACTTTTCCTTAGTTTATTTCATGGTTGATTGGCTCAATAAATGCCTCCTTTCCAGCTTAAAAATCGGACATAATAGAGGACATGTGAGGTGTGACAAACAAGAGTTGGAAAGGAAATAATTGTGAGCTAGAAGACAAGGAAATTTAGGTAAGTTGTACTTTTGATTTTACTAAGTTAAAGCCTTGTCTTCTTCCTCATTATGGTGCACGATTTCAAGGCTAAAAGAGGGGTCTCAATTCGTTGATGAAGAGCCAAGGAAGAAGCTTGGAAGGTCTCTTGAATTTTAAGAAATGAAAAAGGTGGAATCTAGATCCACTTTTGCCTTTTTACATTTTGTCTTCTTCCTAACTCACATGGCCTTGTTTCTCTTCATAATTTCGACAGCCACATGGTCAAATGAGACCTACATACTTTGGCATTAAGTAATGTAACACATGGGATGATGAGTCATCATGTTTTAGCCTTTTATAAATTTTTAAAGCAAATTTTATACTAGTTTTTGCCCTTAAAATCGGCCCCTATAGAGACCTTGTTGACTAGTCACACCAACTGATTTAGAAGGTAATTTTAACCCTTTTTAAGATTACCAATTCGTGGCATGTCAAAAACTACAAGGTAATTGCGTAAAACGCATTTTCGTGACACCCGAAGGTGTGTTTTTGTGCTCTAAGGAAATTTTGGGAAACCAATTGTTCTTATGAGTTCCAAGTGTTTGTAAACACTTATTATAGTAAATAAACATATACTAAGATGTTACATTGAGTTATATGGGGTTATATCACCCGTGACATAATTTACGGGCCATCGGGACACTCCCGGCCAAAAGGAGCGCTAAGAAATCCTCCTTTGGTTTTTGCTGAATTTTGAGAAACCACTTCGTGGGTTCTCTTTAGAATGATAAATAATGATGTTAGGAACTCTAGGAATTAATTTTATAGGAGTTCGTGCCACCTCGGCACTCCTCCGGACTTTTCGTGCTTTAAGGAGCGGGTGTGAGCACTCCCGAGCATTTTGCGTATTTGACTGAATATAGCTTAGGGAATATATTTGTATATTCATATAATAATTGTATGACCATTTAGTTTGAATATTAGAGGGTCATACAAGGTCATGTTTGACCATATGCTTCTAAGGCGTTTTAGCGTTTATGGTGAAACGACTGTTTTTACGTAACGTTTTCATGCATGGGTTTGCATGCGTACGTGAAATGGTTTATATTTGGATTATATTCCAATAAATAATGATTAAATAATATTATTTAGATTTGGGTATTTTCATTTGCGGTCTTGACCAAGTTCAGCTTCTTGCTGATTGGTATGTCCTTAATACAATGGTCGTGCCGTTAGGCCTTCCGAGGGTTCGTTATTTAACATCCTTAGGATTGGTGATCCTATATTTGCTCCATTCGTCATAGCGGTACTTTGACAAGTATCGGCGGGTTGTTAAAGGTATTCTAATCATCTTGTAGTTGCTGCACTTGCCCTGGGCAAGTGCGCGGGTAGGTTGTTTTTCGGTTAACGCATACCGGTGGCGGTATCGTTTCTATCCATAATTGGTGGTCTTATTAGGTCTTCATTTGATCTTTTGATCTTGGTGATCGATCTCCTGAGTCGCTTCTCAGTGTACTTGACGTGGTTGTCGTCCATCCGGGTGTCTCACACCTTCAGTGTGGTTAACAAGACCTGACTTATCCTTAGGAACCAGGTTGTGGTCCTATAGGTGTATGTGTTATGATTTCTTTCATAGTTATCTCAACTATGTTGTTCGGTTATTACAGCCTCTTGGCATGTAGGTTTGGTGTTAATCCAACCTCGACTAATTCCTTAGTCGGTTTGTATACCGTTGTTGGTATCATCAGAGGTTACAGTCCGTAGACTCTCTTGTCTACGGTTCGTTACTCTATCTTCCTTGCTTTATTGCGCGATTGTGCTTCTCTTCTTGCTGGCTGCACATGGTTCTCGCGACTGCGAAGCATGTCGCCCCATGGTGCCATAAATTCCATCATCCTTGTGTTTAGGATCTTCATTCCCCCCCACTAAGTGCGGTCCTTGTCATGCAACGGAAACCGTCTTCGGGACTTCCAGTTCTTGGACTCTACCGTATGACAGGTTCCTTTCTAATAAGGTTTGTCTTGTACTGCCAGATCGGGTTTTACCCGAGTGTGAGAGGTCTTTCCATCTCTCTGGCGTTCTTGTCCCAACTTACACGGGGGACGCGGAGGGCGGGTATGGTTGTGGTAGGTTTCCGATTCATACGGAAGTTCCTAACTAGCGTACCTCACACGCTAACACTCAACCCTTAGCCCTAAGCCTCTACTTCCTAACTCGGTATTTACCTAAACTCGGTATTTCATCCATCAAAGCGAAGTATGATACCACTTTTTGTAACACCCCTACCGCTAATACCGTCATTACTGTACAAATACTTACCTTCGCAGCGGATATTACTTACTCAACGGCGGGTGTACAATGCCGTTAGTCACCCACGTGACTAACAAGGCGGATTACAATACTACATACTATCGGTCTGATGATTATGAACATACCGAGTGCTCTACACAATACATTACTTTCCCTTGCATACCAATCCATAATTCGATACAACTCCAATACAATACTATACCGAGTATACTACAATCCTTAATTTTACCGATACAGTTTGGACTTCCAAATTTCCTAATACATTACAGGTTCCATCCCTTCCATACTACTACCCATGCTTACATAGCAGTCCCCGTCCTACTCTCTCGAACGGTGGCCAGCTTCGAGTACCTGCACACTAAAAACGGTCCCCCGAGGGGGTCAGCATACGCTGCATATGAAATCCACATATACCGCGTGCTAACCGCGGTACGCCGACTACTTTGGGTCGGATATACATGGAGTTCATTTTACATGCATACATACATACACATACTACAACAATACAATCAAAGATACCTACATAAATATACAAGTTCAATACTTACTAAGGAAGACAATTCAATAGTCAACCATTCGTCTTTATTATACATTCATTACTCTTCGTACTGTGTTCGATATTCGTTACTCTACTCATACTCGCTCCTTACTCTTGCATACTCATCGCTCCATGTTCAATACCTTACTCGTACACGATCCTTACTCTGTACTCGTTACTATACTGGTGCATACTCACTACTCAATTCTCTATACTTACTCTTACATACTCGATACTCAATACTTACTCATACATGCTCAATACTCGGTACTCATTACATACTCATACCTGCTTCTTACTCGATACTCATTACTTGGCCTCTGGGCGAGTCATACACAAGACTCACCACCGGACCTACAATACAAGGGCTATACGCTTAGCTCCTCAAACTCAAATGTCCGTACTACCGGACTACTCGAATTCCCAACACTCTTCTCTCAGAGTATATTACAATCTCGTGGATTAGCCTAGAAGTATCTCTCTCGATAACCTCTGTTAGCTTAGGGAATTACCACCGCCTAGTATCCTCAGATTTAAGGGTTTCCCCAACATATCGAATACTCTCTCGTTCGGGGCATACTTACATCAGTCGGGTCCTCTCATAATGGGTCGACTAATTACTAAAGGGTTTGGAGGTCCCTCTTCATTCTTCTACTCCCATGGTTCATGTTTTGCACCAAGATTAATTCCTATAATAGAGGTTACTTATATACTTCCACTACTTTTCGTTCGTGGATTATTCATTTCGTTTCTCCTACCATTATCGGAAGGTTATTACTCCCGTACACTCTCTCACATTCTAGTGAGTTCATTGATTTACGTTATCGTTTATTGGTTCGTTGGTTAGTGCGTTGCTACGGTTCCATTGGTTCACGCAGGACTCTTACCACGAGTTAATACACAATAAGACTCATCTATGAGTCGGTCTGCGCACTAAGTGAGGCCACACAATCAATCAAGAAAGGTTAGCTCAATCAACATACAACAAGACATGCAACGAAAGGCAATAAGCCGTTTTCATGCTTTAGTCTTGATTAGCCGGCATACAGCACACAAATCAACGTAACTTGGTTAGCATACGGGGCATGAGGAAATCATACCTTTCACCGGAGTTAGCTTTAACATATGTTTCCTTGTTCCTTGGTTCACACTTGTTCCACTGATAATGTTTTCAACATTATTATTAATACTATACTCTTACGATACACAAATAATTACTACTCCCGTACTTACCCTGTTATCCTGGTGTGTTTAATGTTCTCATATTCTCAACTTACTTGGTTACTTTCTACACTTGTTTTCCTACTCATATACTTACTTTCTTACCCTTACTACTTCATTTATAGTGTACTACTACACATATATGCATATATGTGTATAGGCATATATAGATATACATATGTTTGTTATAATCATATAATAATTTTTTTTTTGACTCGACCGGACTTGCGACTTATCATTTTTTAAGGAGAAGAAATAATCGAAAACTTAACTTAAACAAAATAATAATAAAAACAATTAAATAAAACAAAATAATAAAAATAGAAATTATAAATCTTTTTTGTCATTTAAGAAAACATCCCGGGTTGTTCTGCTCACCTATTTTATCAATTATATTATATAAACTTTACCACTTAAGTAATAAACTCAGAAACTATAAATAATTCGTTGACGACTAAATCTAACGAACCCTAACCAGTTGCTAGAACTAGCAGCAGACTAATGCTCTAATCCGGACACAACCAATCGCATAAAGAACAGCTTCTATTTGAGACTAATTAACCTATAGGCCGGATCAGGCTTCTAGCTGTTAATCAGGTTTATCTTCCCACGTCTTGTTATCTATCTCAGCTCTCGCATGTTGATTAGAAAACTACAAATATTGCTTTAATAATTGATCAGAGAATTAAAGCACATGAAGGACAAGAGTTAAACTATTACTTCAGATAAAATCATAGTGGAAATCTTAACATAACATAATCATATAAAATAGGCTCGCATCCCAAACCTGGGTGGGCTTAAGTTTATTAATTAAACATAACTATATATAAACAACATTTTAACAAAATAAGAGAAAGGGTAGAGAAAACTCCAGCTAGCAAGTTGACTCTGAATCCTAGCTCCGCCTCTATATCCACGTCGTCCGTAATAATAATACTAATTAATGGCAGAGATGTGGTGTGGTGGAAAAACAAATAAAAATGGAGAAAACGGGGAGAAGAGAAATGGATGTGGTCGTATGGTAGTGGAGAGCGTACGTGGTGAGCGTACGTGGTAAGCGTATGTGAATGAGCGTGGTGAGCGGTGAGCTTTGGATTTGAAGAAGGGATCAAAAATACTGAAGGGAACGTAGCTTATTTATAGGAAATGTGGAGAAGTGTGAATGGAACAAGATAGGCGTGAGTTTGGTGAGGACGGTGCTGACTGAAGCTCTGGAGCAAGATGGCGGTGGAGTTGGTGAGCAGATCCGCAAATTAAATCATGGTCGGCATCGTCACGCGAGTGCATTAAGGTAGGCGCCGTCTGTAATTAATGAAGGAGCAGTTCGATTGCGGCGCCGCGAAGAAGGAAGAAGAAGACACCGCGAAGAACGAAGAAAACTTCTCCGCGTCTGATTTTAATCTCGTCCGCCTCTGCGTTCGCGTTTGCATCCGCCTAAATCAAACGCGGACGTCTCTGATTATCCTTGTGTCCGCCCGGCCACTACCCTGTCCGCATGTCCGTCGCGCAAGAACCAAGCAGACGTGTGTGTCTGCGCCTGTCTTCTTGTCCGCGCGAGTTCCAGGCGGTTGTCATAGGCGGACAAGTATGCGGTATTATATATATATATACCGATGTACTGCAATCTTCAACCGGCTCCCGATTCTTCGTTATAAGTCCGTTTTACTCGCCGTTTGTTGCGTTGGAAAGCTCATGAGATTATCTATCCATTTACATGGCTTTTTCCTACATTTAACACATAAAATATATCAATTCATATCAAAACATAAATCTAGGAAAATCATATGATAAGTGAGAAATACGACACAAATTGCTATGAAAATAGGAAGAATTAAAGTCCTAAAAGTAGATGTATTTCTCGCTTATCAAACTTCCTCACACTTAGCTTTTGCTTGTCCTCAAGCAAATAGAGAATAAATATATCTCTAAGGCCGTAGTATCAAACCTCAGGATTAAACAGATGCAAAACAGAGCAAGCAAAGTGACAATCAAAAGAATAGTTCTGCTCCTGGTTGTAGGTTTTCGCAAACAGTGAAAAAGAAATTTTTTAAAGCATGGATAAGTTAGACTACAAAATCTGAATGTAGATTAACTTGGGATCTTCCACCATTTCTTTCCTTTAACCTTTGGATGACAAGGGGTGTGAAGTAACGCCTTATTCCGCGATACCTTTCAACACCACATACTCATGATCAAAAACAAAAATTAAACTGCAATTAACTCTTTTCGTATGCAAAAACATTCTTCTTCAAGAAATATATACAACACAATTGAATAATTGCGAATTGCAGAGTTTTTTTTTCGTAACCCAGACTTTTCTCTCTATCCTTGTAACGGTGTTGGGCCAACTATCCCAGATCACGAGACCTTAGGTAGATAGGTGTTAAGGCACCCCTAGGACTTAATAACCGGATAGACGAGGCCTGCTTTTGTTAGGAAAATTTATGATCAGCGGAGTACCTTGCCTTATCCTTTCATTCCAAACTTTCATATCATTTCCAAAATCCCAAGATAAACTAATTCAGTTTCCCCAATCAACTTAATCCACCAAATTTTTGGGAAAACAGATTCTTTTGAATAAAACTATATATACAAACAACCTAAAGCAGAAAGATTCTTGAGGTGGTCACCTGGCTTTACTTCAAAATTTATGCAAAAATTTTCACCCAAGAATTTAACATTTATAAGCACTCAGAGCAGTGATTCCCTCAATGCAAGAAGACAATTAAGAACATGTATGGCATTAAGTGCAACTGGCATATTTTCAGGGAAAGGTCTAAACTTCCTCACACTTAAGAGGAGCAATGTCCTCATTGTTCATAAAATAATCAAGAAAAGACCTTTCAAAATATGCCAGACTCATGAAGAATTTCATTCAGGACAATCATGGACTGATATAATAATAATCATTAAGCGTGATAGTCTGGACACAAACATTTAAAATAAAGAAACTGAGACTCCCCTGATATCGTAGATTGAGGAAGGTGTCCTTCCTCACACTTAAGTGCGAACAATGGGGGTATTAGCGTTCCTCACACTTGCGTTCAAGCAAGTGTCCAGCCTTGGAGTTCTTCAGATACCATGATAAGAATTTCACCTGCACACACTACCCAAAAATAAACGCTAAAAAAGCGTTGCATGAAAACATAGACACCATTTCCACTTCTTTTTGTTAAAAATTAAAATTAAAATAAAATCAACATAAATAAAACCATATGCTCCCCTATTAATTGAAAAAAAATTTTGTTATTTTTTTTTTGAAAAACATAATATAGAAATAATGTGGGGTACAAAATTAAAATAATAATAATAATAGGATAATAAAGTTTAACCACTGGGTTGCCTCCTAGTAAGCTGCCCGTAGTTTTAGTCTTTGGCTAGACTCCTGCTTCGTTATCCTGGATCAAAAATAAAAGTAGACAATACCTTCGCCAGGAAAACGAAGTTAGTAATAGAAAGCAAACCACCTGGATCAAAACAAAACGTTACTTCGGCAAATAAAATAGGAAAAATGAATACTCCACAAAACCTGGTGTTTGAGGAGGTACTGCCGGTAACGTAGTTGTAACAGGAGACCAGGTGGTGATGATTTTTCTTCCTCAAATTGGAGGATGTAAACATCCTCCTCTTGCTGTTGAGGCTTATGGAGGCAAGATGGAAGTTGATGAGAGACCGGTGGTAGTGGTGTTCCTTCCTCAGATTCGAGGATGTAAATTTCCTCTTCCGGTAGGTGAGGCTCAATAGGATCACCTTTCTCAAGCTCGCAGACCGGCTCAGACAACTTATCTTCATATTTTAATTGCTCCTCTTGTGTTGGGGATGGGGATGGAGGAAGATTGTAACTCTCAGACATTTGTTCTAACTCGGCGTCGGAGAAAATGTCTTGAGAAGTTTCATTATCTCCTCATCAGAACTTGCTATGTCATGAATATCTGGCTCAGTTTGCTCATCACTCCTTGGAGTCACCACTGGAATTTCTTCTGGTGGCTCGACCATACTTGGGAGGAATTCATCTGGCCCTTGTGTAGATTGCTGCTCGTTCTGATTGAAGTAGTAATACCCCAACTGAGCTTCGTTGTATTGTGCGTTAGCCTAGTTGACTTCCCACCAATACGGCTCTCGATTTGATGGTTGAGGTGGTTGATAATCCTGGACCAATCTTTGATATGAGGATATTTCCTCTTGCATTCGTGTCCATTCCAGATTGATCAACAATCTTCTCACCTCATCGTGGCTGCTCTCCATTGTCAGTAATTATCCTATAAAACAAAAAATAAAAATACCAAGTAGAAAAGAAATAGAAACAGAAAAGAAAAATAATAAAATTAACTAGAAAGAGAAACAAATAGAAATAATATAGAAATACAAGAATTTTTTTTTAGTAAAATTAATAAAGCGAAAATAAAATAAAAGTAAATAAAAATAAAATCCCAATAAAATTTAAAAAACTATCAATTAACCGTGCTGGAGGTCCCCGGCAACGGCGCCAAAAACTTGGTGGAGAAATATGTGACTACTTCTTCCACTTAGGCAGTGTACCTAATCGTTTTGCGGGATAGTGGATTCGTGGGGTTGTCGTACTCTTGGGGACCTCGCTGTGGATAACTGAAAGTGGATTAAATTTACTGAGACTTCTAATAAATAGATTTTATCATTTTTAAGGAGAAGAAATAATCGAAAACTTAACTTAAACAAAATAATAATAAAAACAATTAAAATAAAACAAAATAATAAAAATAGAAATTATAAATCTTTTTTGTCTTTTAAGAAAACATCCCGGGTTGTTCTGCTCACCTATTTTATCAATTATATTAATATAAACTTTACCACTTAAGTAATAAACTCAGAAACTATAAATAATTCGTTGACGACTAAATCTAACGAACCCTAACCAGTTGCTAGAACTAGCAGCAGACTAATGCTCTAATCCGGACACAACCAATCGCATAAAGAACAGCTTCTATTTGAGACTAATTAACCTATAGGCCGGATCAGGCTTCTAGCTGTTAATCAGGTTTATCTTCCCCCGTCTTGTTATCTATCTCAGCTCTTGCATGTTGATTAGAAAACTACAAATATTGCTTTAATAATTGATCAGAGAATTAAAGCACATGAAGGACAAGAGTTAAACTATTACTTCAGATTAAAATCATAGTGGAAATCTTAACATAACATAATCATATAAAATAGGCTCGCATCCCAAACCTGGGAGGGCTTAAGTTTATTAATTAAACATAACTATATATAAAACAACATTTTAACAAAATAAGAGAAAGGGTAGAGAAAACTCCAGCTAGCAAGTTGACTCTGAATCCTAGCTCCGCCTCTGTATCCACGTCGTCCGTAATAATAATACTAATTAATGGCAGAGATGTGGTGTGGTGGAAAAAACAAATAAAAATGGAGAAAACGGGAGAAGAGAAATGGATGTGGTCGTATGGTAGTGGAGAGCGTACGTGGTGAGCGTACGTGGTAAGCGTATGTGAATGAGCGTGGTGAGCGGTGAGCTTTGGATTTGAAGAAGGGATCAAAATACTGAAGGGAACGTAGCTTATTTATAGGAAATGTGGAGAAGTGTGAATGGAACAAGATAGGCGTGAGTTTGGTGAGGACGGTGCTGACTGAAGCTCTGGAGCAAGATGGCGGTGGAGTTGGTGAGCAGATCCGCAAATTAAATCATGGTCGGCATCGTCACGCGAGTGAATTAAGGTAGGCGCCGTCTGTAATTAATGAAGGAGCAGTTCGACTGCGGCGCCGCGAAGAAGGAAGAAGAAGACGCCGCGAAGAACGAAGAAAACTTCTCCTCCGCGTCTGATTTTAATCTCGTCCGCCTCTGCATCCGCGTTTGCGTCCGCCTAAATCAAACGCGGACGTCTCTGATTATCCTTGTGTCTGCCCGGCCACTACCCTGTCCGCATGTCCGTCCGCGCAAGAACCAAGCGGACGTGTGTGTCTGCGCCTGTCTTCTTGTCCGCGCGAGTTCCAGGCGGTTATCATAGGCGGACAAGTATGCGGTATTATATATATATATACCGATGTACTGCAATCTTCAACCGGCTCCCGATTCTTCGTTATAAGTCCGTTTTACTCGCCGTTTGTTGCGTTGGAAAGCTCATGAGATTATCTATCCATTTACATGGCTTTTTCCTACATTTAACACATAAAATATATCAATTCATATCAAAACATAAATCTAGGAAAATCATATGATAAGTGAGAAATACGACACAAATTGCTATGAAAATAGGAAGAATTAAAGTCCTAAAAGTAGATGTATTTCTCGCTTATCAGCGACCGACCTTGCAAGTCCGGTCCATTCCAGTAGCTACCAGTACGGGAAATTTTCTGGCTTGACCGAACTTGCAAGTCCGGTCGCAAGTTCGGTCCATTCCAGTGGCTTGCATTACGGGAATCTTTCTGGCCGACCGAACTTGCAAGTCCGGTCGCAAGTTCGGTCCATTCCAGAAGGTTACTGACGGGAGAATTTTCTGGCTCGACCGAACTTGCATGTCCAGTCGCAAGTCCGGTCAATTCCAGAAGGTTTCCCGTCTTTGTAAATCTGGGCTCGACCGAACTTGCAAGTCCGGTCGCAAGTCCGGTCCGGCCCAGTACTTCAGTTTTAAAATCTGTTTTCAGTCCTCTCTTTTACCCATTACTTCCCCAATCTTCCTACATGTAATCCCACATGTTTAAACACTATCTAGGCCCTCCAAATTGCCTTAGTTCATCCAAAAATTCCTTACTCTTCTCTAAATCCACATACACAATTTCTCCTCACTTCCTTTCAATTCTTACAATTGTTTTCTTTACTCTCATGCTACAGATTTTCCTTCTAACCTTTACCATTCAATACTCCCTCTACCAATGCTACTCCTAGTATCCCAAATACATTTCCAAGCAATTACAATGTCTATACCCAAGTCTAGCATTCATTTTACTAATTCTTGCACATTAGATTCTCCTAACTTCTCCAATGCATTCTTATACACTTTGCTACAGATTTTACACTTCTTATCCCTCATACTACAATTACCATTCCATAACTACTAAACATCTCTACTAATCCCAATACATACCTTGGTTCTCCCATTCACCAAGTCATCCCTAAGTGCACAATTCCTACCAAAATTTTGCCATAGTTCATCGACAATTCTAACTTCTCCACATATATACTTTTCCACCAAATTCATTCCTAATCTAGCCACACCCATTCAAGGGTCCTACCAGTACTTAATACAATAAAATTCAGCTCAATACATCAATACCCCATCAACAACAATACTAACACTCATTCACAATATACTTGGCCCTAAGGCCTACAATTCACTTACTAGTTCCCAAATACTTAAAACTTCATAACTACACTACCAATACAATAGTTTAGGTTCTTTCATTTGGTTACCCATTCCCATTACTCTAATGCATTAATTTAGGCATTGAGAAGGAGCTCTTACCTTGAGCTTTTGATTCCTTCATTTCCTTTCCATTTCTTCTCCTCTCTTTCTTGCACAAATCGATCACATGGGGAATGGAGTTGCCAAACTCCATTCCCATCACCCAAAGCACATCAAACAAGTATAATTAACACACTAACCCTTAGATTTATGCTAGTTCATTGAAGTGTTCAAAATACAAGTTTCTAGGGTTTACCTTTGGAGTGCTTTAGGAGGGGTTTTAGCCCTTGGTTCAAGAAGGTGTGCTCACCACCATTGGAGGGTTGAAGCAAGGCTCCAAAACAAGAGGAAAAACAAGGTAAGAGAGAGAGGCAAAAATCGGCCATACCAAGGAGATGGAGAAAGGTAAGGTTTTTCATGGAGATTTTTACCTTGTTTGAAAGAGGAGACTCCAAGCTTCACAATGGTGTGTTTTTTCTCTTCAAATGGGGAAAACCCATGGAGATGAAACTCACCCTTTTCGAATTTTGAAAAGATAGAAATGTAGAGGAGGATGAAGGGAGTTCAAATATGTGTTTTGTTTTACATTTGGAGCTCAAATGGAGCTAGAGCTTGAGGAAGAAGGAAGGAGAGCCATAGAAGCCATGGGAGAGCTCTCAAAATCACCCAAATGAGAGAAGGGAGGAGGGAGACGGTGATAAAAAAAAGAATGGGGGAGAGAGAAGAGAAAAGTGAGAAATGAGAGGTGAGAGAGTGTTATTTTACTTTTTGTACTTTTACCTTTTTGCTTTTTGATTTACTTATTTGTTACTTGTGTGTGTGTGTGTGTGAGGGAGAGCTGTTTACATTAGTAAAAACCGGCCCCCACTGTTATACTAGCTGGAGCGTTTTTCGTCTTTTACAGAAAACGCTCGTTATTTTACCCGGTTTTGATACTATTCACTAACCGGGCCCGTTTTCTGGAATTTCCTCGTTCCTTATTTTTATTGGTTATTAAGCTTCCATAAATGCTTAATAATTATTATTCAATGATTTATAATTTTACGGGTTCGTTTGACCACTTAAAAATCACGTTTTCGGGTTTCCTCAAAAAACGTGCGCTAAAGCACTTTTAGCGCTTTAATATTTCTTGGATCCGTTTTCTTCGGGAATCATTCCCGTATACTAATTAGGCATGAATAAGCCTTAGGAATACTTACGATACTATAACCGAGGTCTCGTACCTCCTATGGTTATTTAACGCTCATTTTAGTGTTTTCCGCTTTCTAAGCGTTTTTCTCATTTCTTTTTGGATTTATTTTCTTTACCAAAATTACTTAGGCACTATTAGGCCCTTAAATACTATATTAGAATAATATAATCACCGTATTTAAGTTCGGGGTATTTCAGCTTAAGTGATTCTTCCAATTTCCAGAAACATTTATGTTTGTATATATATAACTAGTATCTCAAAAGATACTCACACATTACCACCAGTGCTTATCTACACATATAACTAAACATTATAGCTGGTCGTGGGAGAATCTGTCTTAATGACAAAGAACTCACAGTCTATGGCCCCTTGGATAACCAAACGTCTATAATTACCCATGGAAGAGTCGGTCTTAATGACGAAGGACTCTATGGTCCACGGCTCCTTGGGTATTGTCTCATGACTTCCACAATACTTAAGCTTATTAACTACACATATCTATGTCCACTTGTAGGGAGTTTTGGGAATCATCCAACCCCAACGTGATCAGCAAAGTGTTAGTTGGACAGTGTTGAGTTATCCTTCCACCCCAATTTGTGTTCAGTCTCCCTTGATCTAATCAGGATCAAGTTCAACTTCCCACATCAAATTTCAATCAATCAATTTATTTATAAAGTTCTAATCTTATATTCTCATAATATTTGTCACCTTCTGTTCAGTTGGTACACAAGTCAAACTAGTATAGTTAATCTAGTCATCAGTGTGAAGGACTGTATATACACCCTAAACCATGAAACTAAGTTTCTTTAATTAACACTCATCCATTTCCTTGAGGATTTAAATGCCACTAGGTTACCTATCGGTTTCATACCGATTCACGTAATAACATTTTTCCATAGTCGGTTACTTACTGAGTCACAAATCAACTATCACCATACTCGGTTTCATACCGGGTCACAAATCATTGTATTACTGGAGTTTCTACTCCCCTTACTTGTATTCTCACATAGGAGCTAACAAGATTGACATTTTCTATGTCTGGTACTCGCATTCTATTGTTTGAAAGTACTCATGATTCAGGTAAGAACATTCTTTCTGTTCTCACTTCCTATTTACATTCAGTGGTGTGAACTAATACATACATGTATTTATGTGCATATACATATAAAACATCACAATATTACTTCAAGTAATATACTATAATCATATGATTTGTACTATACGTACAATAATCAATCGTACAATGCGTACACTATGTACTATGATAACTTGTACTATGCGTATAATACTATACGTACTTAATATGTATGCTCTACCCCCTTAAAAAGGATTACGCCCACGTAAACTACAACTACATCATCATTGAAGCAACAATCTCAAGATGTTTTACTCATATTGTATGTTCTAACTCCCATGTGGTCTTTACCACCATGTGTTTCGACTTGAGGATCCTAGTCCTGTCGTGCTCTTATCAGAGTCTACACATGTATCCTATTTGGATTCAACTATAGCCTCTAAGGCCATAGTACTGCTAATAGATAGGGTATATATATGTTCTATTGGGAGATGTGAAACATATCTTTCTTGTCCCAATTTGCTATGTATATCTACCTATAGTGCATGGGCCCACTCGCTCTGTAAAGCAGTATGACCCAATGATTTTACGCTTATTTTGCCCTTATCTCTCTTCTTAATGCCTTGCACATTATATATACACTCATGTGTTAGTAAAAATTTATTGCTGACCTCATTCCAATGTGACGGTATTTTTCATGGTCTTTCCCTATTAGTGGAAATAGAGGTATCTTAATCGGTGTGCTATCTTTATTGTATGTGCTCTTGATTAGATCTAATTGTCCATTCCAGATACTCTGGAAATCTGGCACACATGTGCGTAATACACTTTCAAGTCTTCCCTTTGTCCTTTCTGGCTGACTTTCAGTCTAGGTGAAATGTAACATTAAGTTACAGTTAGTACTTAGTGCTTCTCGCACTTGCCTCTGAAATCTCGAGACGTAGCAATTGTATATCCACATAGATAATCCCTATCATCTCATGGTTCCTGATTATTTTGTTTTGGTGTAATTCCATTAGCTTCGGTACTTTCTTGGTACCCATTTTCTGATATGAACCTTGCATCATTCGTGCATCGGTCTATGAACAATATTTGTATGGTCCGCCCAGCTTTTAGTCAGAGGAATCCATTCATAGTGCTCATAAATGTATACTACATTTTCCAGCATTTACCATGGACCTGCTCTCTTGGCAGTTAAGGCATTTAGCCCCAAGGTCTATCATATCCTTTTTCTCATGTTGATCCACCAGGAATGCACTTGTAAATTTTATATCTATGAGTGGTGTACAGTGATGAACACTGTATTCCTTGTGAGGTATTTTATTTAATGGATTATACTGTTGTACAGTCTGCTTTTAATCTATATTCTCCATTATTAAGTTTATTTAACTCTTCTCATTCGGTTGCCGCCAATATATTTATGGCTAATAGCTGAATACAATGGTCACATGCTTGTGCACCATGTCCTCTTTGATTAGACAGTTATTCGCTATTGTAACACCCCAACTCAATCCAAATGTGGTCTCGCAACTTAACAACATATATATATACATGTCACAACGGAATTCTTTACACTCCAGGACCTTGCCACGGTCTGACTACAGAATATACCGAACAATAGTGCATTACAACCTTAACCAAATACATATTCTTCTTACAATCCTCTCACAACCTATACACCTTACTAACTCAATTGCCATACGAGTGTACTTGCACAACTCGTAGGTCACACTTGATCCTTAACACTTGTGTCCTCTTCTTACTCTTGCGACTGCCGCCTCCTGATGTACACCTGTGCAGTAAAAACAGCCCCCAAAGGGGGTCAGCACGAATGCTGGTACGATCCCCTCATGGCCCCCAAGCTAACGTGGCTACGAAGACTAATTGTCGATATCATGGAGGTTGATTAAATGCACAACATAATAGTAAATGCTGTAAACAACAATCCATATATGAACAATCAAAGTTCACACACAATGAACGACTTAAATACGTTCCCTTAATTAGAGAGTAAGTTATTTAACTCCTTAAGTAATGTTCCCTCTTAATCTTAGTCCATCCTTATCTCACCTCAATCTTAGTCTTATCTTAATCTGAAAAACAACCATCCTTTAATAAGGAGTGGATGTCGCTTATCTTAATCTTAATTATACAAACCATCCTTTAAAAAGGAATGGTTGCAACTTATCTTAGCCTTACCTTAATCTTAATCTTAATAATACAAACCATCCTTTAAAAAGGAATGGTTGCAACTTATCTTAACCTTACCTTAATCTTAATCTTAATAATACAAACCATCCTTTAAAAAGGAATGGTTGCAACTTATCTTAACCTTACCTTAATCTTAATCTTAATAATACAAACCATCCTTTAAAAAGGAATGGTTGCAACTTATCTTAACCTTACCTTAATCTTAATCTCAACTTAATCTCAATATACAAACCGTTCCTGGAAGGAAATGGTTGTAGCTTAATTCGAACCTGGGATTTAGGTGATCCCACCGCACCGTCTTAATGCCACCTACTCTGGACGGGAGTCCAGCGTAGCTGAGCCGGCAACCGGCCCTAGGCTACAAGTCCGAAGACAAGTCCTTAATCGGAAGTCGAATCTGCTATAGATACCGACCCCCTTTCCTTAGCATGCATGACCGGAGATCGGTCCCGGGTTTCCTCACTCAAGTTCCAGTTAGTAGTAATCTCAAGACCCTGTTTGTTGGTTAACCTCTTTCGGTTCATATCGTCCCTTATTAGGGGCGTTCCTTAGTCTCACTCAATTCCTTACTAAACATTGGTTAGTAAGTTCTCACGGTATGTTGTGTTAGTTTTCAAACATCACACAACAATACAATAAATATAATATATTCCGGTTGCATGCTTTATCTTGTTTAGTGAGCACACAAAACAAATAGCACACAAGCCGAGAGACACCTCGTTAGCAAGCAGGTCACAAGAGAACTGTACCATTCACCGTTGGCCGTTCGGTTGCTTAATCTCCTTTCGGGAGTCCAATTCCAAGTCCTAAAACATTCATACAGTTTAGGTTATTAATCACTTAACTCAATTCAACTTACTTATCTTACTTAACTTACTTAACCCTTAATGATCCCATCCTAACACCTCTTAAGTCTTACAACTTAATCTTACGAACTTAATCTTAAGCTTTTAAGTTTATTTTTAACTTAATCCCATAGGTCTTTATACCACTAATCATCATTGCCCCTTAATGGGGTACCATTTGTAACACCCCAAACACTGGCCTAGGAGTTAGGGGTATTACACGCCGCGTATTATTACATAATAACGCAAGGCTCTAATAAACAGAATTAAACAGATCATCAAATAAGGCCCAAACGAAATACTCCAATACAGCATTATCGAAGAGATGTAAAACATCCCCAAAATCATTACAGAACCCACCAAACAGATGTCAAAAGCGGAAGCTTAACAAAATATGCCCAAAGGCCCAAATTCAATACAAAGGTCTCAAAAGAAGCTAAAAACAAGCAGCTAGACTCCAGAAGCTGAGGGGAGACGATCCTCGCTAATCAATCTGCAAAAGCGTTAGAAGTAGGGGAATGAGCACACAACTATGCCCAGTAGATGACCAACTTCATCAACCAGCATGCTCAAAACATTTACAGAATATTGACAAATCAGAAGGAGTCAAGAATCCACAAATATGTCAGAAACCAGAAACAGAAGTCCATTCACTAAGGGACTAAACAGAGCAGAAGCAGAAAAACAGAGTGGGACACTAGCGATCACAGCATACAGACAGAACGAGCAACCAGCTCGTGAACAGAACGAGGAAACCTCACTCGTAACAGAACAGGTGTAGACACCCGTGAACAGAACGGGGAACATCACCCGTGAACAGAAGGATCCTACATAGCGCGCTACGAGACAGCGTAACCAGCCATCCAAAGGCTCAGACACAGAGATAACTAGGTCCCAAACAGAAGCTTAAATACAGATAAGCATATGTGCACCAAAGGCACCAGAAAGCTCATAGATAGCTTGGAAATCAGAAGGGGAATCCAACCCCGCAAACAGAAGTCAAAACGGAGCTCAAACGAGCAAGTTATGGCCAAAACAGTAGCCTGTCCGAACTTGTGTCCGGACATCAATGTTCGGACACAAGTCGAACTCAGAAGGCAAAATCAGACAGATGTCCGAACTTGTGTCCGGACTTCAAAGTTCGGACACAAGTCGAACCTTAAAACAGAAGAAGAGCCAGAGGTGTCCGAACATCCAAGTTCGGACGGATGTTCGGACATTTTACGAAAACAGAGACGCGGAGAGTCCGAACTTGTGTCCGGACATCCAATGTTCGGACACAAGTCGAAGCCAAAACCAGAGAACGCAGAAGGCTGTGTCCGAACTTCAAAGCTCGGACGGAAGTTCGGACACAGCGAAGATTTTCAAAAGATTAAGCGCAGAAGGGCATGTCCGAACTTCAAAGCTCGGACGGAAGTTCGGACATGCCGAAAACCTCAGAAATCAGAAGCGAATTCAAACGAACAGAGGCACAAAAACCAATCCAAATCAACACACACACTTACAAAACAACCTTGGGGGTTTAATCCATTGAAATGGCATTAAACCGACATAAACCACACACAAACACAAGATCAAATCATGAGTAAAGTCAGACACCACCCAAACTCCCCAAGGCTGAACACACGGATCGAATCCGAAAGCCACCTACCTCGAATTAACAGCAGAGACGAAACCCGGTCTGAACAGCAGAGAATCTCAAATCCGAAACAGAGCAACCGACCACGCCGACACAGCAAGTCAGACCAAATGCAATTCCAGGATTCTGAAAAACTACAACGCAGAACAATGCCAATTCAGAAACGCAAACCTAACCCAAAACTGAAACTGCAGTCCAAACTGTAACGAAACCCTCACCTGAATCCAACGTCGAACACACAGACGGAGCCAATCGCAGCAGAGAAAGAACGGAACTGAAGCCAACGCTGAATCACAATCAGATTGGGAAAGAAATTAGAATGAGAAGAACTCGGAACCGAGGGATTAACGAACAAAGTAATCTGACAACTCTACCTCGAAGAAACCAGCAATTCGCAAGGACTAGCAATCTGCAGTGGAACCTTGACAGCAGAATAATGAGGCTTGACTGATCGAGAGAAAGAACGGCTTTGAGAGAGAAGAGAGAGAGAGCAAGGAAGAGAGGAGCGTGAACGATCGTGAGAACGTGCTTAGAAGTGAGGGTAATTAAGAAGGAAAGAAATAAAATAATAAGAGTTTATTAAGTTAATCTCACCAGAATTTAAATGGGAAGGAAGAAAGACCTTTCTACCCCGTCTTTATTCAGAAGGACGTCCATGTCCTAAATCCAAAATGAACCAACTTAAAGAACCATAGTAACTTAAATAAAATATAACCAAATCTTGGGTTATAACATCACCTCCCCCTTAAAAGAATTTCGTCCTCGAAATTAAAACATACCTACTGCTCAAAAAGGGCGGGAAACTTAGAACGGACTTCGCTTTCAACCTCCCAGGTCGCCTCTTCCTCTGACTGACCCGACCACTGCACCTTCACCAAGGGCATGGTCTTACTCCTGAGCTTGCGGACATCCCGCTAAAATCCTCAAAGGAACTGCCTCAAACGTGAAGTCCTCCCTCAACTGAAGCGGACTGAAGTCGATCACATGAGATGGGTCCGGAATGTACTTCCTCAGCATCGAAACATGGAAACACTGTGCACTGCTACTAAAGATGGAGGCAGAGCCAAACGATAGGCAACCGGTCCGATCCTCTCTAGGATCTCAAAAGGACCCACAAAACGAGGGCTAAGCTTGCCTCTCTTCCCAAAACGAACGACTCCTCGCACAGGAGAAACCTTCAGATACACATGATCGCCCACCTCAAACTCTAGAGGTCGTCTCCTCTGATCGGCGTAGCTCTTCTGACGACTCTGAGCCACAAGCAGACGCTCTCTGATAGACTGAATTTTGCCCACAGCATCCTGAACCAAGTCTGGACCAATCACCGCTCTCTCCTTCAGATCATCCCAACAGATGGGTGATCTGCACCTCCTGCCATACAAGGCCTCAAACGGAGCCATCCCGATACTGGTCTGGAAACTATTATTGTACGCGAACTCTATCAGTGCCACGTGCTGATCCCAGCTGCCCCCAAAGTCGAGTACACATGCCCTGAGCATGTCCTCTAGGACCTGATTCGTCCTCTCTGTCTGCCCGTCTGACTGAGGATGGTAAGCTGAACTGAAAGACAACTTCGTCCCCACGCCTGATGCAAACTCTGCCAGAACCTGGACACAAACCTCGGATCTCTGTCAGACACAATCGAAGCCGGAACCCCATGCAGACGCACTATCTCATCAATGTACAACTGAGCTAAACGGTGCAAACTGAAAGTCTTCCTGACAGGTAGGAAGTGAGCGCTCTTCGTGAGCCGGTCCACAATGACCCAAACTGCATCGAAACCCCTCGGAGTCTTCGGCAGTCCCATAACAAAGTCCATACCGACGCTCTCCCACTTCCACTCCGGAACGGGAAGAGGCTGAAGCAAACCAGCTGGTCTCTGATGCTCAGCTTTGACCTGCTGACAGGTCCGACATCTGGATACAAAATCAGAAATATCCCTCTTCATGTTGCCCCACCAGAATGTCTCACGTAGGTCCCGGTACATCTTCACACCTCCTGGGTGTACTGAGTATGGAGCTCCATGAGCCTCCTGCATGATCTCACGCCTCAACGCGTCGTCTGCCGGCACACAAACACGGCCTCTGAACCTCAGGCAGCCATCCTCTGAAACCCGGAACTCGGACTCCTGACCAGCAGACAAACTCTCTCTGATCTTACACAGACTGACATCAAGCTCCTGACTGGCCTTGATCCGGTCGATCAAGGTAGGCTGAACCTGCAGTGCTGCTAACATCCCAGACCTCTCTGGACGGACAACCCAGATACCCATGCGCTGCAACTCCTGAGCAGACCTCTCCACACCGGACAAAGCACAAACAGTCCCAGACGGACCCCTCCTACTGAGCGCATCAGCAACCACATTCGCCCTACCCGGATGGTAGAGGATCTCTAAATCATAATCGTGCAACAACTCCAGCCACCTCCTCTGCCTCAAGTTCAACTCCTTCTGAGTGAACAGATACTTGAGGCTCTTATGGTCCGTATACACCTTGCACGCTGCCCCATACAAGTAGTGCCTCCAAATCTTCAACGCAAAGACCACCGCAGCCAGCTCCAGATCGTGGGTCGGATAGTTCTTCTCATATGGCTTCAACTGACGAGAGCCATATGCTACTACCTTCCCATGCTGCATCAGAACGCATCCAAGTCCCCTATGGGACGCATCACAGAAAACCTCAAGACCCTCGGTCCCCTCCGGAAGAGTCAAGATCGGCGCAGTAGTCAACCTCTTCTTCAGCTCCAGAAAACACTGCTCACAGGCATCGCTCCACTCAAACTTCACATCCTTCTGCAGCAGACGAGTCAGCGGAATCACCAACTTGGAGAAGCCCTCCACAAACTTGCGATAGTAGCCCGCTAGTCCAAGGAAGCTACGAATATCTCCAACATTAGTAGGCCTGGCCCACTCAGTAATAGCTCGAATCTTCTCCGGGTCCACGGAGATACCATCCTTGGAGACCACATGTCCCAAGAATACCACCTGATCTACCAGAACTCGCACTTCTTCAGCTTCGCATACAGCTCGTTCTCCCTCAGAGTCTGGAGAACGGTCCTCAAATGCTCCTCGTGCTCCTCAGCACTCTTGGAATACACCAAGATGTCATCAATAAAGACTACCACGAACTGGTCCAAAAACGGCTTGAACACCCGGTTCATCATATCCATAAATACTGACGGCGCATTCGTCAACCCGAATGGCATCACTAGGAACTCGTAGTGTCCATAACGAGTCCTGAAAGCGGACTTAGGCACGTCGTCTGCCTTAATCCTCAGCTGATGATATCCCGACCTCAGATCGATCTTCGAAAACACCTTAGCTCCTGCTAACTGGTCGAACAAGTCGTCTATGCGCGGGAGAGGATACCTATTCTTAATGGTAACCTTGTTGAGCTCCCTGTAGTCAATGCACAACCGCATGCTACCGTCCTTCTTCTTTACAAATAGCACTGGCGCTCCCCAAGGCGACACACTCGGCGAATGAAGCCCTTATCCAGCAGCTCCTGCAACTGGACCTTCAACTCCTTGAGCTCAGCAGGCGCCATCCGGTATGGGGCCTTCGAAATCGGCTGAGTCTCAGGTGCGAGCTCGATCGAGAACTCCACCTCTCTGACAGGGGAAGCCCAGGTACGTCGTCCTGGAACACGTCGGGGAAGTCTCTGACCACTGGAATCTCCTCCAACTTCGCATCCTTGCGAACCTCAGGGATGTAGCACAGATATCCCTGGCATCCTTTCCTCAGAAAACGGAACGCCTGCATCGCAGATATGACTGGCGGCGAGCACGGGAGTCCATTCCCTGCTACAACTAGACGGGGCTGACCCGGCTCCTCAAAAGTGACTCTCGAAGCAGCACAATCAATATGGGCATGGTGCGCAGCAAGCCAATCCATGCCCAGAATCACATCAAAAGAAGTCATCTCCATCGGGATGAGGTTAGCACACAGAGTCCTATCTCTGACTAACACAGGACTATCTTTGCAAACAGAATTCAACAACATAGAAGAGTCCCTAACTAATGGACTATGCACACACAACTCAACACCCAGAGGCACACAGGCAAACCGAGCTCACCCACTAACTCAGCAGAAATAAAAGAGTGGGTGGCTCCAGAGTCAAACAAACAGAAAACAGAACGAGATGACAGCTGGAGAATACCTGTGACAACTCTGTCAGTCGATCGGTCTCTCTCTCCCCAGCCATCGCGTACACTCTGGCCTGGCCCTGGGGTTTCTTCTGCTCAGCCAGGTCTCGATCTCTAGACCCAGATGTAGATCCTCCAGCTCCACCTCCAGAGCTACCTCTGCTCCTCTCAGCCTGAGGGCAATCAGCAATCCTATGCTCCAAGGACCCACACTTGAAGCAGGCTCCAGACTTCCTGTAGCAGTCCTGGCCTCTATGAAACTTGCCGCAGACCCGGCACTTCGGAGCGGGAGCTGATGAAGACGAACCACCTCTGTCTCGCGAACGGTCCCCAGAGCGGTCTCCAGTAGACTGCTTCTTCTGAGAAGCAGACTGATCCCTCCTATCACTGTCATCGGACCTCTGCTTCCTCTTCTGGTCCTTCCCTCCAGACTGGCGACCTCTCAAGTCCGCCTCTACCAACAGGGCGACATCAGCAACGTCCCTGAAGGTCTTGTGACGCAGCGGCGTCACAGCAGATCGATATCCGGCCTCAGGCCGCTCTCAAACTTCCTGGCCTTCTTATGCTCGTCAGGCTCAGGTGCAACTTAGATAGGCTGATAAACTTGCGGACGTACTCCTCAACGCTCATGTCCCGGCCCTGGCGTAGCCGGTTATACTCCAGAATGCGCTGGTCCTTATAAACATCGGGTAGAACTGCTTATTGAACTCCCCAATGAACTGCTCCCACGTCCAAGGCTGTGGGAACTTCCCATCACTGACCTCCACCACTCCTTGGCTTCGGCCTTGAACAGAAAGTAGCGAAGTCGACCTTCTGCTCCTCCTCGAGCCCATCACTCGAAGCAAATCCCCCACCTCTGACAGCCTGTGGCTGGCCTCCTGGGGATCTCCTGCCCCATCAAATGACGGCGGCTTCAGCTTCATGAACTCCTGAAGCGCCTTCACGTTCCTCCCTCCAGCATCTGCCCCAGCCGGGCCTGCTCCTCCAGCTGGTCCTCCTCCAGCTGGACCACCCCTGCAGCCATGGTCTGCATCAGCTGCGTCATGAATTGCTGAACAGCATCAGCAACATTCCCTGGAGGGTTATTCGCTCTCCTTGGCGGCATTCTGAAAGTCCAACAGCAGACAGTTAGACTCGACACTAACACTGACATTTCTGACTGACTGGCTAACTTAAAATCCCAGCAGATTAGAACCCAGATCTCTGATACCACTAAATGTAACACCCCAAACACTGGCCTAGGAGTTAGGGGTATTACACGCCGCGTATTATTACATAATAACGCAAGGCTCTAATAAACAGAATTAAACAGATCATCAAATAAGGCCCAAACGAAATACTCCAATACAGCATTATCGAAGAGATGTAAAACATCCCCAAAATCATTACAGAACCCACCAAACAGATGTCAAAAGCGGAAGCTTAACAAATATGCCCAAAGGCCCAAATTCAATACAAAGGTCTCAAAAGAAGCTAAAAACAAAGCAGCTAGACTCCAGAAGCTGAGGGGAGACGATCCTCGCTAATCAATCTGGCAAAAGCGTTAGAAGTAGGGGAATGAGCACACAACTATGCCCAGTAGATGACCAACTTCATCAACCAGCATGCTCAAAACATTTACAGAATATTGACAAATCAGAAGGAGTCAAGAATCCACAAATATGTCAGAACCAGAAACAGAAGTCCATTCACTAAGGGACTAAACAGAGCAGAAGCAGAAAACAGAGTGGGAACACTAGCGATCACAGCATACAGACAGAACGAGCAACCAGCTCGTGAACAGAACTAGGAAACCTCACTCGTAACAGAACAGGTGTAGACACCCGTGACAGAACGGGAACATCACCCGTGAACCTCAGAAGGATCCTACATAGCGCGCTACGAGACAGCGTAACCAGCCATCCAAAGGCTCAGACACAGAGATAACTAGGTCCCAAAACAGAAGCTTAAATACAGATAAGCATATGTGCACCAAAGGCACCAGAAAGCTCATAGATTGGAAATCAGAAGGGGAATCCAACCCCGCAAACAGAAGTCAAAACGGAGCTCAAACGAGCAAGTTATGGCCAAAACAGTAGCCTGTCCGAACTTGTGTCCGGACATCAATGTTCGGACACAAGTCGAGACTCAGAAGGCAAAATCAGACAGATGTCCGAACTTGTGTCCGGACTTCAAAGTTCGGACACAAGTCGAACCTTAAAACAAGAAGAAGAGCCAGAGGTGTCCGAACATCCAAGTTCGGACGGATGTTCGGACATTTTACGGAAAACAGAGACGCGGAGAGTCCGAACTTGTGTCCGGACATCCAATGTTCGGACACAAGTCGAAGCCAAAACCAGAGAACGCAGAAGGCTGTGTCCGAACTTCAAAGCTCGGACGGAAGTTCGGACACAGCGAAGATTTTCAAAAGATTAAGCGCAGAAGGGCATGTCCGAACTTCAAAGCTCGGACGGAAGTTCGGACATGCCGAAAACCTCAGAAATCAGAAGCGAATTCAAACGAACAGAGGCACAAAAACCAATCCAAATCAACACACACACTTACAAAACAACCTTGGGGGTTTAATCCATTGAAATGGCATTAAACCGACATAAACCACACACAAACACAAGATCAAATCAGTGAGTAAATGCAGAACCAAAACTCCCCAAGGCTGAACACACGGATCGAATCCGAAAGCCACCTACCTCGAATTAACAGCAGAGACGAAACCCGGTCTGAACAGCAGAGAATCTCAAATCCGAAACAGAGCAACCGACCACGCCGACACAGCAAGTCAGACCAAATGCAATTCCAGGATTCTGAAAAACTACAACGCAGAACAATGCCAATTCAGAAACGCAAACCTAACCCAAAAACTGAAACTGCAGTCCAAACTGTAACAAAACCCTCACCTGAATCCAACGTCGAACACACAGACGGAGCCAATCGCAGCAGAGAAAGAACGGAACTGAAGCCAACGCTGAATCACAATCAGATTGGGAAAGAAATTAGAATGAGAAGAACTCGGAACCGAGGGATTAACGAACAAAGTAATCTGACAACTCTACCTCGAAGAAACCAGCAATTCGCAAGGACTAGCAATCTGCAGTGGAACCTTGACAGCAGAATAATGAGGCTTGACTGATCGAGAGAAAGAACGGCTTTGAGAGAGAAGAGAGAGAGAGCAAGGAAGAGAGAGAAGCGTGAACGATCGTGAGAACGTGCTTAGAAGTGAGGGTAATTAAGAAGGAAAGAAATAAAATAATAAGAGTTTATTAAGTTAATCTCACCAGAATTTAAATGGGAAGGAAGAAAGACCTTTCTACCCATGTCTTTATTCAGAAGGACGTCCATGTCCTAAATCCAAATGAACCAACTTAAAGAACCATAGTAACTTAAAAAAATATAACCAAATCTTGGGTTATAAAACACCATTAATAACACAAACTCTCTTAGGGTTCCTTTTTTTTTTTAAGTCTTAAGGCGACACGACCCACCGACCGACCCAACCCCTGGGTCGGTCCATTACAGAAATTTTCGTCTTTTGAACCATCCGTCCGACCAGAAGCTAGACCGAAGACCCAAACCCTCTGGGTCGGTCCATTACAGAACCCATTTCCTACGTTTAATTTTTGCCCGACGACCAAAGCCAAGCCGACCGACCCAAACCCTCTGGGTCGGTCCAGTCCAGGAAATTCCGGCTGGCTCAACATGGCCGACCGACCCAAGACTGGGTCGGACCTGGGTCGGTCCACTACAGATTTTTCTCTTAAATTCCTCTTTCAATTCCAAATTCTTCCACAAGTGTCCTAATAGGTCCAACACCATCTTGGCAATAAACCCACCTTATAACCTCCACCAAACTCATTAAAAACAATCCAAAGATCATTCCAACCTTAGCTCAATTCTTGCAAGAAATTCCTAACACTTGTCAATTAATTCCTTATATTTCTAACATGTACATTTTGTCTAAAACTTCAACTAACCAAAGTGTTTCTTTTCAACCCATAAACTCCTCCTTAACGTCATTGCACTCCATCTTTGCTGTTTAACCTTTCAAGGTCATCTTGCATATCCATGCACAATTCTCTTCTTTTCACTTGTTACTCATCACTCTTAAACTCTTAAGCTTGCTTATACATTTCTTTCCATTTCCTTAATACCTTGACATTGTTCTTCATTTACCTTAACCATGCAACGCCCTCCTTAGGCATTTCCACTTCTTTTATGCAACTTACTCACCATTCTCCTGATCATACACTTTATACGTTTCTAGCCAATCTATAACCTTCTCCTTCAATCTTCACTCCCATCACCTAAGTCCACTCATTACCATCTAAACTAAAACCTTATTGTTCCACTACTAGCATCATCACTACTTAGGCAAGCTTCCCAAGACTTTCATTGATATATTCCCAAGTTCATACCTAAATCACCTTAAGCATTATACACCTTCTCTTAAAACTTATGCACAAGTCTTACATTCCTCATATCATGATTTTGGTGTGTTTAATACACTCACCAATCCTCTAATTCCTCCTAGACATCTCTAGGTCATTCAAACCTCAAGAACTCCTTAGTTAACTCATTTCCACCCAATTTTCTTGTCATGCTCCCTAGTAAACCCTAGGGCATATTAGCTCACCACTACCACTTAAACACTTTGTTTTCTACTCAAATTTCGCCATAGCTTCTCTAGCATCTTATCATGCCCAAATGCATTGTTTTCCTCATTCATCCATCTCACACACATCAAGTTCTTTCTCATCACATCTCACCACCAAACCAACTCATTCACAACAACTCATTATATTGCAATAATCTTAAATTGCATAGCACCAAGGCTCTTAAATGACATGGCTCTTAGGCCCTTAAATGACTTAAACTTAAACACTGAATTTCCCACATATAAAAGCTTTCAACCTGCAAATACACCCATCAATCTCATAGTAATTATAATGCTCTTAAAATCCATCTTAAACTTATATTACTAACTCATTCCCATTGGCTCCTTAGTCACAAGTTCACAAGCTTATTTAAGTTCTTTTTCTTAGGTTACATAACCCATTACCTAATGTAAGCCCTAGGCTACATTGGTACCCATCTAAAACTCATTCCTTAAACCTTAAACCACCATTAGGTAAATAATTTACCTTGTTTCTTAAGCTTATCTTAACTTCCTCCTTAGACCTTCTTCTTGCATGAATCTCGGCCACCACTTAAATTCCCTTGCCAATGTTCTAATCAATATTCAATGACTCATATGAGTACTAAACAATACACTAACCTCAAGGAATAAAAACCTAGGTTAGAAATGTGTTCTAAGGCATAAAAGTGGATGATTACCTTGAAGTCTCAAGATAGACTTTGGCATTGAATGAAATAGGACCTCCACTAGTCCTTGGTGAATAAATCAAGCTAGAACAAGGAATAAAAACATAGCCCCATGAGAAGGAATTTTCGGCCATATAAGGAAGATGATGGAAACTTGGTTTTTCTTACATTTTCTTTACTTAAGAGAATGGAGAAGCTAATGAGCTCTTCAAACTTGATTTTTCTCCATCAATGGAGTTTTCTCATGGCACCAAAATGGAGCTTTGAAGGATTTGAAAAGATAGAAAGATAGGTCTTGGCCTAACTAAGAGAAATATGTGTTTAGTTTTTTATTTGGAGCTAAAATGAGTGAGTTGTAGACAAGACAAGGTGAAGCAACAATGGAGCTTGTTCTCTCGGTTTGAGAGGATGAAGAGCATGAAGAAAACCGTGGAAGAAGAGAATGAATGGAGAAGAGGAGAAAAGGTAGGCTAAAAGGTAAGATATTTACCTTAAAGCAAATAGTAACCTTTCTTTATTTCTCTTTCTTTTTAAGTTGTGTGACTCATGTGGTGGACTCACCTAAAAACCAGCCCCCTTATTAAATAAGGGCATGTGTTGGCCTTTATTGACCAATTAACTAAACTAAGTTAATTAAAGACTAAGCTAGTCACTATTTGGCACTATTCACAAATTAGTGCACATATTTCTGAAATTTTGATTTCCATTGATTTAGACCTCCTAATGTGATACTAATTAGTACACATGTTGATTAAAGAGTAATGATGGACATTTAGCCACTCAAACTCAATTCTAAGACAATTTCTCAAAAATGTGCTTTAAGACTTCTTAAAGCACATTTTGTGTTTTAACTTGTTTTCAAGCTTGGTTTTCCTTGCTAATGATTTAAAATGACCATTAGATATTACTAAGGTCTTATCATGATATTTGGGTACTCACCCAAGTCTCTCCAAGCTTAGAGCACATTTTTGCCCTAATTGCCTTAAGGCATTTTCTTGTGTTTTCCTTGGTTTAAATTGTCTACCAATCTTTCTAAGGCATATTCTAGCCTACTACATCATAATTTGATGTTTACTTAGCATACTTAGGTTTGGGGTATTTCAGCTATCGTGTCGTGTATAAAGTACTTGCTCTCTATCTTAAGGCATATGCTAGTATGCTAGCGTTGCCTCCTCATATTATCAAGATTCTATGGATCAACTTGACGTTTGTCTTATGTTCAGCCCTATTTGGGTGAAAACATACTAACGCTCTAAGGCTTGAGCATGTGGTTATTGTTACATTATAGTACATTGTCGTTATACTTCTAGCGTATCAAATAGTTATTCTTATGCCCCATTCTCGGTAGCATTAATAGCATTCAATAGGTTCCTTCTTGAATGGTAAGAGTTATGCTAATATAAGCAAATCTTTTATCCTATATGGGTTCACATACTTATTTGACCTTTAATGGAGTTTCATTGCCTTTGTCATTAAGTTGACCATAGGCTTCATTATCTTGGAAATTTCCCTAACACTATTGTGCATCAACCACTCCTTTGTGGAGTTACAATTTGGCCGTGTTATAGCCAAGATTCTTGGTTTTGCTAACCTTATTGGTTCACTGAGATCCTTCTCGTCCATATATTCGAGGTAAATAGCATGCGCTTGTCAGAAGTACATCACTGACTTGGCACGAAGTTGACTACTTCTCGTGTTCTCTACACTACCGGTTTATTTATGGGGGTATCTTAATGATACATTACTACTTACATGACTAACTTATACTTAAGTTTCTTCAAGCCCACAACTCCATTGGAGTGTGGTCGTCCCATATCTGATTTAGTGCACTCGTAGTGTCCATTTCTAGCGGTTATCACACGCTTAGTTTCCAGTAATTTTGTTGAAGCATTATGATGTCAAACTCTTTAACAAGTAGTATTGGGATGTCCCAAATGAACTTTCTAGGTTCCATGGGTCCTTGCCCAATAGGCTAATTACACTTCTCTATGATAGGTGTTTGAGCGACGTAGTGCCCTAATGGTGGGGTTTATATTGTGTAGCGACACGAGGGTGAATTTCTCCTCTACCGTTTGTGTCATTATTGACAATTCTCCCTCAATTATCTAAAGAGTTTGTGACATCTTGTATTCACAAGTTTATAGTTGGTCAATGGCTTACTAAGCCTTGTTGAAGTTGCTTGTATTTTGAGTACACATGGTCATTATCTGGTTGTTCTGAGTGAGGCTTAGCATTTCATTTGTTGTCTAAGGTTTGCTCATTTGTAGGCTATTTATGCTGTTTACGACATGTGTTTATAGTTCTTCGAACTTTACCTGACCAACTATGTTACATCCTTTAGTGTAATTTGGACCTCATGATAAAGGTGATACATTATGTTCCCTTTTATGTAAATCCTCTTGTAGTATGACATAAATCAGAGTTCATTATTTGTCATCTTCCATTGTAGGTATTATTCCTTAATGGAACCTATTGGAAAGGTTGTCGGAGGCGATACTTTTGCTCTCCAAGACTTGTGTCCTTCTAGTGGTATGACAAATACCCTTCTCTTAGGCCTATGCCTTATGGTGTTTAGCCTCAGTGTCTACTCTAATAGTCATGCTCTTTTTTACCAATGTCTAATTATATCCTAGTTGGCTCAACTGCTCCACTCTAAGGGTCATATGGGTGTTATCGAATTAAGTGGATACATAACTAATGTTTGCATTTGTAGTCAGTTTAATTAATACCAGCCTTAAGGTTTAACATCTTCAATCTCCCATTGTCATGTTCATAATGTTTTCGACATTAAGGTGCATAATTGGTTAAGCTCCTTGCCTTTGCTCTGCTTATTGGAGTGTACAACACCCAACTGCTGAACCTGAACCATCACGTAACGAACCTGCAACAAATTACAACACAGCGAGGATGAAAGTACTAAAAGTTGGTGTTACCGCCGTCAGTCACCCACGTGACTAACTAGGTCTATTCCAGTCTCCAGCTACGTCTGATGGACCGAGTGTACCGTAACATAAGTGCGTACAAGTCTTAAAACAAATACAATACCGAGTCTGAGGTATCTCTCCTATTATTACAACTTACTATCACAACTTATAACGCGAGTGTACAGGCACACTCGTAATGTAAATTAAACCCACAGTGCTCTACCCACTCCTACTCTCAGGCTGGGTCCTTGTCTGCAACCTACCTGCAAAGTTTAAATCACAGGCCCCAAGGGGCTCAGCATATTGCTGGTATAGAAAATGTGCAGCCCACAAGCTAGCCGGGTTACACACGATTACTTTGTCGTATTCATGCAATAGTTTATTCATACAAATAATAATAAGAAGTACGATAACAACAACACATTTATGTGAAACATTCACAGCTCAAATAAATCGAACGTCGTAATGGACATCCAGTAATGAGTAAGTTAGATTTCTAAATCCTGAGGCCTGAGAATTGTTTAGTTCTCGTGTTTGACCATTCCTTATAAGTGTCAACCATTCTCCTATTAGAATTGGTTGTTCTCTAACTGAATTGTTTATTTTGTCGGGTCAAAGTAACCCTAGCCAATGAGTTATTAGCTCCATTGGTTTGATAAACAGTAATTCTTAAGTTATGAGGGATGTAGGCTTGACCCTCCTACGCCTCCTGAAGTTGCCTCCCATCTCGAACTGTTCACTCGAGATGGCCGGGTCAGTTTTGTCGACCCTAGCGGAAGACAGATCTGATGCAGATGCCGACTTCCTAAACCTGAACATGCATGACCGGCGTCAGTCCCGGATTCCTCTCCTCACAAGTTCCAGTTAGCTGAAGTCTCTTTGACAATTGTTAGTTAACCCTCTCTCGGTATTAACCAACTAACAATAGGGGTACTCATAGCTTTATACAATTGTTTATTAATCAAAGTTAATGAACAAGCTCTGAATCAAGTAATGTTAGTGTACAATAGACACAATAACAATACAGTAAATCGGTTTCATGCTTAATCTTGTTTGGTCGTATCACAATAACACATAGCTCACAAACTGAGGTAGACCTCGTTAGCAAACAAGTTACAAGAATCCCATACCTTAGCCTATCGACGTTTGTCCACTCCTGGATGACGTCCCGACTATTCTGGTCACCTACTCCGCTCCTATAGTTCATTAGACGGCGTGGTTAAATAACTTAATTTTCGTATTTTTACTATTCACCGTATTTTACTATTCATGTATACGTCTTTACTATTCATTTATACGTATTTACTATTCATTTATACGTATACTATTCACGTATACGAGTATTATTCATGTACGCTAATATTTTTCGTATATGCCCGTATGATACTCCGTATCATACATATTTATTTATTTTTCCAATATAACTTGTATTTTTATTAAAAATACCTTAAGTAATAATTCCTCCTATACTTATTAAATTACGGGTATACCCCTCGTATACCTTAACTTATTACGGGTCTCCTTTAAACCCTGTTTTAACTCTATTTCTTTTACAACTTGTTTCTAAATTCTTTATTTAATTTCTTTAACCTTCTAAACACATAAAATGTTTATTTGCATTATTTTCCATAGTTTCCTCTTAATCTCTAATTTTCTTATAATAAGTTCTAAACTTGTTATTTTATTTCTAATTCTTCCAAAGTCTTAATTAATTAATTCCGTTTATATTTTTGGTCAATTATCAAAATACACCCAAGTTTGACCAGCCTTTTTGGTCAAACCCCTTAACTTTCCATTATTTACAATTTTACCCCTAAAGCTAATTTAACTTAACTTTTTATTCCTTTATTCTTTTAATATCTAATCTTTTGCTACAAATTTTATTCTAACTCTCGCAAATTTTTTACAAACTGTCATTGACCAAGTTTTGACCAGAAAATTAACATTCTACCCTTGTGGTCTTTTCTTTTATCCTAACTCATTTATTAACCAATTAACTCCAATTATTTCTAATTTCGTAACTATTTTCCTACAGATTTTTGAACACCAAAATCATTTTAAACATCTCTAATCACCAGATTTAATTACCTAATGTTGTAGTATATATATATACTATCTTTTATTAACTTTAAATATACCAAAAACCTTATAAATTCTTATAATACTTATAAACTCTTTATAAATTGTAAACTTAATTCTACAATTATTCTCCCATCATCTAAACTTCATAAATTTCATAGTAATTCATATATGTTTTCGGAAATTACAATATATTACCAAAACTTCACCAATTTTACATATTACACTTAATTATACTAATTCCTTTAATTTAACTTAGTTATATAATTTTTCTAACTCAAATAAGCCCTCTTAATTTTCGGCCATACTCTAAATTTTATTATATGAAATTTTCTTATATATTATGATAGCTTATACTAAAGCTTACATCATAAGGATTATAGATCTAATTTTAGATTTACAAAATAATAACATTTTAGGTGCTAAAAATTAAATCTAACACCTACTAAATTCGGTAACAATAACCAAGTATATGATAGGTAGATCATATATAGATCAACATTTAGAACCATGAAATAGGTAGTTTTAGAGTTTACCTTGTAATTAAACTTTTAGCTTAATATTTAAGCTTGAATTCCTTAGAAATTTGGCCAGCAATTTGCTAAAGGAATTGTCCCCAAAATTACAACAATAATAAAGAATAAGATGGGTTAGTATCCCATGCCAATCGGCTGTAACAAAACCAAAGAATGAGAAGTTTCCAAGAAGGCAATGTTTTACCTTGAGAATCAACGGCACTTTTCAGAGGTCTTTCCTACGAATATTGGGGCTCATGAGCTATGGTTGTAACGCTCTTGAAGAGAGGATTCCAACGAGCTATAGAACTTGTGATTTGGAGCTAGGACGAGAAAGTTATGACTCTTACAAGTAGGGTGTTCTTTAAGGATCAAAACCGTGAATTTTTGCTTGTTTTTGTGTTCTTCCTTCAAGGAGAGGATAAGTTCCGAATTTTGAAGCTCTCATTTGATAGGTAGAGTCTGGTAATCATTAACTAAGGGGACAACATAATAATGCAAGACAAGGTTGTTGATTAGGTGAAATAGTGAATTTAAAAGGTAAACTCCACTCATTCACTACCCTTGCTGTCGGCAGCCTCTCCATCCATTTGACCTGATTTCTTTTTTTTTTGTTTTAATTGTAATATGTAACATTTAATGACCTGATATCGTTCATTATGACATATACCATGTTATAGGTATGTTACAAGGCCAAAAATGCCTTAAAACACTTTTATATGTGCTTCCCGGTTCACATTGATTTTGCAATTTTTTTTGGCTAGTTTAAATGTGTTCTTAGTACATTTAGTACCTTTAGAAACTTTGTTCATGAATAGCATGTTGCTAATTCCAACTTAAACTAAGTCGTTTAGTGGTTTCTCCTTGACTTTCGTCGGTTTAGTACCGGTTTTTGTGTGGACTTGTATACTTAATTTGTGTGTATACGCTATGGCTCCCATGACCATTTTATTGTTGTTACCTTACTTCTTAATGTTACTTAGGCTTATTATCCTTTTAGTTCCATGTATAAATGCTTAAGGCACATTTCCTCCTTAAAGCACATTTTCGTGCTCTAAGGTGCGTTTTCGGTTTAACGATTAAGGTATGTTTTTGTGTACATTGTTGATCAACTCTTTTCTAATGTTTCTAAGGCATATTAAAGCCTTAATGTATTATATTAGATAGTCCATCAATATTCCAAGGTTTGGGGTATTTCATGGAGTTTAGTGGTATCGGTGATCTTTATCTCGATCATACTGAGCACTAATGTGTCCTTTCTTTTACATGGGTTCACAACACCATCGATGTGGGCGGTTGTGGGCATAGCATCAGCCCTCATCGTTACATGATCGTATCTTACCTACGATTTTCTTAACGGTGTGGGAATGAGTGGGTACTCATGTCTAGTCCTTCATCATCCATTTAAATCGATGTATTATAGCTTGTGTTACAGCTTGTGCATCTCGATTCCTTGCTCCCTTACCATCATTAATGACGGCAGTGAATATTTGAAGTGTTATGAAACATAGACATAAGGTCATGTTTGTCCTAAGGATCCACACTTTTGACCGGTAGTAGTTGGCGTTCAATGCTGGTATAGGTTTTTAGGGTTTGGCTCAATGTCATAGTTAAAGTTTTACAAGCATTTAATCTGGTTCAACTTGCTATGGGCTGGTGTATTCTTTTTGTTTGCAATGGTCTGACCCATCGGGTCTTTTCGAGGTTTTACATCCCTCAAATCTTAAGGGTTTTGTGACCCTATTCTATGACAGTTCTTTTGTCCTATCTCTTCATGGTACGGACTTAAGTGGTAATTCAATACTCACTTATTGCCATGGTGTTATACCCAAATTTCAACCCCCCCCCAGAGTAGTCTCTAAGGCATACGTGTTACAAAGGGCAAAAGGGGTCAAAAAGCACCAAGGCGGGATTTTCCAAGGACATTATCGAGAATTTTCTATTTTCATATGACTTGTTCATTATCTCCAAACACTTCCAAATATCATAGACATTATGAAAGGTATTTCATGATTTTCTGATAATATTTATTCTGGAAATTTAGCTTTTATTCATATTATAAGCTAATTTCTTTTATTATTACACATGAAATAACCTCAAAATAGAAAATAAAAGGTTTCCAAAATTAAAATAAAATTTTCACATGGTTATCATGACTACATACAGTCATAAACGTGAAATTATTTTATTTGGAACCTTAACCCAAATTTAAAAGAGAAATTCAATCATTTTTGCAATTTTCTCTCTCCTATGGAAAATACTGAATTCAAACAAAACGTCATGAAATTATAACACATGATAGAGGATGATTATTAGAGACTAGTGCCGTTGGAATTTCGTTTTTTCGACTTTCCAATAATAATTATGAATTATGGGAGATTCCAGATGTGAGATTTTTATCTAATCGGTATTTATCACAATAACCCGATTCCAACTCTAAAAATTCTTAAAAATCATCCTTTATCTTCAGTTAAAAATTGCATAATTTTTATCGGCCTGCAACATATTTTAAAAATTAGATTCCCTTAGAGCACAAAATCAGGGTTTTAGATAAAATCTTGTTCTATCAACATGGCCTTGCTCTTTCTATAAAAGGACCTTCCAAAAACGACCTAGGGCAGAGGAGAACATTCCCAAAGTCAGAGAACACATCCGTCTACTTGCCTCCCACGTTTTCAACACTCCCAACACCGAAACTCTACCAAATCATCCCAAAATCACCAAAAACACATTCTTTCTTCTCCCATTGAACTTCCAAGCATCAATCAAACACCACAAATACAGAACCAAAACGTGCTTAACAACACAAGGAAGAAGAGGTCAGAGCTCGGGTCAAAGTCGAACCGGATCGGCCCCAACGAAGCTTTCAGAGATTCCCGACGTGAAGGAACAACAAATTTTCAAAATCAAAACAGGGTAAAAAACCAAATTCTCTAACCCTTCTGGTCTAAATACACTTCTGGTTAAAATTGCTAACCAAATTGATTTTTTCATGCTTCTGAATTAAGGTTTGTTTGTGTTTCTGCCTTCTAACTTGTTCGTTAAGTTTCGCATTAAATTCGATTTCAAATTGAAAACTTTCAATCACTAACGTCTTGTACATCTTTCAGGCTACACACCCAAAATTTGAGCTCAAAACACCGTCGGGAACATCCCAAACGCCGCCGTCCGAGGGCGGTCCGCACCCATGGACGCTATGTCCGGGGTCCTGGACGCCTTGTCCGAAAGCCCGGACGCCCGGACGGTGGCGGTATTTCAAAATTTTCAAAATTTAGGTTTTCTAAAATAAGGTCCGGGCCCACGGACATCCTGTCCGTGGCCCCGGACCTTGCAAAATTGTGTTTTCTATTTAATTCGACTTTTATGTTCACATATGTTAACTAGGGTCCGTGGGTTCGGACATTAGGTCCGTAGCCACGGACGGAAACAAAATTTGACCTATTCTGATTCTGCCTCCGAACCCTAGTTTAGCAATCTTTAATTTTATTTTAATTTTCTGTCAAAAAATGCTAAAAAACACAAAAAACAGAAGCTCGTGCACTTAGGTTAAAACGACTCGTAATATGCCGTAATTAAACTAAGTAGAGGAAAAACGACTTCTAGGGTTAATGAAAGTAATTGAACCCTAATTAAGTCGGATATCAAGCCCCCGAACCCGAACTCTCCTTTCCTAATTGATCTAGGTAAAATTAGGTGGCGACTCATAATAGGTTCCAGTGAGCTAGCTTAGGTTTTAATAATTATTGTTTTATGACATAGTTATTAATCTTAGGTTATAAGTGGACCTAAAACCCGACTAGATCCCAATCAATTTAATCAACATAGGATAGGGTTTTAAAATCGAGGCTCACAGACTGGCGACTCTGTTGGGGACAAACTTCTTAATTTTAATTTGTTTTAATTTTAAGAAAGAGGGCTTAACTCGAAAATGTTTATTTATGGCTTTATTACGCTGTTTGTTTACTGTCATGCGCACTTTCATTTTTCTGCACCTTTGTATCATATGAGAGCGAGGGTCCCCTAAACTGATTTCACCCCGGGACCCGTTGAGGTCCCCTGTCAGGGACTCACACCTTTTAGGTGATGTGAATAAGCGGGGGAAAAGAGGAGGGTGTAGTCTAACCACACCCCCTTAATACTTGGGCCTTTGCCCCAAGGGTTTTCCTGGCAGTGCCCTTACCTAGCCCATTGTTTGGTCAGTCAAAGACCCGACCGTAGACGCACACCTCCAGGTGATGTGAAAAAAGTGGGGAAGCCCAAAGAAAATAGCGAGCAAGCCCTACTCCTTTGGGTAACCTGGGCCCCGCCCCAAGCACCTCTCCGGATCGATCCATACCCGTTTTGATTTAAACGTCTAGTGAGTACATGTTGATTTGGGTGGGCTTTGTTTGCTTGTATGATCGGCCCACTACCCAGCCTAGAAATTGATAGGAACTTTCCTACATCAACCTAGCCCAACCCGAATTGGCAGCTCTGTTTGTTTTTATGGCCAAAGGCCCTGTCTGGTTTGATATGTGAGTCATTTGGGCTTCAGCCCAAAGTTTAGACTTAGGTGATCTCTCCCTCTTTTCGGCCCATTTTGAATTATCAATTTAGTTCTAGGCCCACGAAAAGCAAATCCACCTAAAGCAATCCATGAAATCGTCCAGGCCTTTCCACTTCATGGCCCATTCTAGTCTAGGAAACTTTTCACTCGGGTGTTGGCCTAAAACCCCAGACACATGCATTATCCTTTAGGCCCAATTAGGGTTACTCGGTCCAAATTCCAATTCACATCTAGAACATGGTTTAGAATCATTTTGGCCCATGCGCCTTACCCTCTAGCCCAAACACATTTCGGCCCAAGTGCCCAATTCTTAGAACATTCCAGCCCAGGAGGCAAATTTTTTTAGAACATTTCAACCTAGGTGCCTCTCTTTTAGTTCATTTAGGCCTTAGCGCCTACCCACGATCTTCAAGACTTTCCAGCTCATGTACTGTTTCTGCGGCCCGAACAGTTTTAACCTAAGGCGTCTTCGCGACCTAGAATTTCAGTTCTGTCCTCTTTTTTCTAGCAGACGGCGCTTCGGAAATAGGTAAATCCAAATCCTAGGATTGGTGAAGGAGGAAATCCGATCAACATGGATGTCCATCTCGCGGCTTTTGAACAAAAGTACATGGACACCATTAATGCCATGGAGCAGAGACATAGTGCCGTCAGGAACGCCATGGAGTCTAACTACATTGCCACAATTGAAGAATTGAAACGAAGACCCTTTCCCTTGAGGCCGGACGTCAAGTCCAAAATGAACCAGTGAACAGGCTTCTTAGTTCTCTTCACAACTGCATTGAAGTTATCTCTATTAGGGTCCAAGGTTCACAAGGGAATACCGAGGAATTGCTGCAGAACTCGAGAGGGTGAGCAGACAACCAGAAGAAACTCCCAAGACGACCAGTTTAAATTCCTTGAGATCTTGCACTAAGTCGGGATTGTCAACACCCGCCCTAGGCGAGAGTTTCATGGGCCCGCAAACCTACAGTGCCAGGTTACAAGTAGGACAGCTCAAAGCTCGGGGAGTGGACAACAAACTTTGAAGGCAAAGCCGGTGTAGCAATCCCAGTTTCAAAACAGAAACCAAGCATCAACTCTCGACCTAGGCGTTTCTCTACACCGAGACAGTTTACCAGCATTGGCCGCCCTCTCAGTCAAGCTCTCATGGAACTGCAGGAACTGAATCTACTATGGCCTATTGCATCTCATCCCGGGTTATTCAAGTAGGGGAACACCTCAATCAATTCTGCCAATTTCACAAGCTACCAGGACATAGCACCAATAATTGTAGGAATCTGAGGCATAAATTCATGATCTTATCGACCGAGGCTTCCGATTCCCATGAAGACAACAACTTCTATGAATCCTATGTTCGGGCACTATTAGATATTGTGTTCTTATGTTTTCCTTTAATTACTGTTTTCAACTTTCTCAGTAGTTCAATTTTATCTCTCTTAGTCATTGTCTTTTGAAATTACAGTTTACTTTGTTATTTGCATTCAATCATGAAATGAGGATTTTCATTCCATGTAAGTTCTCATATATGCATGCATTTAGTCATTCATAAATTCAACAATAAAAACAAAAGAATTCCCTTGCGACCACCATGAGCAAGCTTTGCCACATCCATAGTCATCACTTCCACCATGAACAAGATCGACTCCTCACTTCACCTACGTTTACCACAATCCACTAGTTCACCCAAAGCAAAAGCAAGAAAACTCCAGAAAAAGATATATGTTGTCAGTCACCACATCATCCATCATTCCTTCACAAGATCAACCCCATCACCACTCACCATCATTATTCCACACAATCACCTTCCACAAATAACCTGGGTACTCAAAAGGCTTGTCGAAAAACCCCACAACAATACTATGGGAAATCTGAGTTAAGGGACGTTAATTTTTACTTATTTTGTTTAAAATGTGCAAAACAGTCTCTGAGTGCACATTTCGCGCGAGTGCCTTGAGCGGTAAGACCAAGAGTGAAAGAGTGTGTCATTTTTAACACAACTCCAGAGAGGTCACTTCAAAGGTAAGGCAAATGGCATGACTCCAACCAAAGGAGATAATTTGTAAATTTACGCTTAAACCTATGAAAAGTAACAAGAATGGATACACACAACTATTAGGGATGATGAAGCACCTAGGTACAACACCACACAGCCAAAAGCCTGTGAACCCAGACATTAAACCCTAGGCACCCCCGCTGAGCTTTTCGTGTGCATCCTCTTTTACAACGCTACAAACTCCACAAACAAGCCAGCTATTGATGAACAACCGACCCGGTGACCAAAGGGAGCAAGGAGCCCGACTTCCAAACAGCAACTTCACAAGTAAAAGAAGCAAAACTGCTACCACCATGACAAAACGGTCCGCAAATGGTCCCAAAGTGACACAGGATCCAATTGAGCTAGCATCAAAAACAGCTCTCAAAGTTCAAAACCGGGAAACACAAGAACCCCGAAGAAAAAGAGATTCAAAGAAAGGCAAACCTGAAAAGCCTCGAAGAAATCCAAATTAGAAGAAGGAAGAAGGTGCAAGGAACCACCCGAGCTCCAAGCTCATAAGCGAAGTCATCACAAAGTAGCCAAACGACTCCAAAACAAAGAAGGCAAGTCCGAGAGAAGGTGCAAGTTGCAGCTTTGGTCACCCTTATAGCTCCACATATCCTAAACATTCCTCCATTGTCGTGTCATTTATCACACCCCATAGCCACTTGTAAGCTTAAAGACTTCTAACTAATAGTTGTGTATCCAATCACGTGAAAGTAACAGGTTGAACGCGTAAATCTAACAAATGTCAAATTCAGTTGTTGAGATGTCTTGACCGAAAGGAGGGCACCAGTGCAAACATCAAACACTTTGAGTGTAGGATAGAAGGCACCACATCAAAATAAACCTTGACCTTGTGAGGATGAGATTTTTTCTTGCGCAATTAATCAAAGAAATACTGGGGGCAATCGATCGTTCCGTTCGATTGCCATGAATCCCTGAAAACTCAGATCACCAAGGAAAAACTACTGGGGGCAATTGTTGGTCCCAACAATTGCAACAACGGCACCGATGGAGGCTCAAAAACCCGAAACCCAAAGGTTTTAAAACCCTCACATTCAAATATCCCAGGCCCGTCCTAAGCCCTTTCTCCACATTCAAATATCCACAGGCCCGTCCTAAGCCCTACCTCCACATTCAATATCCCACAGGCCCTTCCTAAGCCCTACCTCACATTCAAATATCCACAGGCCCGTCCTAAGCCCTTCCTCCACACTCAAATATCCACAGGCTCGTCCTAAGCCCTTCCTCCACTTTCAAAAACCTCAGGCCTCAGGCCCGTCCTAAGCCCTTCCTTCACATTTAACACCCACAGGCCCGTCATGAGCCTTACCATCTCCAGGTTTTCCATAAGCCTTATTCCTTCTACATTCATCATGCACCTAACACATTTTCACTTAGATCCAACCTTTAGGCTCGTCATAAGACCTAAATCCAACCTTTAGGCTCGTCATAAGACCTAGTTCCAACCTTTAGGCTCGTCATAAGACCTAGATCTAACCTTTAGGCTCGTCATAAGACCTAGATCCATCCTTAGGCTCGTCATAAGACCTAGATCCGCCCCATAGGCTCGTCATAAGACCTAGATCCTTCCTTAGGCTCGTCATAAGACCTAGAACCGTCCTTTAGGCTCGTTATAAGACCTAGTTGCATTCCTTTAGGCTCGTAGCAAGACCTAGCATTACCTTTTAGTTTACCCACTCTCATCAAACACATTGCATTCATCTCATTCATATAGGCTCGTCATAAGACCTAGTTACATTAAGTATCCAGGCGCGTCACAAGACCTGGCGACAGAAAGTTGGCGAGGTGATGGCAATAAATCCTTCTTTTGCGATGTCAACTTTTTTTTGGGATCAACGAATGGTGGGCAAAGGCAATAAGTCCCCAGGGTTTTTACCAGGAGTTATCCTTGCACACTGGCTTGGGGGGCGATGGCAATAAGTCCACATTGGGTCCAGCCAGGAGCATTGGCACGGGTTTCGGTCCCCAGAAGCATCCGAGCATCATCCGCATCATCAGCATCAGCATCATCAACATCAGCATCAACATCAGCATCATCAACATCATCAGCATAATAAGCTCACTAGCATATCCGCATTCCTACATCTACACATTATTTCATTTTCATCATTTTTAGGTAGTCAACGCCTTAGAATAGCTTGACATCGTTTCATTTATCATAGGTAGTCAACGCCTTAGAATAGCTTGACATCTTTTCATTCAGTTTAGGTAGTCGACCCTTCGAATAGCTCGACATAACTTCATCTTCACTTATAGGTAGTCAACGCCTTAGAACCGCTTGACATTTTTCATTTTGTTTCTCACTTTTAGGTAGTCAACACCTTAGAATAGCTTGACATCATTTTCATCATTTTCATCATTCAGGCAGTCAACACCTTAGAATATTTGGCATCATTTTCATCATCTTCAGGTAGTCCACGCCTTAGAATCGCTTGACCATTTACTTCGTCATTTCATTTTTAGGTAGTCAATGCCTTAGATAGCTTGACATAATTTCATTTTTAGGAAGTCAACGCCTTAATCGCTTGACATCTTTTCATTTTCATTCTCACTCATAGGTAGTCAGCACCTTAGAATAGCTCGACACAATCCACATATAGGGTCTTTTAAGATCCTACAATTTTGGGGTATCACTCAGGCATCAACTATGTCTTTTCATCTTCATTACAAAGCCTAGGACGGGGGGCAATCTGTTATACCCAAAATTTCAACCCCCCCCAGAGTAGTCTCAAGGCATACGTGTTACAAAGGGCAAAAGGGGTCAAAAAGCACCAAGGCCAAGGCGGATTTTCCAAGGACATTATCGGGAATTTTCTTTTTCATATGACTTGTTCATTATCTCCCAAACACTTCCAAATATCATAGTCATTATAAAGTGTATTTCTGATTTTTTGATAATATTATTCTGAAAATTTTAGCTTTTAATTCATATTATAAGCTAATTTCTTTAATTAACACATGAAATAACCTCAAAGAGAAATAATAAAAGGTTTCCAAATTAAAATAAAATTTTCATATGGTTAGCATGACTACATACAGTCATAAACCTGAAATTATTTTATTTGGAACCTTAACCCAAAATTTAAAAGAGAAATTCAATCATTTTTTTGCAATTTTCTCTCTCCTATGGAATAACCGAATTCAAAACAAAACGTCATGAAATTTTAACACATAATAGAGGATGATTATTAGAGACTAATGCTGTTGAAATTTCATTATTTTCGACTTTCCATATAAGTTATGAATTATGGGAGATTCCAGATTGTGAGATTTTATCTAATCGGTTATTTATCACAATAACCCGATTCAACTCTCAAAATTCCTAAAAATCATCCTTTATCTTCACTTAAAATTTCATATTTTTATCGGCCTGCAACATATTTTAAAAAATCAGATTCCCTTAGAGCACAAATCAGGTTTTAGATAAAAATCTTGTCTCTCATCACAACATGGCCTTGCTATTTCTATAAAAGGACCTTCCAAAAACAACCTAGGGCAGAGGAGAAAATTCCCAAAGTCAGAGAACACAGCCGTCTACTTGCCTCCCACGTTTTCACACAACTCCCACACCGAAACACTACCAAATCATCCCAAAATCACCAAAAACACATTCTTCTTTCTTCTCCATTGAACTTCCAAGCATCAAACACCACAAATACAGAACCAAACGCGCTTAAAAACACAAGGAAGAAGAGGTCAGAATCGGTCAAAGTCGAACCGGGGATCGGCCACCAACGAAGCTTTCAGAGATTCCCGACGTGAAGGAACAACAAATTTTCGAAATCAAAATAGGGTAAAAACCAAATTCTCTAACCCTTCTGGTCTAAATACACTTCTGGTTAAAATTGCTAACCGAATGATTTTTCCTTGCTTCTGAATTAAGGTTTGTTTGTGTTTCTGCCTTCTAACTTGTTCGTTAAGTTTCGCATTAAATTCGATTTCAAATTGAAAACTTTAAATCACTAACATCTTGTACATCTTTCAGGCTACACACCCATAAAATTGAGCTCAAAACACCGTCGGGAACATCCCAAACGCCGCCATCTAACGGCGGTCCGCACCCACGGACGCTATGTCCGGGGTCCCGGACGCCTTGTCCGAAAGCCCGGACGCCCCGGACGGTGGCGCACTAGTAGAAAAAATGTTTTTAATGACGGCGTTTAAACCACGGTTAAGTGGAAAACCGTGGTTTAAAGTTTATAAACCACGGTTTAATAGAAACCGTCGTTTAAGGTGCATTCCAGAGCATTATATACCACGGTTTTCAGGGGAACCGTGGTATATAGTACATGCCGGAGTGAATATACCACGGTTCTTCAAGAACCGTCGTATATAAGGTACCTATATACCACGGTTCCTAGGCAACCGTCATTTATATTGCACATCTTGCTATATTAAACCACGGTTTTTTGATCAACCGTGTTATATAATTTAGGCGGGAATTTTAATTTTCGGCCGAAATTTAACGCGGCGCTTTCTCTCTATTCTCATATATGTCGACGCACTCTTCTTATTCATTCTCTTCACGGTAATTTTGGAACCCAAACCGACGAGCTCTGCAACTCTTCTTCATTCTCTTCAACCCTCACGATAATTTTGGAACCCAAACTGGCGAACATGCTCTGCAACTATTCTTCATTCTCTTCAACTAGCTCACGGTAATTTTTGCAATCCTAAACCGCGAACAAGGAACATGCTCTTCCTCACTCATTCTCTGTTTTTCGGTAATTTTTGCAGCTTACACTTGCGAACAAGGAACATGCTCATCCTCACTCGCTCATTCTCACTGTAATTTTCGCAACATAACCGGCGAACTTCATTCTCTTCAACTTCACGGTAATTTTGCAACCCACCGCGAACAAGGAACATACTACGCCATTCTTCACTCATTATTTTGCAACCATAAATCGCAAACAAGGAACACACATGTTCTAGCCTCTCATTCTCTTCTGTGCTGTGTTTGATATTTGCGAAGCGGCGCTTCTGAATCGCCGGTGATTTTGAAAAATGTCATAGACTATAAACCACGGTTATATGTATAACCGTGGTTTATTCATTGATTTTATAGATAATAAACCACGGTTTTGACCTTTAACCATCATATAAAAGGGCTTTATACCACGGTTCTCTCCTTAACCGTCGTTTAAAATCATTAAGGACCGCGTCCAAAAATGGTCTTAAACGACGGTTAAGGAGAGAACGTGGTATATAGTCTACTTTTATACCACGGTTGATAACCGTGGTATATAGACAATTTTCTATATGCGACGGGAGCATAAACCACGGTTCCTAACCGTGGTATATAAGCAAAATAACCATGGTTTTAAAACATTTTTTCCACTAGTGGCGGTATTTCAAAATTTTCAAAATTTAGGTTTTCTAAAATAAGGTCCGGGCCCACGGACATCCTGTTCGTGGCCCCGGACCTTGCAAAATTGTGTTTTCTGTTTAATTTGACTTTTATGTTCACATAGGTTAACTAGGGTCCGTGGGTTCAGACATTAGGTCCGTAGCCACGGACGGAAACAAAATTTGACCTAATTCTGCCTCCGAACCCTAGTTTAGGAATCTTTAATTTTAATTTTAATTTTCTGTCAAAAAATGCTAAAAAAAACAAAAAAAAGAAGCTCGCGCACTTTAGGTTAAAACGACTCGTAATATGCCATAATTAAACTAAGTAGAGGAAAAACGACTTCTAGGGGTAATGAAAGTAATTGAATCCTAATTAAGTCGGATATCAAGCCCCCGAACCCGAACTCTCCTTTCCTAATTTGATCTAGGTAAAAATTAGGTGGCGACTCATAATAGGTTCCAGTGAGCTAGCTTAGGTTTTAATAATTATTGTTTTATGACATAGTTATTAATCTTAGGTTATAAGTGGACCTAAAACCCGACTAGATCCCAATCAATTTTAATCAACATAGGATAGGGTTTTAAATCGAGGCTCACACATGTAATATACACTTGTTTAGTCTACATGGTCTTTTAAAATTGGCTCATTGTTGTTGCACTTGCTGTAGCAAGTGTGCAGTGCAGGCGAAATTACTAGTACGATGATTACTATAGCGCTTACTGTGGCGAACGCACCATGCAGGCTGAGCCACCACTATGTGTATGTCAGCTGCTGAACTTATTCCAATCTTTGCACTTGTTGGTCTCTTTAACTCTTTTGTTGCCCTGTCAGGTCTTTGTAGTTTAATTTCTCGGGCCTCTTTCTTGTTTCCCTATGTACGACGTTCCCTTACCGGGTATTGCCCCTATTGAGGAGGCTCTTTTTCTTTTTTTACCATCTTATTCCCGCACCCGTTCCCACACGTATTATTATGATAATAGAGTATTAACTCCCTCTCAAAGTGCTGCATTGTAGCAACCTAGGCTAGTTTTGCATCTTAAACTCTTGCAATTGTAGCATCATGCAGGCCAGGCTTCCTTGAACCATCGAAGTTGTGTATGCTCAAAGTTATCTCTTTCTTTATAAACTTCTAAGTGATCTCTAATTCTACATGTTATGTAATTGATAGTCGACTTACTCGTCTTTCCATCCCTTATTCTTCGAGTGCACTTATTAGTGATTTCCTTTAGTTAACTGGACAGGGTTACGTTGCTGATTAGCAGCTCAACCCCAATTGTCCTATGGATTTATATCCCTCTACAAAGCACGGTTTAATGGCTACTTGCTACTACGTATAAACAACGTATTTTAGTTAATATGTAACTATCGAGACCCCTGGTCCTTAGTTATTCATCGTAGCACTAGTTCTTTTCCCATTCTTGTTGTCACAAACATCCATAGCAGCCACATCGGGTCTTCTCGAATAGGAGAAATTTTCCATCTCCTTGGTGCTTTTCATTCCATTGCCTCTACAAGCAGCACTCAAGGTACGGGAAGTGGCTGGTGGGGTACTACTACTATTCCCGGGATATACTCCCAATGACTAAGATCTGTTATTACCGTCTCAGCGTTACTTGAGGTTGCAAGACCTTCATCACCATCTGACATGCCATGCCCTTCATTAGTACTTCTACCTGGACCCTCTCCCCGAAGTTTGTCAAAAGGGCGGGTTTGACCTTACTCGCTATTATACCATATCTACTATCATGCCTTCCCAGCGAATATTAGCAAGCATTTAGCATTGCTACGAGCAACAAGATAATGAGGTCTCTAGATATCCCTGGTAGAACATCAAACTTCACCCTCAAAAGGAACAACATTAGCCTCTACGCTTGGATGTTCGATATTAAAAAACTGATCAGAGACATGAGCTTGTATTTCGACTAGTTCCGATGTAGCAATATGTTCAAAATTATTTTCTGCGTGAGAAGGTGGAGACTGAATAACATCATCAGAATCACACCACAAAATAGGAATACTATCAACTTGACCAAAACTCCCATTATCCATAGCCTGATCAGACAAAACCTTTCTGAAAGGGAATATCTGAGGATGAAACTTAACATCCCTACAAACATCCACTTTTCTTGTTGTTAAACTCAACACTTTGTGGCCCTTCTTTCTAGGATCTTCCCCTAGATAAATACATGCCTTTTCCCGAGGGCTGAACTTGCCATCCTTTGGTTTAACTAGAGTTACATAGCAGAGACATCCAAAAGGTCTTATGTCATCGTAATTCACCTTCTTCCCATAAAGACTTTCAAAAGGTGCGATACCCTTTTTAAAGTTTTCATGGGAAGGTGATTAATTAGAAATGATGCATGAAGAATACACTATCCCAATACAACAAAGGAACCTTGGACTGAAAATATAAGGCTCTACCTGTCTCCAAGAGATACTTATGCTTACGTTCGACCACCTCATTCTACTGTGGAGTATAAGCACAAGTAGTTTAATGAACAATTCTCTTTCTACTATAGAATTATTTACCTTCACTAAAACTACCCACCTCATATTTGTTGTCACTTCTGACAACCTTGACTCTTGAATCAAATTGTCTCTCTACCATCTGTATAATTTGAACAACAGCTTACCAGGCCTAGCTTTTATGTGACAACAATTGTACCCATGTCGTTTGAGTATTATCATCAACAAAACAAACAAAATACTTATAACCATTATACATTTCAAATAAAAAAGGACTCCAAATGTCAACATGTATCATCCCAAACGGTCGCACGGTTTTGATTTCGGAATGTGTGAAAGAATGATGTTGAGCTTGTGCCTGATAACAAATATAAGAGGCAAATTGTTGTAAAAAGTCTTATCTCTTTATTAAACCCATCTCAACAAGTTTGTCAAAGGGTACATGTCCTAACTTAACATGTATTTTAAAAGCTGATAAACTACTAAAAGAACCTAAACTTAAATTTCTGTAAACTGGTTCACTTCTTCAATGAATCAATCTACTGGCTTGAATTTTATCACGATTGACATTCAAATAATATAAGCTGCCATGCTCTTCTTCCAATAGCTCAGTCGTTCCTGTAATGGGGTCCTGGGCAGAACAACAACAAGAAGTAAATGTGAGATCATGTTTGTACTACTCAATCAACTTGTAAACTAAATTCAGATTAAACAGAAATTCTGGCACATAAAGAACCTCACTGATCCAAAAACCGTTCCTAAGTTTTACTTCCCCGATTCTATAAATCTGTTGTGACCGACCATCTGGCATGATAAGTGAATTGCAATGATCTAAATTTCTCATGTTAACAAACGAACTGGAAGACCCACTCATATGATCAATAGATCTTGTATCTAAAATCCACTTAATAGCCAAATAATTTGATTCATTACTTAATAAACATTGGCTATTAGAGAAAAACCCAGATCCTTACCAAAGAAATTACAGAAGGATCTTTCTTCTTTCACTGCATTAGATTTGCCTCTATCGGATCGGACAACTAACTCAAACCAACTCAAGGTGTGAGTCTATGAGATGGTTTGACTAAATCGAACAAAGGGTACGGAAGCAGTTACTCAAATTCATAATGCAGAAAGACTCAAATGAACTAATTAAGAATATGCTTAAAGATGGAAAGACTCAGTCGAACTCAATAGGATACACAATATAAGTTATTCCCAGGTCAAAACAACATAAATTACAATGCCCACTAATAGAAAAGATCTACTTTGCGGTTCTCACTCACTCACCCAATATAAATTATGATCAGCTCAATGATAAGTGTAGTGAAACTAGGATTTACCTAGAATGAGTTTATCAGTGTGCTAAATAAACTTAGTACTTTTTCTCTTTTTAATACAAACACAGCTCTCTAAAACTTCTCTCAGTAAATCTCTCTAGAAAAGCGCAAGTTACAAATGAAAGTTGCAATTCTATTTATACTAAGCTATTTATGACCGTTGGGAAGAGTTTGTTCCTAATTTTTAGGAACTAACTAGGTCAAAGCATAAACTTCGAGAGAACAAGCCTAGTCTTCAGATTACTTTAACGTTGAGAGAATTTGGGCGCAAGTCAGACCGTTGGGATGTTAAATAGTTGGCATCATTGCTTCTTAAATTTCACAACTAATCGATGGAGTTTCTCGAGCTTTCAAGTTGGACTGACTTTGTTTTTTTTTGCCGCGTGTGATTGACTCTGTTGATGTGGTTGACTATCTTAACAACATCCTCATGCTCCAACAGCCTCCTTGTATCAAACCGGCTATCTGCTGAAGAATTTCTACGCTTAATTGGCTGATTACCTCTGAGGCGTGATTTTCCTTTCCAGAATGACTTTCCCCAACAGATAAAGCTACTGATGGTTTCTTCTTTCTAGAAAGGACTACAACACACCCGTGAAGCTGATAACACTTTGCAGTAAGATGTCGTGTTCCACCATAATGCTTACACTTCTGACACTGAAAACACTCATCAAATGAGTGCCCTGTCTTACTCCAAAAGTGCAAGTTATTCAATTTATCTCTGCACCTTTAACTTTTGCATAATCTCTGCTTGTGCTAGAACTCGAACTTGCACTCAGAAAAACAGTGCATCGTCGCTCCTCCTTTTATCATTCTTTCTCTGTTCCTCTACAAAAACAAGAAGAGAAAAGGCTTATTTACGGGATGCTCTAGCTTGTTTCATCGCCATAATCTGACCTCTAATATGTAGATAGCGCCTATTGAGACCCATAAGAAACTGAATCAGCTTATCCTGTTCTTCTCACTCCCTCAGTGTTTTTTAAGAAGGACAATTACATTATATTGGAGATATGGTAAGTTCGATCTCTCCAAGATTTTTGAGGCTTCACAAAATATTTAGTAACAGAATCATCTCCTTGTTTGATTTCAGCAATTGTTGCTTCAAACCATGAATCATAGCAAGATTATTCTATTCATACTTTTACAGGGAGAATCTCAAATCTTCTTGGTTTTTTGAGAACATCAAACTTCTTGCAATATTTGGATCTAGCGAACCAATGATCCAGGAAGCTACTAGCAAAATGGAACGAACCCATGCAACTGCGTGAACTGAATCCTCTGTTCATGGTTTCTTTACCTCTCAAGTTACAAAGCCATACTTGTTCTTTCCTTGTAAACTGAGAGTATCGTCTCCTACTTCCATACCATGAAGCCAGTGCCTATAAACTTAAGTGCTAGGTTGATTTCTTGTTGCTCCGATCCATGTATGAATAATAGATCTAAAACATCGATTACACTTGAGACGGCTCCTGAACCACCGCCAGGTGTTTTGCCTATCTCACCGCCATCAGCCATCATCAACCCTAAACTATGAACTACATTGAATTTAACTGCTTTGATACCATAATATAATTTGACTCATTGTATGTGTAAAATAGCAAAGGAATTGATAGAGGAATTGAGAACTGATTGAAGAAGAAGAAGAAGAAGCAACAACATGACACTTCTGTATATTGTTTTTGTACAAATACCCTTGAAAAGAAAAAAATGTTTACAATATATAACCTAACACTAGTACAAAAATGGTCTATCGCAGCGCACCTACCGTAGCGGTTGTAAAAACAACCGTTGAGATAGGCCGTTTTTAAAAATCCCGCAAACCTATCTCTGCGGTTGTTACTTACAACCGCAGCGATAGGGTAAATTAAAAAAAAAACTCTATCGCAACGGTTCCTACTAAGAACCGTTGCGATGATAGAGTCTTTTATTTTTCCCTAAATCGACCACTCACCAGTACAGAAATGGTCTATCGCAGCGCACCTACTGCAGCGGTTGTAAAAACAACCGCTGAGATAGGCCGTTTTTAAAAATCCCGCACACCTATCTCAGCGGTTGTAAGTAACAAACGCTACGCTAGGGTCGTTAAAAAAGACTATCTCAGCGGTTCTTAGTAGGAACCGCTGCGATAGAGTTGTTTTATTTTCCCCCGAATCGGCTCCACTTCGTCTTCTCCCTCTTCATTCTCTTCTGAAACTCGAGAGAATAAGGACGACAACGATATCGACGGCGATTCCGTAGCTCGCGACGCTGCGATTGCTCACCACCGCCACCGTCTTCTTCCTCGTCGTGCCACCGTTCTTTGCCGCCGTCGCCGTCGCCAATCGTTCCGCCAGGAGGTCGCAGGCGTCGATCGATCGATATAGCTGCGGGAACCCTAGGTTTGAATTCCTAGTTCGAACTTCGAAATATGTTAATTATTGTCTTGTGATTGAATAACTAGTTGTAATATAGTTATTGATTGTTAGTTTAGTTGTGTGCATAATTTGAAATAGATAGATTATTGAACAAGTATAAATAGTTGTGCATATAAGGTGTTCGATAAAATGCCTGAGTTGATATTTTTGCTGTTTGTGCCTCTGCATACAACCCAAAGTTGTTGTAAAAAACAGAACGAGAAGTTTAGTACGGGTCATCTGAAGTATGCGATACGGAAGTACGGATACGGATAAAATGGGGTTAATGATACGGATGATAAATTTAATTATATAAATATAGAACTAGAATTATAAACATGACTATGAAACTATGAAGATATTAAAAAATAAAAATTGCAAATCAATATACAAATAAGGCATATAAACATCTACTATATAAAATAACTTAGTTCAAGTATTATATACCATTTATAATTTATAATTTTTTTCACACTATAAGTTTTAACTTTTCATTATATAGATCCAATAAACAAGTTTGTAATTCAAAACAAGTTTTAATAGATTTATTGTATATCATTTTTTACTAAACTAATTAGATCTAAAAGTTATATGTTGATTTCATTACATAATGACTACATGATACCAATATCATAAACCATATATAAGTCGTTGTTGACATGAAAAAGTTTGAATTCATATGTATATATGATGTTGACTATTATAATTTTACATAATTCCAGCAAAAAAAATAGACTATTAATTAAAAAATCCTGTAAAAAACTAGCTTAATATGCTATTTTAGACAAATTTGATACGACTAATTCGGTGCTGAAATCAAAGTAATACTGGTATACTGTATTTCTTTTTCGCAAAGAGCCTTGAAAAAAGTTACAACCCTTATAAGAGAAAGAAGAGCGTGGGAAGTAAGAAAATGTAACAAAAAATGTTAACTCAAATAAAACAGAGGAGATATACTGCATAACAAGCAGCACACTAACAATACAAATAAATAAATAGAGCTGAAACAGATGTTAATTAAACGCCTTTAAACTGCGAGCACTTGTACGGTATTAAAACAATTCATATATAACAAATTCATAACTTAAATTCATATAAATTGAAATGGTAAATAAAACTACTATGAAAAGAAAAAGAATAATTACAAATCATTTTGTTCTTAATTCTCAAACTATTTCAAAAAATTAACTTCAGTTTCACATTAATAAAGTGGTAAGATCTATAACTTTATAACATCTATGTTCTCCCATTACATTGTAGTATATACGTGCTTAATACGATAATACTTATAGTAATGGGTTTCTTGCTCCCCTAATATTATTACCTTGCTTCACCGTTGTCTGTAGTAATTGGGGTGGTCTCTATGTCTCTTTCTTCCTCATTACTTCTGTTGTGCAGCATGAGCGGAAAGGTAACATCTTCATCTATTTTTTTTCTCTTTTTTATTTCTTAATATGATAATGCTTATAATAATGGATTTCTTTCCCCCACTAATATTATTTCCCTGCTTCCCCGCTGTCTGCAGTAATTGAGGTGGTCTCTACTTCTTCTTCCTCATTTCTTCTGCAGTGAGTAAGAGTGAAAAGGTAACATCTTCATCTATCTTTTCTCTTTGTTTGTTTAATTAATTATTGCGAAAAAGTGTTGTGGTTAATATTGAGTGATTGTGAATAAGGACGGTTGCTGTCAATTGTTGAATTTATTTGTTGTCGTAAATAAGATGTTGGTGAATGCTTAATGATAAGCATAGGATTAACATGATTACGCAAAGGTCATGTCGAATTTTTTCTAGAATCGTATTAGTCTTATTAATTAATTTTATTTGTTATTTGTGTATAACAATCTTTACTTTTCTTTGTCAGGTCTTCTGATTCTACTAATGGATTTGTACCAGTACTTTCCCAGCCCATCACCAAAGCAGTCTCCTAGCTTCCCCCTCTGTACAACCTTAAAACAAGTAAGTAATTAAACTTTATTTTCATTTTAATAATGCAATGATTTGTTGAAGTTAAATTAAATGTGTTAGAATTGTTAGAATAAGGCTAGATTAGTTACGTTGGAACGTTAGAGTACTTAGGCTACGTTAGTTTGGTTGGAACCATAGAGTAGTGTTGTGTTTGTTGCAACCGTACATCCAGTAGAAACATGCTCCATATACAAATGCAGACAAAACTGAAAGACAAATCAATCTTAAACTTGTTTTTTTCACATATAGAATGGAGTGTGACTGGATGTACGGTGATCGAGGGGATCACTACTTTGATGAGAAGCTGAAAGAGTTTCTCAAAGCGGCAGTGCAACACAAGGACAGAACAAAGGCGGACAATATTTCATGTCCTTGTGTTGACTGTGGGGTCGTAAGGAAATATGAAGACATTGAGGAAATTAAAATTAGATAATCTTAAGTCCCGTGGATTCATGCCACATTACAGAAGATAGAATTTTCATGGACAAACTGTTGCAGTAGTGCTTCAACATCATCAAGTGCTCATGATCCACGTTACGCAAAAGTACCGCCCACACCTTCAATACCATCAATGATTCGGTACCGTTAAGTGATCAGGATTCGATGACAGTGAGACCACTCACCATGATGAGCAAATGGATGAAATGTTAAAAAATGTTGCGGATACTTTTGTCGATAAGCCGGAAGAGTATCAAAGATTGTTGGACGCATCAAAGACACCTTTGTTCCCTTCGTGCGTTAAATACACAAAATGACTGTTGTACTTAATTTGTTCCACTTAAAGGGGAAATATGGAGTTGGTGACAAGTGTTTCACGTCATTTCTAGAGCTGATACATGATATGCTTCCTGATGAGAATGGTCTTCCTACATCCACCTACGAGGCAAAGAAATGGATGTGTCCAATGGGAGTTGAATATAAAAAGATTCATGCTTGCCCAAATAAATGTGTGCTTTATAGGGGTGAATACGAACATCTAGACAAGTGTCCTAAATGTTTGTTGTCCCGGTACAAGGACAAGGATGAGGATTCCTCATTTCAGAAAAAAAATCGTCCAGTGAAATTATTGTGGTACTTGCCGATAATTCCTAGATTCAAACGGTTGTTTGCCAACCCGAAGGATGCGAAGAACTTACGATGGCACGCGGATGGTAGAAAAATTGATGAAAAATTAAGACATCCTGCAGACGGACCTCAGTGGAGAAATATCAACAGAAAATTCAAACATCATTTGGGGATGAGGATAGGAATCTGAGACTGGTTGTGTACCGATGGGATGAACCCGTATGGCACGTTGAGCAGTGAGCACAGCACTTGGCCGGTGCTACTAGTGATCTATAATTTACCGTCATGGTTGTGCATGAAACGAAAATATATTATGTTATCACTCCTAATTTCTGGTCCAAAGCAACCTGGTCATAACATTAACGTATATCTTGCACCATGATCGACGATCTGAACTTGTTGTGGAATGAAGGGACAGTGGTATATGATGCTCATGCGAAAGAAAATTTCACACTGAAGGCGATGTTGTTCTGTAATGTTAATGACTTTCCTGCCTATGGGAACTTGTCTGGATACTCAGTGAAAGGATTCAAAACGTGTCCGGTATGTGATGATGACACATGTTCAGATTGTCTGAAGCACTGCGGCAAAAATGTTTATATGTGTCATCGACGGTTTCTTCCAGTAGACCATCCTTACCGTTCGAGAAAGCGAAAGCTGTTCAACAATGAGCCCGAGACTCGTGTGGCTCGTCTGCCTTTGAATTAAGAGGAAGTGTATGCAAAGGTAAAAGACATTGAAAATGTCTTTGGAAACACATCCAAGCCGCCGAAGAACATTTGAAAAAAACGTTCCATTTTTTGGGATTTACCGTATTGGCGGCATCTGCCTGTTCGACATTGTTTGGATATCATGCACATTGTGAAGAACGTCAGTGAGGCAGTGTGTGTGGTACTTTGCTCATACAGAAAGAACTACACCCAATAGAGGATGAGAGAAGCGAACATATCTACCTCCTGCGTGTTATACCCTCTCTAAGAGTGAAAAATTAAGTTTTTGCAAGTGTTTGCACACATGAAGGTACCATCTGGGTACTCTTCAAACTGGAAGAACCTAGTTTCTATGAAGGATTTGAAACTGTTAGGCATGAAATCTCATGATTATCATGTGTGTTATGTTGCATCTTCTTCCAGTTGCAATACGAGGGATATTGCCAGAAAATGTCAGAAATGCTCTAACTCGATTATGTTTCTTCTTCAACGCTGTCTGCTGCAAGGCAATTGACTCAGACACCCTCGATGATCTACAACATGAAATTGTTATGACAGTATGCCAGCTTGAGATTTATTTCCCACCATCTTTCTTCGACATAATGGTGCATTTAGTAGTGCATATTGTATGAGAGATCAAATATTGTGGTCCGGTCTACTTACGTTACATGTATCCTTTCGAACGATATATGGGGATTTTGAGGGTAGAATGAGAAACATATATAGACCGGAAGGCAGTATCATCGAAGCAACAGTGACTGAGGAAGTCATAGAATTCGTGACCAGTATTTGAACGATGCAGAGTCAATTGGTATTCCCAACCCACGTCACCATGGTAGATTTAAGGGTACTGGAGTTATTGGCAAAAAGGTTGTTCGTATCTCTCGTGATCTTATTAATCAGGCACATTTGTTTGTACTACAACACCTTGAGGTTGTTGAACCCTACTTCGATATTCACATTGCTGAGTTGAGTCGACAACAAAACCCTACCAAAAACCGTATCTGGCTTAAAAAAGAACAAAATCGAGTATTCGTCCAATGGTTTAAGGAATATGTGTTTGAGCAAGCTTCATGAACCCGAAGATGTCAGTGAAGAAATCAGATGTCTAGCTGTTGGTTCTGGAACAGATGTTGTATCGTTTGAAGGGTATGACATTAATGGATGCACATACTACACTGCACGCCAAGATGCTAATCAATCAATGCATCAGAACAGTGGGGTAAAAATTGAAGCATCGGTGACTGAATATGGTCTAGGTAACCAGGTTCAACCAATGAGCAGTAGTAGTTCGTATTATGGTGTGATAGAGGACATATGGGAAATAAACTATCACATTGATTCGTTTCTATTGTTCCGCTGCAATTGGGTGGACAACGACATGGACTACAAAATGATAAAGGACTTATTTTGGTTGATCTTTCACGTGTTACAACTAATAAGGAAGATCAGTTTGTGTTGGGTAAAGACTGTGACCAGTGTTTTATGTTGAAGACCCAAAAGCTAGTAGAAGGTATGTTGTTCTTCCAGGGAGAAGACCGGTTTTGTTTGAGGATGAAAACAACGACGATGATGATAATGAGATGATAGATGAAACAGATCGTTGCATACAGGGTTGCATCATTCAACTGATGATTTACAAAATGATGATGTTCAGACCATCTACGCTCGATCAAACCATAATGAGGGGGTTTGGGTAGAGGAAAACAGATCATGATATATGTTACTATGTCAAGGTAACCCCATTGGTTGAAATTACATTATATAATTCATATTATTGTTGTTACAATGTTATCAGAATTAATTATTTATGTTTTTTTTTTTGCAATTATACATCGTTCCATGAATATTGATCTAATGTGGTGTTTTTTCCTTAGTGGATGATGATCCTATTGATGATCCTATAGGACAGCTGCTCCTGACTGGGGAAAGTAGACCGGCAAAATGCACCACGAGGTGGTAAAAAGAAATCAAAGAAAGCAGACATAGAGACCACCCCCACAGCAGACTGAGACAGCTGGGCCTTCACAGGAAGCACACGAGATACAAGTTGCTCCTCCGCCTCTCTAGAAACCCCAAAAACGAGGGGCAACCCGTGGGATGAAAGCAAATAGAGGCCCCCCAATGAAGCCTTTGGAGTTCAATGAGTTTAATCAGCCCACGGGTACTTGGAAAAATGATTTCACTGCTCCAGCTAGGCATTTGGTGAGTACAATTTCAATATAAACCACCATTGGAAGCAAGTGCCTCAGGCGTTGAAGGAGCAGATATTTGAACATCTCAAGGTACTTGTTACACTTATAGTTTGTTTTAAGATTTATATAGTTATTATTTCACACTAATCCATTTTTTTTGCATATAGGACCGATTCAGTATAGATCCTCTATGAAGGATGATGTGATGAAGGGGATTGCACACAGTTTAAAGACTTCAGATCTCTGACTCACGAGGCAGTACATTTACTGTGAGGAGTCGCAGAGATAGAGGAGTAGTAGAAGGTGAAGATGTGGATGATCGGAGACCACCGTGGCAAAAATATGATGGTATTACTGAAGAGTAGTGGAATGAGTTTGTTGCGAAGCGTTTGACCCCTGAGTTCAAGGTGAGTTTCACACTAGTAGTTGTTTTTTTGTATGATAAATGTTTAAAGTGTCCTTAGAGTTCATTGGTTAATTCGTCTTTTTCATATATTATTTGCATAATTTGTCTTTTCATACATATATGTAGGCTATACGTGAGAAACAAAACAAATGCAACAAAATCGTTACCCCCATCACATGGGGAGTACAAGTATTGCTCAGCGTGGTGCCGCAGTGGGAGAAAGAGGGGTTGTTGCCAGCTGGCTCGAATGTCAGCGAACGATGGATGAAGGTTTGGGACTTAAGTCGAGGAGAAAAGAAACCTTCAAATCCGGCGGCACTGCTGAGTATGATGACGCCACGAGAGAAGTCATCAACCAAATGGTAAGTGATTTTTAGTTTAAAATTTTTTATTATATTTATAGAGTAAAATAGCAGTTAAATAACAAGAAGTATCCTTATTGACTTATTAAACTCCATAATAGGAAGAGTTAAGCTCCCAGATCACCCAGGGCACTAGGCAGCCCGTTAGGCAGGATGATCCATTCCCACGCTCTCGGGAAGAAGGATCATCGGGCGTGCAGTAGTCGTAAGCTTTGGTGGTGATGTCGGTATTACGCCAAGCCTTCGGTAATCCTGGGTCCAGACACAGTGCTGGAGGGAGCATTACATATGAGGAGCACTTACGCCAGAATGCAGAGCTCGAGCAGCGACTACGAAATGAATTTCAGCAGTCAATCGCTCAAGCTATGGAGATGATGCGATCTGAGAGGATGAGTCAGGACGTTTCTAGACCGCCAGATCAGGCACAAGCATCAGAGCCCGCAGCAGTGCCTCCCAGTAGTGTTCACTTCGTCAACCCATTTTACTCTGTATATTTGAAAATTAAATTCATAATATTGGTTTCATTATATGGTGCAGGTTTGTTGATGACAAGGCGGTTTGCAAGTACATGAGAATAGTAGTTTCGGGTTCTTATGCCCTGACTACTGCTCTGAAGCTAATATGGGATCTGACCCCAAGCTTTGGTCCAGTACTTGTCGAATGGGATAAATGCGTGTGCAGTTGCTGATAAATCTTAAATAATGCTGCCTCTTATCAAGGGTAAGAATTTATCTAATGTTAAGTAGTTTAAAAAATATTATTGTATTATGTAATGATTGAATAAGTTCTGCTTGTATTGTAATCTATGAAACAGCCGACAATGTCTTTACTCGTTCTATGTCTAAAAAGCCCAAGAGTCCTGCAGCTTGACTCAGCATCTCGGCAATCATCCAAGAGGCCCACTTATATAGAAATGTTGATGAGGTGATGAATTTACTAACTTGATTAAATTATTCAATTTTTAGTTATTTCTAATCATCCGGTTTGTATAACTTTTACTTTATCTGTGCGTATGAATTCTGTGCCTTTGTATCGTACTGAACGCATAGCCCGGGGAGAGAGAATTAAGAAGATTCTGTGGAATGTAGTCAAGGATTTTTTTAGTCTTATTCAAATTTTGTAATATGTTCTTCATTAGTTTTAAAATAGGAACAGTATTATAATTTATGTGTTAAATCGATTTTGAATATGTACGTATATACATGTGCAGTGTCCACAGCAGCCGGGAGGTTCGGAATGTGGCTACTATGTCATTCGTTTTATGAGTGACTTGATAGCGGACCGAGACTCTTGCGAGAGAAGTCTCTAGACTAGGTAAGTAGCATTCTAGATATATTTTGGTTTTATAGATAATTTTTAACATTGATTCTAAAACTCGAAGTATTATTAGCAACTAATCATTTTCTTTTTTGTGTTAATTCAAAGCTTTTGAAGAGTTGGTAGACGGTTACAACAAAGGCATATAACCGAGGTGCTCGAAGAATGGGCAGAATTCATGAGCGTTAATGTAGGTTGCTTTTAGGGTTTGGTAGGATGAGTAGGATGATTTTGAAATTCTCATGAAACAATTGTGTGTTTCTGTAAAGTTTTTGTTGATGTTTGATTTATTTGCTCAAATTTGTAAATGTGTAAGTGGATTATTGCCCGTAGATAGGTTTGGTGGCTATTGAAATGGTGAAATGGTTGTTGATCTAATGCCCCACTGTGGTGGCATTGTTATTGCTATATCTTAACAGGTTTGATTGATTTTGGGTGTGTATGGTAGAATTGTAGGGGGGAATGGAAAAAACAAAAAAAAACAACCTATTGCAGCGGTTCTTAGTAAGAACCGCTGCAATAGGCCCTGTCAATATTTTCTGAAGCGACCCTATCGCAGCGGTTCCTTCAACAACCGCTGTGATAGGTTGTTTTTTTTTTAAAAAAAAGGTCTAACGCATCGGTTCTTTTAACAACCGCTGCGGTAGAGTACCTACCGCAGCGGTTCTTTTAACAACCGCTGCGTTAGAGTACCTACCGCAGCGGCACCATCGCAGCAGTTTTCAACCGCTGACATAGGTACCAAACAACGCGTGCGGTAGGGTCTTTTTCTACTAGTGACTCTGTCATTCTCCTCCTCTTCATTTCTCTTCTGTCTCGCGAGAACGAAGAACCGACGGTGATTTCTCGATGGCGATTTCTCCACAGCTCGACGCCTACAACTGCGCCACCACCACCGCTTTCTTCCGCGCCCGCCACCGTTCTTTGCCGCCACCGTCACAACTCGTTCTGCGAAGGAGGTCGCAGGCGTCGATCGTGAATGTTGCGGGAACCCTAGGTTAGAATTCCGAATTCTAATTTCAAAATATGTTAATTATTGTCTTGTTGATTGAATAACTAGTTGTAATATAGTTATTGATTGTTAGTTTAGTTGTGTGTGCATAATTTGAATATAGATAGATTTTTGAACAAGTATATAAATGTGTGTATATAAGGTGTTCGATAAAATGCTTGAGTTGATATTTTTGCTGTGTGAAATTGTAAAAAGTGAGAACTGAGAAGGAGATACACCTTCCTCGTTAGAAGATGTGGTACATTTGTTTCTCGCGGTGAACTTATTACGGTATATACATCGGACGATAATATTGTTTAGCTGTTACTTTCTCCTTCAAAAGAAAAAGAAGTTTAGTTATTACTTTGAGTGATGTAAAAGCATAATAACAAATGAGTCTATCTAACCGCTAGTGGTTTGATCTCTACTGTAATTAGGCTAACGACCGCCACCAGCACATCCACGAAATAATGTAATTTGTTTGCTTCAGACAGCAAATCAAACCAAATATATATACTACTCCTAATAATAACACACTAAAACCAAAGTAGTACTTACCAGTCATATCTCAACACTCAACCAGAGCAATTGATGTATGAAAAAAAGACATAAATCTATATGATTGTACTAGATTAATGATGGTTAATAATCATGAACATTTAAACAATTATATAAACCGCAAACAATCATAAAACAATAGTGTATTAGTTGCTCAAAAGTAATTTTCTTTGATAAAAAGCTGACAACAATCAATAATGATAACCAATAATCTCATTCAAACAAACTCACAATCAAACCTATATAAGTGTATGTAGAATGATTATTCATCAAGTACAGTATAATGCATTGTGCCTACATTATTATGATGTAAATGTATCATATGAACGGATAGATAGATACATAGAGAGAGAAGTAAAGGACACTAGTTAGTAATTTTGGAGAGCAAGGTTCTTGAGAGTTGCCCAACACCCCCACGAACTTTTGTTGCAAGTGTTTTTAGCAGAAAATAAAAAAAGAGATTGTAATATAAGACAGACACACTCAACTATGGAAGTATTGTGCAGTCAGGTAAGGTAGTTTATGAAAAAATGACACCAGCATCCATCCACTGTACTACCATTACTACTACTACATCTTTTGATGCTGCTGCGTGTCCAGTGTGTATATAATAGTAATACTTGTAAGTAGTAGGCAGTATTTTATTCACTGTCTGGCAGGTAGCAACTTTTGGTTAGTTTATTTGGTTCCTTGTGTATCTAGCCGTCCTAAAAAAAGCAGAGCATTAAGGGAACAGAGAAGATCCAGTCTAGAAACAACTTCTTCTATTGAATAAATAAAAAACCTACAAAAAGAAACAAAATCAGGAGCTCAAACTCTCTCTGTTCTTTCTCTCCATACCATACTCTATACGCCTGATATTGACACAAACATGCTAAACATTCATCTTTAAACAATTTAACGAAAGCACGTACATATATAACAAATTAAAACTTAAATTCATATAAATTGAAATGGTAAATAAAACTACTATGGAAAGAAAAAGAATAACTACAAATCATTTTGTTCTTAATTCTCAAACTATTAAAAAAATAACTTCAAGTTTCACATTAATAAAGTGGTAAGATCTATAACTTTATAACATCTATGTTCTCCCATTACATTGCAGTATATACGTGCTTAATATGATAATGCTTATAGTAATGGATTTCTGCCCCCCTAATATTATTACCTTGCTTCACCGTTATTGTAGTAATTGGGGTGGTCTCCACGTCTCTTTCTTCCTCATTTCTTTGTTGTGCAGCATGAGCGGAAAGGTAACATCTTCATATATCTTTTTTGTCTCTTTTTATTTCTAATATGATAATGCTTATAATAATGGATTTTCTTGCCCCGCCCTAATATTATTTCCATGCTTCCCCGCTGTGCTGCAGTAATTGGGGTGGTCTCTACTTCTTCTTCCTCATTTCTTCTGTTGTGGAGTAAGAGTGAAAAGGTAACATCTTCATCTATCTTTTCTCTTTGTTTGTTTATTAATTATTGCAAAAAGTGGTTGTGGTTAATATTGAGTGATTGTGAATAAGGATGGTTGTTGTCAATTGTTGAATTTATTTGTCGTGGTAAATAAGATATTGGTGAATGCTTAATGATAAGCATGAGATTAACACAATTACGCACATTTCATGCCAATTTTTTTCTAGAATCATATTAGTCGTATTAATTAATTTTATTTGTTATTTGTGTATAACAATCTTTACTTTTCTTTGTCAGGTTTTCTAAATCTTCTATTGGATTTGTACCAGTACTTTCCCAACCCATCACCAAAGCAGTCTCCTAGCTTCCCCCTCTGTACAACCTTAAAACAAGTAAGTAATTAAACTTTATTTTTTGTTTTAATAATGCAATGATTTGTTGAAGTTAAATTAATTGTGTTAGAATTGTTAGAATAAATCTAGATTAGTTACGTTGGAACGTTAGAGTACTTAGGCTACGTTAGTTTGGTTGGAACCATTGAGTAGTGCTGAGTTTGGTTGCAACCGTACATCCAGTAGAAACATGCTCCATATACAAATGCAGACGAAAACTGAAAGACAAATCAATCTTAAACTTGTTTTGCTTTCACATATAGAATGGAGCGTGACTGGATGTACGGTGATCGAGGGATCACTACTTTGATGAGAAGCTGAAAGAGTTTCTCAAAGCGGCAGTGCAACACAAGGACAGAACAAAGGCGGACAATATTTCATGTCCTTGTGTTGACTGTGGGGTCGTAAGGAAATATGTAGACATTGAGGAAATTATATTTCATCTTAAGTCCCGTGGATTCATGCCACATTACAGAAGATGGAATTTTCATGGAGAACTGTTGCAGCTAGTGCTTCAACATCATCAAGTGCTCATGATCCACGTTACGCAAGTACCGCCCACACCTTCAATACCATCAATGAGTCGGTACCCTTAAGTGATTCAGGATTCAATGACAGTGAGACCACTCACCTGATAAGCAAATGGATGAATTGTTAGAAAATGTTGCGGATACTTTTGTCGAAAGCCGGAATAGTATCAAAGATTGTTGTTGGACGCATCGAAGACACCTTTGTACCCTTCGTGCGTTAAATACACAAAATTGAGTGTTGTACTTAATTTGTTCAACTTAAAGGGGAAATATGGAGTTGGTGACAAGTGTTTCACGTCATTTCTAGAGCTGATACATGATATGCTTCCTGATGAGAATGGTATTCCTACATCCACCTACGAGGCAAAGAAATGGATGTGTCCAATGGGAGTTGAATATAAAATGATTCATGCTTGCCCAAATAACTGTGTGCTTTATAGGGGTGAATACGAACATCTAGACAAGTGTCCTAAATGTTTGTTGTCCCGGTACAAGGATAAGGATGAGGATTCCTCCTTTCAGAAAAATAATCGTCCAGTGAAATTATTGTGGTACTTGCCGATAATTCCTAGATTCAAACAGTTGTTTCCCAACCAGAACGATGCGAAGAACTTACGATGGCACGCAGATGGTAGAAAAAATTGATGAAAAATTAAGACATCCTGCAGACGGACCTCAGTGGAGAAATATCAACAGAAAATTCAAACATCATTTTGGGGATGAGGATAGGAAGCTGAGACTTGGATTGTGTACCGATGGGATGAACCCGTATGGCACGTTGAGCAGTCAGCACAGCACTTGGCCGGTGCTACTAGTGATCTACAAGTTACCGCCATGTTTGTGCATGAAATGAAAATACATTATGTTATCACTCCTAATTTCTGGTCCAAAGCAACCTGGTCATAACATTGACGTATATCTTGCACCACTGATCGACGATCTGAACTTGTTGTGGAATGAAGGGATAGTGGTATATGATGCACATGCGAAAGAAATTTTCACACTTAAGGCGATGTTGTTTTGTACTGTTAACGACTTTCCTGCCTATGGGAACTTGTCAGGATACTCTGTGAAAGGATTCAAAGCGTGTCCGGTATATGAGGATGACACATGTTCAGATCATCTGAAGCACTACGGCAAAAATGTTTACATGTGTCATCGACGGTTTTTTCCAGTAGACCATCCTTACCGTTCGAGAAAGCGAAAGCTATTCAACAATGAGCCCGAGACTCGTGTGGCTCGTCTGCTTTGACTTCAGAGGAAGTGTATTCAAAGGTAAAAGACATTGAAAATGTCTTTAGAAAAACATCCAAGCCGCCAAAGAACATTGGAAAAAATGTTCCATTTTTTGGGATCTACCGTATAGCGGCATCTGCCTGTTCGACATTGTTTGGATATCATGCATTGTGAAGAACGTCGGTGAGGCAGTGTGTGGTACTTTGCTCAACATACCCGGCAAGATGAAAGACGGATTGAAGGTGACAAGAGATATGCAAGAGTTGCGCATACGGAAAGAACTACACCCAATAGAGGGTGAGAAGCGAACATATCTACCTTCTGCGTGTTATACCCACTCTAAGAGTGACAAATTAAGTTTTTGCAGGTGTTTGCACACATTGAAGGTACCATCTGGGTACTCTTCAGACTGGAAGAACCTAGTTTCTATGAAGGATTTGAAACTGTTAGGCATGAAATCTCATGATTATCATGTGTAATGTTGCATCTTCTTCCAGTTGCAATACGAGGGAAATTACTAGAAAATGTTAGAAATGCTCTAACTCGATTATGTTTCTTCTTCAATGATGTCTGCTGCAAGGCAATTGACTCAGACACCCTCGATGCTCTGCAACATGAAATTGTTGTGACAATATGCCAGCTTAAGATGTATTTCCCACCATCTTTCTTCGACATAATGGTGCATTTAGTAGTGCATATTGTCCGAGAGATCAAATTGTGTGGTCCGGTCTACTTACATTACATGTATCCTTTCGAACGATATATGGGGATTCTGAAGGGTAGAATGAAAAACAGATATAGACCGGAAGGCAGTATCATCGAAGCAACAGTGACTGAGGAAGTCACAGAATTCGTGACAAGTTATTTGAACGATGCAGAGTCAATTGGTATTCCCAAACCACGTCACCATGGTAGATTTAAGGGTAAAGGAGTTATTGGCAAAAAGGTTGTTCGTATCTCTCGTGATCTTATTAATCAGGCACATTTGTTTGTACTACAACATCTTGAGGTTGTTGAACCCTACTTCGATATTCACATTGCTGAGTTGAGTCGACAAAACCCTACCAAAAATCGTCTGGCTTAAAAAGAACAAAATCGAGTATTCGTCCATTGGTTTAAGGAATATGTGTTTGAGTAAGCTTCATTGAACCCTGAGGATGTCAGTGAAAAAATCAAATGTCTAGTAGTTGGTTCTGGAACAGATGTTGTATCATTTGAAGGGTATGACATTAATGGATGCACATACTACACTGCACGCCAAGATGCTAAATCAATACATCAGAACAATGGGGTAAAATTGAAGCATCAGTGACTGAATATGGCCTAGGTAACCAGGTTCAACCAATGAGCAGTAGTAGTTGGTATTATGGTGTCATAGAGGACATATGGGAACTAAACTATCACATTGATTCATTTCTATTGTTCCGCTGCAATTGGGTGGACAACTGACATGGGACTCCAAAATGATAAAGGACTTATTTTGGTTGATCTTTCACGTGTTTACAACTAATAAGGAAGATCAGTTTGTGTTGGGTAAAGACTGTGACCAGGTGTTTTATGTTGAAGACCCAAAAGCTAGTAGATGGTATGTTGTTCTTCCAGGGAGAAGACCGGTTTTGTTTGAGGATGAAAACAACGACGATGATGATAATGAGATGATAGATGAAACAGTATCGTTGCATACAGGGTTGCATGATTCAACTGATGATTTACAAATGATGATGTTCAGACCATCTACGCTCGATCAGACCATAATGAGGGGATTTGGGTAGAAAACAGATCATGATATATGTTACTATGTCTAGGTAACACCATTGGTTGAAATTACATTATATAATTCGTATTATTGTTGTTACAATGTTATAAGAATTAATTATTTATGTTTATTTTTGCATTTATACATCGTTCCATGAATATTGATCTAATGTTTGTGTTTTTTTTCCTCAGTGGATGATGATCCGATTGATGATCCTATAGGACAGTCGCTCCTGACTGGGGAAATTCAGCCCCACAGAGTAGACCGGCAAAACGCACTGCACGAGGTGGTAAAAAGAAATCAAAGACAGCAGACATCCCAGCACAGCAGACTGAAGCAGCTGGGCCTTCACAGGAAGCACAAGAGATACAAGTTGCTCCTCCGCCTCTCAAGAAACCCAAAAAACGAGGGGCAACCCGTGGCTGAAAGCAAATAGAGGCCCCTCGACCAAGCCTTTGGAGTTCAATGAGTTTAATCAGCCCATGGGTACTTGGAAAAATGATTTCACTACTCTAGCTAGGCATTTGGTGAGTACATATTTCAATATAAACCACCATTGGAAGCAAATGCCTCAGGCATTGAAGGAGCAGATATTTGAACGTCTTCACGTATTTGTTTATGTTAATAGTTTGTTTTAAGATTTATGTAGTTACTATTTTACACTAATCCATTTTTTTTTGCATATAGGACCAATTCAGTATAGATCCTTCTATGAAGGCTGATGTGATGAAGGGGATTGCCACACAGTTTAAAGACGCAAGATCTCTGCTCACGAGGCAGTACATTTACTGTGAGGAGCCCGCAGAGATAGAGGAGGCAGCAGGTGAAAATGTGGATGATCGGAGACCACCGTGGCAAAAATACGATGGTATTACTGAAGAGTAGTGGAATGAGTTTGTTGCGAAGCCTTTGACCCCTGAGTTCAAGGTGAGTTTCACACTAGTAGTTGTTCTTTTGTATGATAAATGTTTAAAGTGTCTTTAGAGTTCATTTGGTTAATTCGTCTTTTTCATATATTATTTGAATAATTTGTCTTTTCATACATATATGTAGGCTATACGTGAGAAACAACAACAAAATGCCAAAAAAAATCGTTACCCCCATCACATGGGGAGTACAAGTATTGCTCAGCGTGTGCCACAGTGGGAGAAAGAGGGGATGTTGCCAGCTAAATCGAATGTCAGCGAACGAAGGATGAAGGTTTGGGACTTAAGTCGACGGAAGAAACCTTCAAATCGGGCGGCACCTGCTCAGTATGATGACGCCACGAGAGAAGTCATCAACCAAATGGTAAGTGATTTTTAGTTTAAAAATGTTTATTATATTTATAGCAGTTAAATAAACCAAAGTATCCTTATTGACTTATTAAACCCCATAATAGGAAGAGTTAAGCTCCCAAATCACCCAGGGCACTTGGCAGCCCGTTAGGCAGGATGATCCACTTTCCCGCGCTCTCGGGAAAAGGATCATCCGGGTCGTGCAGTAGGCTTTGGTGGTCATGTCGGTATACGCCAAGCCTTCGGTAATCTTGGGTCCAGACACAGTGCTGGAGGGAGCATTACATATGAGGAGCACTTACGCCAGAATGCGGAGCTTGAGCAGCGACTACGAAATCAATTTCAGCAGTCAATCGCTCAAGCTATGGAGATGATGTGATCTGAGAGGATGAGTCAGGAGGTTTCTAGACCGCCAGATCAGGCACAAGCATCAGAGCCCGCAGCAGTGCCTGTAACACCCTAGATTTCACCTTAAATGAAAGCTTATGAAATTACAAGTCCAACGGCACAAACGGTTTCGAAAACAGACTTCAAATGAGTCATAAACGTGCAAAACAATTCTGGTCCAAACTTTGGTCCGAACTTGAAAGTTCGGACATGAGTCGAGACTTACAAGTTGGATTCGCCCTTGCATGCTGTCCGAACATTAAAGTTCGGACAGATGTTCAGACACAGCTAAAGACAGAAAAAAAAGCGCTTCGGGATCTGTCCGCACATGGATGTCCGGACGGACGTTCGGACAGGTCCATACTTGCGAAAATCAGTTTGAAAACAGAGTTAGAAAGACACAAAAATAAACTCAACACTAATAATGGATGAGGAAATGTTTTAATAAACATAGTTAGCAATATATACCAATGAAGTACAACGGAAACAACTTTGAAATTGACATATGATAATCTCAAACGATTTATAATTGTCAAAGGACTTTGTCTTGAACACAATACTGACAACATAACTCAACAGCAGCAGAAATAAATTTAACCAGGGTGTTACCCGCCACACCCAACACCCATTGAGTGCTCAGGCTTTTATCCAACTCAAAAAAATTCCTAAACATTTACCAAACTTTGTAACTTGAACAAAAGTGTTTCAAATCAACATAACTCATCTTAATGACTCAAAGATAACTTCATTTTTCCTAGACTATGTGGTAGCGCGTTCCCATCCCTAATTCAGCCATGATTACCTGCGATCAGAAAACAATATACAAAAGCACGAAGGGGTCACGCAAATCAGTAAAACTGAGTAAACATTGCCTCAACTTGTAAAATACATTTTGAAACTCATTTTACATTTGCAAAACATTAACTCACACCATAACGTTAATTAATTTCACCAACTCCAAATCACCATTATCAAAAACATTTTGGGGGAGAACTTTCAAAGAATCAAATCAATGGTATACACGGACGACACCTAAAGTGGGGTCGCAACAGTTAGAATCCCACCTCACTCTACGTCCTTAAGTGTGCACACCCCCCAGAAGGTAACTCATGACCCAAAGGAGTAGATCATTAGAGCTTAACAGCAAGTAATGTCTGCAGGCAAAATAATAAGAATATCCACGGGTACATAGTACCAATAATTACACGGAGTGCCATAAAGGCACCAACAATTAACAACACGAGCACCAAGTACCAACAATCCAATAACCAATTCAAAGAAAGTCTTCCAAAACATTTATTCAAACCCTTTTTGCAAAACATCTCACCAGAATACACAGGGGAAATAATTCCCAAACTTCCATAATATCAAAACCATATTTAAACCAATCCACCGTTAATTTGCAAAAACACAGAGGTAGAGAACGTTGAGCACAACATTTACCTGGAATCCATGTCCAGTCGAGAACGGATATCGCCCACTACTAATAGCATCCACCATTAATGGACTTGACATCTAGAATTTAAAATATACATTTTCAACAATCCTTCAATAAGAATATAATAGAATTATAACCTTTGTAATCCTCAACTAGTAGAATTACACTTACCCTTAGAACGACCCTAACTCGGCACCAGGGGAGAAGCCTAGAACAAACTTGAAGGAATAAAGGAAGAGCTAGAGATCTTTTATTGGGAAGGATAAACGTGAATATGATGAAGGAGGAAGAGAATAGTTGTGGGTATTTATAGGAATAAATTTTGAGTGAGAGGGGAAACAAAAACGTATTTGATAATTATAAATAATTTAAGTTGAGAAGGAAGAGGATGTGGATAAGTATTAATTAATTAATTAAATGAAAAGAAGAAATAATGTTGTTTGTAAATAAGGATGAATGATCGGTAATTAAGGGATGAGTAGATAATGATAAGGTTAAATAATTTAATGATTAGGAATAAAATAATTAGTAGAAAGATAATGAAATACCACAAACCTATGTATGCTAAGTAAACATCAAATTATGATGTAGTAAGGCTAGAATATGCCTTAGAAAGATTGGTAGACAATTTAAACCAAGGAAAACACAAGAAAGTGCCTTAAGGGCAATTTGGGCAAAAACGTGCTCTAAGCTTGGAGTGACTTTGGTTAGCACCCAAATACCATTATAAGACTTTAGTAATATGATAATGGACATTTTAAATCAATTATCAAAGAAAACCAAGCTTGAAAACAAGTTAAAACACAAAATGTGCTTTAAGAAGTCTTAGCACATTTTTGAGAAATTGTCTTAGAATTGAGTTTTGAGTGGCTAAATGTCCATCATTACTCTTTAATCAACATGTGTACTAATTAGTATCACATTAGGAAGCCTAAATCAATGGGAAATCAAAAATTTCAGAAATATGTGCACTAATTAGTGAATAGTGCCAATAGTGACTAGTTTAAGTTTTAATCAATATAAGCTAATTAGTTGGTCAACAAAGACCATGACTAGCCTTATTTAAGAGGGGGGCCGGTTTTATAAGGGATGAGTCACCATAGACTTCATCAAATAAGGAAGAAAAGAAGAGATAAGTAAAAGGAGTTACTATTTGCTTTTATAAAGCAAATATCTTATATTAGCCTACCTTTCTTCTTCTCTCTCTTCATTTCTCTTCTTCCCACGATCTCTTCTTCTCTTCTCCTGCTCCAAAACCGAGAGAGCTCCATCCATGGGTGCTCCACCTTCAATTGCTCACCAAGTGTTCATCTTTGCTCTAAATCAAAAACCAAGTATAGATTTCTCTTAGTTAGGCCAAGACCTATCTTTCTATCTTTTGAAATCCTTCAAAGCTCCATTTTGGTGCCAAGAGGAAACTCCATTGATGGAGGAAACTCAAGTTTGAAGAGCCCATTTGGTTCTCCATTCATTCAAGGTAAGGAAAATGTAAGAAAAACCATGTTTCCACCACTTCTTCAACATGGCCGAAAATTTACTACTCATGGGGCTTTGTTTTTATGCCTTGTTCTAGCTTGTTTTATTCACCAAGGACTAGTGGAGGTCCTCTTTCATTCAATGCCCAAGTCTACTTTGAGACTTCAAAGGTAATCATCCACTTTTATGCCTTAGAACACATTTCTAACCTAGGTTTTCATTCCTTGAGGTTAGTGTATTGTTTAGTACTCATGTGAGTCATTGAATATTGGTTAGAACATTGGCAAGGGGAATTAGAATGGTGGCCGAGATTCCTAAGGGAAGAAGCCTAAGGAGAAAGTTAAGAGAAACTTGAGGAAAACAAGGTAAATTGCTTACCTAATGGTGGTTTAAGGTTTAAGGAATGAGTTTTAGATGAGTACCAATGTAGCCTAGGGCTTACATTAGGTAAAAGGGTTATATAACCTAGGAAAAAGAATTTAAACTAGCTTGTGAACTTGTGACTTAGGAGCCAATGGGAATGAGTAGTAAGATAAGTTTAAGATGGATTTTAAGAGCATTATAACTACTATGAGATTGATGGGTGTATTTGCAGGTTGAAAGCTTTTATATGTGGGAAATTCAGTGTTTAAGTTTAATTTATTTAAGGGCCTAAGAACCATGTAAATTAAGAGCCTTAGTGCTATGCAATTTAAGATTATTGCATTATATTGAGTTGTTGTGAATGAGTTGGTTTGGGTGATAAAATATGATGAGAAGGAACTTGATGTGGGTGAGATGGTTAAACGAGGAAAACAATGCATTGGGGCATGATAATATACTAGAGAAGCTATGGCGAAATTTGAGTAGAAAACAAAGTGTTTAGGTGGTAGTGGTGAGTTAATATGCCCTAGGATTCACTAGGGATCATCCTGAGGAATTTGAGTGGAAATGAGTTAACTAAGGAGTTCTTGAGGTTTTGAATGACCTAGAAGTGTCTATGAGGGAATTAGAATTTAGGTGGGTGTATTGAACACACCAAAGTCATGGTATGAGTAATGGTTAAACTTGTGCAAAAATTTGGATGAAAAGATGTATAATGCTTTAAGGTGATTTAGTTATGAACTAGGGAATATAACAATGAGAGTTTTGGAAGCTTGCGTAAGAGAAGAGGATCTTAGTGGTGGAACAATAAGGTTTTAGTTTAGATGGTAATAAGTGGACTTAGGTGATGGAAGTGAAAATTGAAGGAGAATGTTGTCGAATGTCGAGGGAATTGACTAGGAATGTATAAGAGCGTAAGATCAGGAGAACGGTGAGTAAATTGAGTAAAAGAGATGTAGATGTCTAAGGAGGGTGTAGGAAGGTCAAGGTAAAGAAGAACAAGGTTAAGGTGCTAAGAGGATGGGAAGAAATGTTTAGGTATGTCCAAGAGTTTAGGAATGAAGATTAACAAAGGGAAAAGAGAGGAATTTGTGCAAGGATATGCAAGGTGACTTGAGGAAGTTTTGGTAAATGAACTGAAGATGGAAAATGATGTTTATGAAGTGCTCAAACTGTTAAGGAGGGAACACTAGGGTTGGTTGAAGTTTTGGCAAGGTTACAAGTTGGAAATGTAAGGAAATAAGTCCTAAGTGTTAGGAGTTTTAAAAAGGATTGAGTTAATGTATAAAAAGATCTTTGGAAATTGTTTTGGAGAGTTTGGTGGAAGTTCTAAGGTGAGTTTAAGTGCCTAGGTGGTATTAGGACACATCGGGGAACTTGTGAAGAAGTTTGGAATCAAATGGGAATTTAGAAACAAGGTTCTGGAGCCGACCGACCTTAGGGACCGGACCTGCAAGGTCGATCGAGCTCAGTTTACACTACCGGAAAGAGTTTCTGGAATCGACCGAACTTGGGACCGGACTTACAAGTTCGGTCAGGCTTGTATTTTGTGTACGAATTGAGTCTCTGGAATGGACCGAACTTGGGACCGACCTTGACAAGGTCGGTCGGGCTTAAATATTCCACGGGGAAACTCTCGGGAATGGACCGACTTTGGGGACCGGACTTGCAAGGTCGGTCGGGGTAAAATTTTCAAACGGTAATAAGTTCTGGAATGGACCGACCTTGGGTAAGGTCGGTCGACCCTAAAGATAAAAAAAAGAAAGAAACCCTAAGGAAGTTTAGTGGTATTTATGGTACCCCATTAAGAGGGCATTGATGATTAGAGGTATAATGACCTAAGGGATTAAGTTAAGTATAAACTTAAAAGTTAAGGTTAAGTTGTAAGGATAAGTTGTAAAACTTAAGAGGTGTTAGGTGGGGAATCATTATGGGTTAAGTAAGTTAAATAAGTTGAATTAAGTTAAGTGATTAACAACCTAAACTTGATGAATGTTTTAGGGCTTGAGTATTTGGACTCCGGAAGAGAGTAAGCAACCGAACGACAAACGGTGAACGGTACAGTTCTTCTTGTGACCTGCTTGCTAACGAGGTGTCCCTCGGCTTGTGTGCTATTTGTTTTTGTGTGCTCACTAAACAAGATAAAGCATGCAACCGGAATATCATGTTGATTGTATTGTTGTGTGATGTTTGAAAACTAACACAACTTACGTGAGAACTTACTAACTAGTGTTTAGTAAGTATTGTGTGAGAATAAGGAACACTCCCTAATATTAGTTTGCTAATAACCGAAAGAGGTTAAACAAACAAACGTCGCATTGAGACTACTACTAACTTTAACTTGGGGGGGAGTGAGGAATCCGGAATGGAACCGGCACATGTGTATTGGGGAGGTCGGTATCCTTATCAGATACCGACTTCCAAATATGACTTGTCTTCAGACTCGTCGCCTAGAGTCGACATATAGACTCGACCTCCTCGGACTACTTGTTTTAGGAGGGAGGCATTAGATGGGGGGGGATCTAGCCTCCCCAACACATCCCCAACAATTTAAGAATGTTGTTTATTGTCGGTAAGTGACCTGCTGCTGGCTAGGGTTAACCAAGCCCTACGAAAATAAACAACGAATTAAGGGTTAACCAGTTCCCAATGAGAGAACGGTTGGCATATATAAGATAAGGTTGAGTTAAGTTGCAACCATTCCTATTTAAAGGTTGGTTTGTTTTATAAGACTAAGATAAGATACATCCATTCCTTTTTAAAGGATGGTTGTTCCTAAGACTAAGATAAGACTAAGATTGAGGTAAGATAAGGATGGACTAAGATTAAGAGGAAACATAACTTAAGGAGTTAGATAATTAACTCTCTAATTAAGGGAACACATTTAAGTCGTTCATTATGTTTGAACTTTGATTGTTCATATTTGGATTGTTGTTTACTGCACTTTCTATTATGTTGTGCATCTAATCAACCTCCATGTTATCGACAATTAGTCGTCGTAGCCACGTTAGCTGGGGGCCATGAGAGGATCGTACCAGCATTCGTGCTGAACCCCTTTGGGGGCTGTTTTTACTACACAGGTGAACGTCAGGAGGCGGCCGTCGCGAGAGTAAGAAGGGGTACAAGCGTTACGGGGTAAGTGTGGCCTACGAGTTATGCATGTACACTCGTATGGCAATTTGAGTTAGTAAGATGTATAGGATGTGAGGGGATTGTAAGAAGGATATGTATTTGGTTAAGATTTGTGTGTACTAATGTTCGGTATATTCTGTCAATCAGACCGTGGCAAGGTCTGGAGTGTATGGAATTCCGCTGTGGCATTTATATATATGTTGTTAAGTTGCGAAACCACATTTGGATTGAGATGGGGTGTTACAAAAAGTGGTATCAGAGCGTAGTTACGCTCTGAAGACAAGAATTACTGAACTTAGGAGAATACTGAGGTTGAGTTTGAGTTATGGGTTAAGGGTTGAGTGATAGAGTGAGAGGTGTGTTAGCTAGGACTTCCCGGTGTTTACCGGATATCCATAGTACCTAAGCCCGCCCTCCACATCCCTAACCCTGAATACGTGGAACAAACACCAGAGAGAAGAAAGCCTTCTCTTACTCGAGAAAAACCCGATCTGGCAGGTAGTTAACAGTACGACAATACGAGAAACATCATGTTGAACAACAGTTACGGAGAACTTGAAGGTTTTTAATGGAGCGCAACTGTAACACCCCAACCGCTAATCCTTCCATTATCCTCTAATCCTTCCCATAATTACCTTAGCTCGCAGCGGAATACTTACCTACTCCCGGCGGGTGATACAATGCCGTAACCATCCAAGGTTAACAAGGCTACTACTACTTACCATATCGGTCTGACGATTAGAATGAATACATACATACTACTTACCTTACAATCCAAATACTTACTTTACAATACCAATTTCTTACTTACATTTGATTACCGAGTATACCGAATATATGAATTACATTCCAACACTACTTCCCAAAAATGAAGAGTTCATACATCCTCTCCTTACTATTCAATCAAGAATTCAATATCCAAAAAGGTGTACCACATGGTACACCGGCTACTCAAAAGGGGCCTTAGCCGTGTACAACTCGGTACACCATCACAATCCTACTAACTACATCAAAAGAATTGCAACCAGCCCTTACTCTACCGTCACGCCTCGCGGGTACCTGTGGATTAAAAACATTCCCCCTAGGGGGGTCAGCTTACGCTGCATATGATAACCGCATACCCCGCGTACTAGCGAGGGTACGCCAACTATTTGGTCGAGTACATGCGGTTCGTTTCATTCATACATACATACATGCTTTATACAATACAATACAATACATTCGTTTTCCAAGCATACATACATACAATACATACAAGAAATACAATACAAGTCATTCATTCACACTTACCATACTCACCGCATCACGGAGATACAATTCTCCAATACATACAGGTCTTGTTAGCCTTATTTCACACCCGGTTAATCGGGTGTTCAATACTTTTACTCCAGGTCAATGACTTACAATAGTCAAGACCAATACAAATACAATACATACTTCTTACATACTTTACTTCCAGTTAAGTCGGTATGACCTCCGGCAGGGATTACTATATCCCACCACCGGGCTTTGGGGTGGCTCACTAATCCAGGATGCTACCCATTCAAGGGATTTGGTCCAAGGAAAAGATTATAGCCAGGATTTGGTTCCAACCTCTTGTGGTTCCTTATCCTCACACGTGGCCGAACTATATCGGGCTTCTACTTATTCCATTTTACTCAATACTCATGTTAGGAGTTAGGTTGTTAGGAATTAGTAGAAGTCCATACTTACTTCCATACATACATACATACATACACAAGTACTCATACTTACACACATACACTTCATTTCCGTTCATTCATTTCATGAATTATACAAACTAAATGTTCAAGAGCATAAAACAAGAACAATATAGCTCAAACACAATTAAGAGCAATATAAGTCCGATTCGTGCATTTATCTTATTGGTGATCACATAAGCACACAAATCGGGGTAACCAAGTTAGGATACAGGGCATGAGGAAATCGTACCGTTCACCCGTCGAATACGTTCTACCGGTTCCTTTGGAGATCAACTATTTGATTCCTATACATACATGAAGTAGTATGATCAATGATCTATTATTGATCTACTTACTCTCTTCATTGATACTTTCATGTATACTTACTACTTCTTACTACTACTTCTTACATTCATACTTGGTTATAAAACCATTCTTTTCTTTACTACCTCATAAACTTGTTTTCTTACAAAATTACTTACTTCCTTACCATTATTACTTCATCAATGTGTATTACTACATATATATGCATATAGGTATATAGGCATATATATATGTATATATGATTACTATAGTCATATAGTTAAAACATTTTTTTTTGTAAGTGTTTGGGCCGTCCGACCCATACCCTCTGGGTCGGACCATTCCAGAAAGTTTCGATTTGTCATCCAAGTCATGTCCGACCCGCGTCCGACCCAACCTCTGGGTCGGACGAAGTCAGAAACTTCGATGAAGAAAATTTTTGCCCGTCCGACCCACGTCCGACTCACGGCCCTAGTCGGACCATTCCAGAAAGATTTCTTGTCGATTATCAAGGCCCGTCCGACCCACGTCCGACTCACGGCTCTGGGTCGGACGGTTCCAGAAAGTTTTACCGTGGTTTCTCAAGGCCCGTCCGACCCACGTCCGACTCACGGCTCTGGGTCGGACGGTTCCAGAAAGTTTATTTTCGTTTGTTCAGGCCCTGTCGGACCCAGCGTCCGATCCAGCTGTGGGTCGGACAGTAGCAGAACTTTGCTACAGGCCTTGTTTTCTTTTCCCAATTTCACCCATTGCTTCCCTAATCTTTACCAATACTTCCCACATGATTTAGCACTAATTAAACACTCTAAATCACCTTAATTCATCCCCCAAACTTACTACACAATACCTACACTCACTTACACCTTTTCTCCATTTCATTTCAACACTCATGCTAGTTTCCTCTTCACTTATGCTACAGATTTTTGTTTCCTCTATTATGCTACAGATTTCCACCTTAACTCCTATACTCCAATGCTCCCTCAACTAATGTTATTCCTAGCATCCGAAATGCATTACCTTACACTCTAGTTTAATCCCATTTACAACCTCTCTCAAAATCTGTTGCAAACTACAAAAACACTCCTCTTAACTCTCCAATACTTCCTCTTCTTAACATCTTAAGTCCTCTCCTTTCTACACACAAATTTTGACATGGTCTCCCCTATAATTCTTACTTTCTCCACACATTATTTCAGCTCGCAATTCACATTCTCACAACCTGTTACACAACACATTATACTCACATTCCAACACTACTACAACCATTAAAATCCTGCACACATACACATACTACCCAAGGTTTTTCCAAGTTTTAAACATCATTTAAACTTCAAAAACTGTTACATTCTTTTCTCCAATACATTACTACATTACCACTACTCATTACTCAATCCATTAGTCACTTTACTTACTCAAAAACTGTTACAATACCACATACACAAGCTAGTTCAAGGTAAGCACAATTACCTTGTCTTGCTAGTTTTCTTTTCTTTCTTTTCCTTCCTCTTCTTTTCTTCTCCTTTGTTCTCGGTCCCAATGAGATTCACACACACACAAGTGCTACAGCCTAACACATACACAATACCATTTAGCCTTCATTTTATACTAACCCTAGAATTAAGTTTTAGGATTTAGAAAAGAGTGTTACCTTCCAATGAGTAGATGAAGTTCTTGACTAGTGAAAGAACAAGATTTCTAGCCCAACAAAGAGCCAAAATCGGCTGGAACAAAGAAGGCCAAGAGTTCAAAAACTGAAATTCTTAAAATGCTAATGAGAGCTAGAAACAATGGATTTTCGAACTTCTTTTTACCTCAAGATGATAAGGGGGTGAAGGTGCTTCCGAATGTGGCTTCAAATCTTCCAAATGTGAAGACCCATGAATCGAAAAAGAATCGAAAATGGAGCTTTTAGATTTTTGAAAGGATGAAACGTTCCTCCTTTGCAAGGGGGTTGCAATGGTATAATTTTTGTTGGATTTGGAGAAGGTTTAAGTACTCAAAGAGAGGAGAGAAGATGAGAGTTAAATGGGCTTTCTTCTTTCTCCATGAAAATCGCAAGGTAGAAGAAGAAGGAAGAAAAGAGAGAAAGAGAGGGGTGTGTACGTGGGGAGGGTAAGAAAGTAGGAGAGAGAGTCTTCTTTTTTTTTTCTTTATTTCTTTGTCCTTTTGTGAGTTAAAGGAGTGAAGAGAGTGAGTGAGAGAGGGGGAAGAAAATCGACCGGGCCCCATATACACACACACACACTTTCTTATTTTTATTTGCAAAGTGGACACACTTAGTTTGTTTATTTGTACTCTTACCCCACAACTTACCGGTTGTTACAGTTTTCACTAACCGGTACCACCCGTTTTCCGGAATTTTCTCGTTTAATTGATTTTATTGGTTTAAAGCTTCACTAATATTTATTAGTGACTATTTAGTTGACCAAAATTGTTACGAGTCTATTTGACCCGCTTAAAGTCACGTTTTCCCGGTTTCCTCCTCGAAAGACGCGCTTTAAGGTTCGTTTATGCTTTTAACCCATTTTAAAGGTCCGTTTTATTCGGGATTTGTTCCCTAGTATTTATTTAAGTGTAATTAAGCCTTTTAAAAATATAATTAGCCTAATTAATCACTGTTTTTTTTTAATTACGGGGTATTCAATCTACCCCCCTTAAGAAACTTTGCCCTCAAAGTTGCTCAAGGTTACAATTTACCATTTGTACTCATTTGGCAAGCTAATTGTCACAATGCATTCTACTATCACCTTACAAGGTGTTCACAATTCTTACACTACCAGCATACGCAATTCGGATACCATGCCACATACTTAATTCAAATCCCATACGCAATACTCCATCCAATTCATACAATCCACAATACATTCGCAATACTTCACAATGTCATTCGTGTCATATACCGTACGACACCAATGCATTACTCATTACATACATACCATACACATCGTACTACATACCAAATACTACTAGCACTACTTTGTGCCAATACAATACACTTAGCACTACCTTTGCCAACCAAAATACAATTACTATACATACTTACTATGCAATGCTAACCCGAAGCAATGCAAAAGCAAAAAGGCTCTAACCCCCCTTAAAAGGGTACGCCCCGTACCCTCCGTGCTATACGGATACTAGACATCTAGTCTACAAATAAATTCGGGTACTTCGCCTTCATGGCGTCCTCTAATTCCCAAGTCGCTTCCTCGACATCGTGGTTAGACCACAAGACCTTCACCATTCGTACAGATTTATGGCGAGTGTCTCTGTCTTTGTATCAAGGATTCGCAATGGAGTCTCGACATATCTCATCGTCGGCTCTAGGGATAGATGTTCGGGTCTAATACATGAGAGGGATCGGCTATGTATTTCTTGAGTTGTGATACATGAAAGACATCATGAACACGCCCCAATTCTTCAGGCAATGCTAGCCTATATGCTACGGCTCCAATCCTCTCGGTAATGGCATACGGGCCTACAAATTTCGGGCTCAGTTTGCCCTTCTGGCCAAATCGAAAGACACCCTTCATAGGTGAGACACGCAGGAACACTTGGTCGCCCACGGCAAACTCAAGGTCGCGTCGTCGCACATCCGCATAGGATTTCTGTCTATCTTGGGCTGCCTTCATATTGGCTCGGATTTGTTGTACCTCAGCTTGTACTTGTTCCAAATACTCCGGTCCTATGATGACCGCTGCGCTTGACTCATCCCACAAAAGCAACACAACGGGGTACGGCAAGGTCTACCATACAAAGCTTGGAATGGCGACATCTTAATCGAAGCATGGTAGCTATTGTTATACGAAAACTCGATAAGATGAAGCTTCTCAATCCAGCTCCCCTGGAAGTCTAAGGCACATGCCCTTAGCATATCCTCTAGTGTTTGGATGGTCCTTTCTGTCTGACCGTCGGTCTGTGGATGGAAGGCGGTGCTAAGCTTCAACTCAGTACCCAGCGCTTCCCGTGTCGCTCTCCAGTATCTCGAAAGAAATCTGGTGTCGCGGTCAGATACAATGGTTTTTGGGACTCCGTGGTGTCGGATGATCTCCTTGTCGAATAGCTCTGCGAGCTTCGCCACCTTCCAGGTGTCCTTCATCGGTATGAATCGGGCAACCTTGGTGAGGCGATCGACTACTACCCAGATCATGTTGAGTCCTCCCCTCGCAGGTGGGAGTCCAACAACAAAATCCATGGAGATGTCGTGGAATTTCCACTCCGGAATGGGCATGGATTGCACCATTCCTCCCGGTCTTCGGTGCTCGAACTTCACCTTCTGGCATGTGAGACACCTCAGAACATACTCAGTCACGTCTGATTTCATTCCTGACCACCAGAAGTACCTCTTCATGTCTTTGGATTTTTAGAGGCTCCCGGATGGACATGCAATGTCGAACAATGTGACTCTCGCAGAATGCGATCCCTTAGCTCAGCATTGCTTCGGGGAACGCATAATCTGCCATTCAAACGGATCAGACCATCTTCATGCAGTTTGAAGTCGTACTTTTGGCGCTCGAAGGTACCATCTGTGATTTTCTGTCTGATCTCTGAAAAGTAAGGGTCGCTCAACTGAGCGTCTCGCACCTCGTCAACCAAGCTAGAAGAAGCGAGTAGCGAATGGAGCGAGTGTGCTCGACGACTCAGGGCGTCGGCTACTACGTTTGCCTTCCCTTCTTTATACTGGAGGTTGATGTCGTAATCCGAGAGGAACTCCATTCACCTCCTCTGTCTTAGGTTCAATTCTTTCTGGGTGAATACGTACTGTAAACTTTTGTGGTCGTAGGAGTAGATGGTGATGCTTACCCCGTAGAGATAGTGTCGCCATATCTTCAAGGCGAAGACAATGGCTCCTAACTCTAGATCATGTGTCGGGTAATTCTCCTCATGCTTTTTCAGCTGGCGAGAAGCATAGGCGACTACCTTGCCATGCTGCATGAGTACGCATCCCATTCCCTTGCCCGATGCATCACAATACACCTCAAATCCCTCTGTGCCCTCAGGAAGTGTGAGAATTGGCGCTGAGGTCAATGAGTCTTTCAATTTCTGGAAGGATACCTCGCACTCCTTTGTCCATACAAAGGGTGCATCTTTCTTCATCAATGACGTCATGGGCTTAGCGACTTTTGAGAAGTCCTTTACAAACCTCCGGTAATAACCGGCTAAACCAAGAAAGCTCCGGATGTCGGTAACAGTCTTAGGTCTAGGCCATGATCGCACTGCTTCAATTTTGGATGGATCTACTGAAACGCCCGCGCTCGAGATGACATGACCGAGGAAAGATACCTGATCTAGCCAAAACTCGCATTTGGAGAACTTCGCATACAGCTGGTTCTCGCGCAGTGTCTCAAGTACTCTTCTCAAATGGTTTTCATGCTCCTCTGGTGACTTCGAATACACAAGAATGTCGTCGATGAATACTACTACTGAAGTGTCCAGCTGATCACTGAATAACTGATTCATTAGGTCCATGCATTTGGCTGGTGCATTAGACAAACCGAATGGCATCACCGTGAATTCGTAGTGGCCATATCTTGTTCGGAATGCTGTTTTCTGAATGTCTTGCTCTTTGATAGCAATTGGTGGTAACCGGATCGGAGATCAATCTTAGAAAAGACGGATGCTCCCTTCAACTGATCGAACAGGTCGTCGATGCGTGGCAATGGGTACTTATTCTTTACTGTGACCGCATTCAATTCGCGGTAGTCGATGCAGAGGCGGAGACTACCGTCCTTCTTCTTCACGAAGAGGACGGCGCTCCCCAGGGTGATACGCTCGGGCGTATAAACCCTTTGTCGAGAAGATCATGTAGCTGTCTTTGAGTTCTGCCATTTCTGCCGGTGCCATACGGTATGGTGCCCTAGCAATGGGACCAGTACCCGGTACAAGATCGATTTCAAATTCTACCGCCCTCTGTGGTGGCATACCAGGTAGCTCTTTCGGAAATACATCAGGGAATTCTGAGACTACTGCTACCTCGTCACTGAACTCTGGATCTCTCTCCAGGTCTTGCACGTGACATAAATACACTTCATGCCCTTTTTTGAGCTCCCGATACATTGCCATGGCAGAGATGACTGTAGTTGAAGGCTCTCTCGGTCTCTGGCGGTATGAAACAGTGACCCCAGATGGACTCTTGAGCAGCAATCGGTGCTCGGCGCATAGGATTCTCCCCTTGTGCCGCTCCAACCAGTTCATTCCAACTATTAAGTCGAATCCCAATCCGTTGAATTCAATGAAGGAAATGGGAAACGTTTCACCTTTGATTTGAATGGTGGCTGATTTGTAATACTTGGTACATTGTACCCGCTCCTTCGATGGGAGAGTAACCAAGAAGTTCGGTAGCTCATCCGCATCTAGCCCCAACTTCTTCGCAAGAGATGGCGATATGAAGGTGTGAGAGGCGCCGGAGTCGAATAATACTGAGGCTTCGATGCCGTTACTGGGAATATTCCCGTTAGAATGGTGCCGCTCTTGCCGGCTTGTTCTTCGGTGAGGATGCTCAGGTTACCTTCGGTACTGAGAGGAAGAAGAAATGACGCCAGACCAAAGCAGGCACGTAAGGCATCCGGCCGCTTTGGCCGGATGAGATTAGGGCTTGTAGGGCATCCAGCCACCTTAGCCGGATGAAAATGGGACTTGGGCAAAGCAAAACGTTACTCGACCGGCCGTTTGTGGTCGGTCAAAGATACTAAAGAGGGGGGGTAGAACTGTACTTAAACATGTAAAATAAAGGCTGGCACCAAAGGGACCGGGCCCAAAAAACTATAAATAAGGGTGTACCCCCATGAAATAAGACACGTGATTTTGGGCAATCAAACTCGCATTCGACTCAAATAGAAGCTTTCTCTCTCTCCCTCTCTACTTTCACAAGACTCTGTGTCCGAAATCAGGTAAAGTAGGATAGGAGATTAGATCGAGACGTACTAGGATAGAAGTACTGTTGCATTGGGATCAAGCTTGGTCGCATTAGGATTAGTGCACCGTTTCATTTGGCGCCGTCTGTGGGAACCGAACAGCAAGAAGCAACCACGAGACCACCTAGAAGCAGGGAAGTAATCTACGGCGATTCATAGTGGAAATCCTAAAGTAACTAATGACGTTTTTTGCAGGATTGAAACACGAAAGATGGCTCCAAGGTCAAGGAAAGCATCAAGGAACGCTGTTGAAGATAACAACCACTCCAAGGAAAGGATGAGTTCGGAGATGCCAGAGGCCATCTCCAAGAAATATCTAGAAGACATGCTGAAAGGATTGGTCAGATCCATTGACGAAAAAATCGTAAGGGAAATGAGACTTTGCAGCAGGAATTGATGCAAAGGGACGAGGAGTACCAAAGAAAATGGGACGAGATGACGGAGGCAATTGAGCAATTGAAAAACAGAGACTCCAAAGGTAGCAATGGGGAGGAGAGTAAGGATAGAAAGCGCAATTCAATCATCGACGAAGAAGAGATGGAGGAAGATGATCAAATAGATATGAGCTTGTACCCCTTCTCAGAACGGATAAGGAAGGCGAAACTCCCGCCGCACTTTGTCACCCCGGCAATTGAGAAGTACGACGGGACTGGAGATCCTGCTCAGCATATCAAAAATTCATGTTCGCCATGAACACTCAGGGGATTAGCTCCCTCGCTCTCTACAATCTGTTCCCCGGAACACTTTCAAAAAGAGCATTGGGATGGATCTCCACGAGACCGCCTCAGTCCATCACGAGCTTCAAGCAATTGACTGAAGATTTCCAGCAATATTTTGCTGTGAGTAAGAAGGTTAAAAAAGAAACAATAGAATTGATGGACATTAAACAGCGAAAAGGAGAAACCGTGAAGGAATACAGCGAGCGTTTCCATAAGAAGGTCGCAGAGATCGACGATGTTGATGAGAAGATCTTGATTAAGGCCTTTGGGAATGGCCTGGCTCAGCCTCGGCTAGCTGGAAAAATTGCGACAAAGGCGCCGAAGACTCATGGAGAATTAGCTGAAATGATCCATGATTTTTTAAAATCTGAGATAGCCGAGAACAAGGCTAAAGAGCTGGCCGATAGCTTCAAAGCCGCAGGGGGACCAGAGAAGAAGGAAGGACTCGGGGGAAGTGCCGGAAGAGGAGGGTCAAGGTACAAGCCATATTATGGCAGGTCAACCGCCGGATCTTCCTCTCAGGGGTCGCAGCACCAGGGGGCAAAGACTGTTGTCTATATTGACCCGGGAAATATGCCGCTGCAGTAAGAGAGGGTTACCTCCCTGCCAAGGAAGCCACCGCAGGGAGAAATTCCGGTTGCATTCTGCGAATTCCATGGAAATCGCAGTCATCGGACTGTAAACTGTGCTACCCTGGCCAAAGAGCTCCGAGTCATTGAGGAGAATAAGAAGAAGGGAAAGCAACAGGCGGAGTGCAAAGGCAGTATGGCGGTCAACAAAGCAATGCCCAGAGTACACCCCGGGCGACAGGAGGAAGAGATCCACCCCAGGCTTGACCCCGGCAAATCAGTGGGGATGATAACAGGTTTGTACAAAGGAGAGTAAAAGTTCCTTTTCCCTTTATTCAGGATAAATATTTGGAATACAATTGCAATCTGTTTTAGGATGAAATTTTGTGTTGCATGGATTGTCAAAACATCATATTACCAAGAGGAGAAATAAAATTTCCATTCTTTTCGCATTCTTTACTATTAATAAACCTCCTTCTTTCCAAAAAAAAAAGAAAGCTAACGAAAACTTCCTCTAAGAAAACCCACAGGATTATTTTCAGAAGTAGGACCACTAACCCCTAATGAAAGGAAAAGACACATCCATGAAGTGCATCAGGAGCTCCCGGAGAGAAAAATTGCCAAAAAGGAAAATTTTCCTCCAATTTTCTTCTCCGACGAAGATGAAGATGGAGTCCTATACCCACACAACGATCCACTTGTCATCCGTGCACAAGTAAATGATCGGATGATGGAGGGAATTCTAATCGATAGTGGGGCCGGAGCAAATGTCATTTCAGCCGAAGCAGTTAAGAAGCTGGAAGTACCTGAGGACCGGATCAAGCCTTATTCGGCGGTCCTAGGAGGATTTGTGGGAGGTTCTCTACCACATCTTCCGGCAGTAGTATAGACTTCACAATGACCCTGGGCCAAGGAGATGAAAGGAGAACAGAGAGGCTCACAGCTTTTATTGTGCCAGGCCTCTCTGGATACAACATGTACCTCGGGAGGCCAGGGATCAATGCTTTCAAAGCCATCCACAGCACTCATCACTTAAAAATGAAGTACTTAACCTCAAGAGGGAAGGTAGTCACGATAAGAGGAAGCCAAAAGATGGCCCGAATGTGTGAAGTCCGTATCATGGACAGCCTTCCTAGTGAGGAGGTGGTTAAAACTGTGGGATCAGACAAGGAGTTCAAGGGAAGGTTACCTTCCTCCTCAGGGCCGGGTCAAGGAGAAGAAGAATGTCGAACAACCCAATATCCCCCCAGAGAGAAGGGCAACATTCGCTTGGAGCACGGACGAGATGCCTGGTATAGACCCAAGCGTTTTATCCGGCATGAGCTCAGGGGTGGACCCTAAACATCCGGCGGTCAGGCAAAGGAAAAGGGTAATAGGGGAGGAAAGAGATTTTGCCGCACGAACCGAGGTCCAAAAACTCCTCAAAGCCGGATTCATCAGGGAGGTGGCTTACCCGCGGTGGTTGGCTAATGTTGTTATGGTGAAAAAAGCAAATGGAAATGGAGAATGTGCGTGGATTTCACAGATTTAAATAAAGCATGTCCTAAGGATTTTTTTTTGATTCCTCTAATCATCAATAGATGATTGGTGGTCCAACTGCCAGAGTCAGTGCTAAGTTTTTGGGATGCTTTCCGGCTATAATCAAATAAAATGAAAGAGGATTGACTCGGAAAAGACCTCCTTTCATTACTTCAGCCGGAACATTCTGTTACAAAGTAATGCCTTTCGGCCTAAAGAATGCAGGGGCCACTTTTCAGCGTATGATTGACAAGGTGTTTTGTCAGCAAATTGCCCGGAATGTGGAAGCTTATGTTGATGACATAGTTGTGAAAAGTCCGTCAAAAGAACAACACATGAAGGATTTAGAAGAAACATTCGACACTCTGGATAAGTACCAAATCAAACTAAATCCGGAAAAGTGTGTGTTTGGTGTAACCAAAGGGAGGTTTCTTGGTTTCATCGTTGGACAACGAGGTATTGAAGTTGATCCAGAAAAAAGTCAGGCCATCCTCGACCTTTCTCCCCCAAGAAACATCAAAGATGTTCAAGCTTTGAATGGGAGACTGACAGCATTAAGTAGGTTCTGTTCTAAGCTACAAGAAAAGTCGATCCCATTCTTCAATATTCTAAGGAAGAACAGCAAATTCCAGTGGGGACAAGAATGCATAGAAGCCTTTGAGAAGATCAAGGAGATGCTTCGGGATCTACCTAAGCTAGGTGTACCTACCCCAGGACAGGATCTATACCTTTACTTGTCCGCAACAGATTGGGCGGTGGCAGCTGTCCTAATCATGGAGGAGAAAAGAGAGATACCAGTTTATTATACGGGCAAAATCTTGAGCCCGACAGAAGGACGGTACACCAACATAGAGAAAATCTTGTTCGCACTGGTAGTGGCATCAAGAAAACTACGGCCCTACTTCCAGTCACATCGAATCTTTGTCAGGACCAACTGGCCGCTCAAACAAATTGCGAACAATCCGAATGCCTCCGGCCGGATGGTAAGCTGGACAGTAGAGCTGACACAATACGAAATTCACTTCTTGCCCAGAACAGCAATAAAAGCTCAGGCCTTAGCAGACTTTATAACGGAAACCAACTTTGCAAAAGAAGAAAAGCAAGCTCAGAGTCCATATGTCATCTTGGTTGATGGGGCTCGATGCAAAGTGGGGCAGGAGCTGGAATAGTGGTACAGGCGCCAGATGGGCAAAGCTTGAATTATGCCTTCCGTCTGGACTTTGATGTCACTAATAATGAAGCCGAATACGAAGCTCTTATCCAGGGATTGGAAGTAGCTACAGCCCTCGGGGCGACAGAATTAGAAGTATATTTGGACTCTATGTTGGTGGCAAGACAAAATGACAACATCTATGAGGTCAAAGAGGAAAAGCTATGGAAGTACTTGCTCAAGGCCCAGGAGCTAAGGGCAAATTTCCAACGATGTGAGCTAAAACACCTTCCCGTGAAAAGAATGTCGAAGCAGATGCCTTAGCCAAATTGGCAAGCATGGCCGAAAAAGTACCCAATGAAATATGGCTAGAAGTCAGAACTTCCCCAAGCATAGAAGGAACTCGGGTGTTGGCAGTAGAGACAGATAACCAAGAAGAATCCTGGATGACTCCAATCATAGATTACATACGGCAAGGAAAACTGCCGGAAGATGAAAAGGAGGCCAGAATAGTAAAAAGGCGAGCCGCATCGTTTTTTATTGAAGATAATCAGCTGTATAAGCGATCCTTTGCAAGACCAGCTCTAAAGTGTGTTACCATAACAGAAGGGGCAGAATTGATAAGAGAAATACACGATGGGCTCTGCGGAAATCACCAGGGGAGAGGACCACAACTCACAAAATCTTGAGACTCGGATATTTTTGGCCAAAAATGATGGAGCATTGCAAAGAGTATATACAAAAATGCCGCAAGTGTCAAGAACATGGAAACAAGATACATACCCCACCGGCGGAACAAAAATCTATCGTATGCCCGATTCCCTTTGCTATGTGGGGATTGGACATTGTGGGCCCATTCCCGGAATCTTCACCAGGGAGGTTCAAGTTCATATACGTCGCTATCGACTACTTCACAAAATGGGTCGAGGCAATGCCTATTGTCTCCATCACGGCTAGGAAGTCACAAGAATTCATTTGGAAATACGTGGTATGCAGGTTTGGCATACCAAAAGTAATAATAACTGATAATGGAACACAGTTCAATTGTGAAAGCTTCCGAGAATTCTGTGAAGAATGGAAGATCGGATTAAGGTTTGCGTCAGTAGCCCACCCTCAGGCAAACGGGCAGGTTGAGAATGCGAATGGGCAGATAGTAAAGGCCATAAAGAGAAAACTCGATGAGAAAAAGGGAAAGTGGGCAGAATTGTTACCCCAGGTCCTCTGGTCATACAGAACGACAGAAAGAGGGCCAACAGGAGAAACACCTTACAGACTGACATATGGTTTGGAAGCCGTCATTCCGGCGGAAATTGTAGTGCCCTCCATAAGATTGGAATCATATAATGAAGAGGTCAACACTCAGGGGATACAGGATCACCTAGACCTCCTTGAAGAAACCAGGATGGCCGCCGCAGTAAGGATGGCGAAGGATAAATCCAAAGTGGAGAGGTATTTCAACAGAAGGATAAAGGAACGAAGTTTTGCCCCAGGAGAATTAGTCCTCCGAGAAGTTAAGCAACCCAAGAAGTTGGAACCTCAATGGGAAGGACCATACATCATACACCAGAAGACAGGACGAGCTTCATACCGTCTGAAAAATGGTGAAGGATACGAGCTGCCTCACTCTTGGCATGCTGAATGTTTAAAAAAGTTTTATGTGTAAAAACATTGCTAGACAAAATCAATAAAATGAGGTATTTTTTAACGAAAGTGCAGGTACTTTTTTGCCAGGGGACTGATCACCCCCTGAGGTATTGAAAGTAAGCACCGGCCAACGAGCCGCAGGCTATCATGCCTTGAAAGTAAGCACCGGCCAACGAGCCGCAGGCTATCATGCCTTGAAAGTAAGCACCGGCCAACGAGCCGCAGGCTATCATGCCTTGAAAGAAAAAGAAAGCACCGGCCAACGAGCCGCAGGCTATCATGCCTTGAAAGTAAGCACCGGCCAACGAGCCGCAGGCTATCATGCCTTGAAAGAAAAAGAAAGCACCGGCCAACGAGCCGCAGGCTATCATGCCTTGAAAGAAAAAGAAAGCACCGGCCAACGAGCCGCAGGCTATCATGCCTTGAAAGAAAAGAAAGCACCGGCCAACGAGCCGCAGGCTATCATGCCTTGAAAGAAAAAGAAAGCACCGGCCAACGAGCCGCAGGCTATCATGCCTTGAAAGAAAAAAAGCACCGGCCAACGAGCCGCAGGCTATCACGCCTTGAAAAAATAACATCCGGCCAACGTGCCGCAAGCTGACATGACTTTTAATTAAAACAAAACTGACCAACGAGCTGCAGGAAGATCCAGCTTAAAATCATAGAGAACCATGCTCCAACAGAAAAGAAGGGCCCGCCGGAACAAAAATCCAAAGCAAGCCGGCATAACTTGCATAGGATAACTACACTTGCATCATTTAAAAGAAAGGTAGAAGACAGGAGAAAAGAAATATCGCAGCAATAAAAAACTCGGCTCAAAAGGAGTTGCTCCGGCAGACAAATAACTAAAGATGATAAGATACAACTTATATTTCTCCCAAAACTATGGGTAGAGACAATTACAACATATGATCGTTCGGCAGAAACAAAAAAATACATGTCGTAACAAGAACTTCTCTAAAAAAAAAACCTCTATTCTACTCTATTCTACTGCCTTTGCAGTTTCTTTGTCAACAGCTTCTTCTCCGGTGTTAGTAATCTATCGCCGCTACCTGCTACACTCCCGGAAGACTTAGATCTCCTCGCAAGATGCTGCATCCCTCCGGCGGATGGTAAGATGTTGCTTCCGGCTGGAAGGAATGAGGCTTCACCAGCACCAAAGCATGTCTCTCCGGGACTGCGGCAGAATCTCTCAAGTTCTAAGAAGAAGTTGGATTTCTGGGCAACGGCCTTGAACTCCAACTTATTGTACAAATCGTCATCCAGTAACTCTCCTTTCTTGAGAGAGTGATCTGAGACGATCTGCTGGCAGATGTCAACTAACCGGCGGCACTAAGAAGCAAAGGACTCCTTTAAATGGGCGTTAATGGTGCCTTGCTTCTGTATCTCCTCCTGAGATTGCCGGGAAAATGTCCTGAGCCTGGTCACTTGAGATTCAAGGGTCAGGACTTGGGCACGGTACTTGTCGCGTTCAGAATTGGCGAATGATAGCTCCTCCTTAGCACGGGCTATTCGTCCACTCAACTGGGTGACGTGCTTCAATAAATTGGCGGCACTCATGCCTGGCCGGAACAAAAAAGAATAAGAAGAAGAAAAGGCCAAAAAAAAGAGGAAGGGTTGTAGGCCTGAAAGCTTACCATGACCTAATGGCTCAGTATTCTCCGCTTGAGAGCGGGACTTGGCTTCCTCCAGCTCTCTCACTTTCTCCTCCAGCCTCGCTTTCTCTTCTAAAGGGCGGTTTTGTCCGCATCAAGAGCTTTCTTCTCTTTTTCCAAAAGAGAACAATCCCGGAGCAGAGACTGCTTCTCTTGATCGAAGGAAGATTTTGACTGCTCCTCCACGCAGCTTTTTCTTCCAGCAGGCGGTCGTGCTCTTGAATAAGCTCTTCTTTTTCCTTCACAAGAGCTTCGTTCTCCCGTTTAAGAGACTGCTTCTCCAGTCCAAGATCTTCAGCCTCCTGCTTGAAAGATTGCCCCTCCTGGTGGAAAAAGACCTTCTCTGCCTGAAGATTGTTTATTTCGCTCCGAAGATCGTTTACTTCTTTCCGGTGCATGGAGCGAACCTGGTCCAGCATAATGTCCAGGTCAAACAGAGATCAAGCTAGCTGGCCCTTATTCAAGAAAAAGCGAGAGACAGTTCCATACCTCTATCAATGTATTATCGGCCTCCTTAATCCGGCCTCTCAGAGAGAAGTTCTCTTCCCGAAGTTTTTTCAGCTGCGCCTCATACTCATCGCGCTGACGCTCGCACTCACGCCGGGACAACTGCAGGTCTTTGTTAATCGCCTCAGTCCTGTCCTTTGCCTTGCGGTCGATCTCATACTCGACCTGGTCAATATAAGCGTCATGAGAAGAGCGGGACAGCTTCAGCTCCTCTTCAACTCTATTGGCGCGGCTTTCCTCATAGCGAAGCCTGGATTGGAGGTTGCCAAAGTGAACCTCAGCACTTTGGGCCATGGACATCACCTAAAAAAAACAATACAATGCATAAGTTCAGGAAACCCAAAAACAAAACAAAAGAAGAAGAGTACGGGTAACGTAAATGTCAACCTGAAAGATTCCCCCCCACATCATGTCAAACGCATCTTTTGCTGGGATGGAATGTCGCATGATGGCATCCGCCCTCCCATCCCCGATCCGCAGCCTCTCTTTGGTAGCAGTGAAGGTCGCCGGAGGAGCAAAATTCCGTCCGGATGACCGGATCTCTTGATTGCCTCCTTCCAAATAGAGGAGTACTTGGCAGCGTCGCAGGATATCAAGGGAAGAGGGTGCCCGCGATGGTAAAACCACCCTTCCTTTTGGGAAGGACCGGTGTAGGACTCTTGAGCAGGAGGAGAGGGGAAGAGGAGGAGGAAGCTATGTAGCCTTCTCTCTGCTCACCCTGGGGCTCAGGACCCTCCGGCAAAGAGGAGGCCACGTGATCCTCTCTTTGCTTACTTCGGAGCTCAGGGTCCTCCGGCACCTGCCGATACTCCTTTGCTCTATCCCTTGCCGCATCCACGGCCGCAGCAACGTCAATGGAGAATGATCCTGAAGCTTCGGGATCACCAGAGGTTTGTGGCTCTACGGCCTTCGGCCTCGATGCTGTTTTCTTTTTTGATTTTTTCTTGGCAGGAGCAGTGGCTGCCGCAATGATAAAGACAATTAGAACCAGAAGAATGAAGCTAAAAAAGAATACCAAAAAAAAGAAGGAAACTTGAAAGACAGGAGAAGACGACAAAGCAAACAAAACCTTCTCCAGCCGAAGGATCAGCACAGAGGTCTCCGGCCTCCAGGGTGTTTTCCTGAGCAGGATCTGAGGAAAAGTAACCCGTCAAATCAGGAAACAACTCACAAATAGGAGTCGGATGACCGGACTCCCGCCCCAGGCGAGAACCAAGGTCAGAACCTGAACCAGGGGTGAGGGGAAGGGTGACACGGTGCCCAGACTTGGGGCTCACGTGCCATGTACCTGACAATCCGGCGTCAGCATGAACAGGAGATTCAAGCCGCTTCTTTTTCTTCAAAATTACCAGCTTGGTCATCTCCAACCTCTCGTCTGGAACGCTTTGCCGGAGCAGCGTTCTCCAAAAGCTGCTCGGCCGCATCAGTGGCCGCATCCAGCGTGTCGTAGTAGTCAATTTTTTCGCCCCCATTCTTGAAGGTGACGAAGTTCCAGTTATAGAAGGGACCGATCTTGTCCCCCTTCTGGAAAAAGTCTGCGACAATACATCCAAACGATAAGGAGACCGAAAGAAACGACAGAATTCATACTAAGCAAAAGAGAACACTCACTGTGATATGTCTTCAGAGAAGACAAGCGTTCTTTTGTAAAAAACGCCTCGACGGTCGGCAATTTCTTGTTTACCGCCCGCAGAGCCTTCGAAATAGGAATTTCAGCCGGAGGAGTCTCGGGGCTGATTAACTGACCTTTTCCGGCCTCAGCAGCATATGGTATGCCCAATACTCGGCCGGACGGGGGAACGACGACGAACCACCGCGACCCCCACTCGTGGGCCTTTTTGTAGTCAAAAAGAGAATACCCGCTCTTCGCAATGAGGGTTAGGCTCTCAGGGTCCTTCCTAACTGTGAAGAATCGGACGAAATCAGTACCCTCCGGCCGAATTTTGATATCATCACAAAGGGAGACGAAAGCCTGAAGGTGTGAAATAGCCTTAGGGTGAAGATGGGCGAGGGTGCAGCAGCGACGGAGAAGGAACCCTAGCACGAAAGGGTGTGGGGGAATGGTCAAACCTGACCGGAAGAAGTCGGCATAGACGACGTACCCGCAACCAAAATCGTCGTGGGGGTGAGAATCAGAGGATGGCAAATAAATTTGTGTGCCAAGTGGAGCTTCGACCCCCCCGAGACAGTCACAGAGGGAAGAGTAGTTGAGAGAAGAAGGAAAAGGTTGACGCCCAGAGCGGAAGGGTCTTATCGGCTTCAGGTATGAAGGGCGAAAGCCGTTAGGGGACTGAGAGCCTTGAATCGCTCCGATGGCGGGCGGAAATTTAGCAGCAAGTTTGCTCTGTTTAGTGGAAGAAGAAGCCATTGTCAAGGCAAGAATCAAGGGATGACGGCGATGAGAGGAAGGGTAGCGCACAACGACAGGAAAGCAAGAAGAGAAAGGTCGAAGTAAGAAACGGGCCAGAGGAGGAGAGGAAAAAGAGAGGACTCGAAGAGTTGGGCTTTAAGGGAAGTTCTTTCCCGCTCAAATAAAAATATATATATGTGCGAAAAGTGTCTTTTTTTACAGGGGAAGAGAAGGGGTCGCACGCTTCCTAAAAACGCAACCGACGTCCAGTCGAAAGGAAGGCCCTGCATATTCTACATCGGTAACGGGCGGAAAATTCGAAAAGAGAAATACACCAGGACACGAGCTACGCGCGTGGCCAACAAAAGTTCCTTTTCTCCACATATGAAGAAAAAGAACTTGTGGGACTGAGATAAAGAGACAACAAAGCTTGGGTAAGCCAAAGAAAGAGTCAGAGTTGGCCGCAGGGAACACACAGAAGTTCTATTTAAAACACAGAAGTTCTATTTTTCTTCACTGAAATTCAGAAAGATAGAACTTGTGGGACTGATGAGAAGGGAAGAAATGGCGCCGGACCAAAGCAGGCACGTAAGGCATCCGGCCGCTTTGGCCGGATGAGATTAGGGGCTTGTAGGGCATCCGGCCACCTTAGCCGGATGAAAATGGGACTTGGGCAAAGCAAAACGTTACTCGACCGGCCGTTTGTGGTCGGTCAAAGATACTAAAGAGGGGGTAGAACTGTACTTAAACATGTAAAATACAGGCTGGCACCAAAGGGACCGGCCCAAAAAACTATAAATAAGGGTGTACCCCCATGAATAAGACACGTGATTTTGGGCAATCAAACTCGCATTCGACTCAAATAGAAGCTTTCTCTCTCTCCCTCTCTACTTTCACAAGACTCTGTGTCCGAAATCAGGTAAAGTAGGATAGGAGATTAGATTGAGACGTACTAGGATAGAAGTACTGTTGCATTGGGATCAAGCTTGGTCGCATTAGGATTAGTGCACCGTTTCAGGTATCGAGTCCACAACCTATTGATTCATGAGATAAGTAAAGATGGTGGAACGCAAGTGGAATTTAATACCAACACTGCTTTTATTGAATAACCAACCTCATACATACTGTGTCTCTAATACACGTTACTACTGGATACATGCTTCTACAAGATTAATACTTCCTAAAGGTAAGGTTCAGGCGTCCTGGTATCATGTGTGTGGCATTAATTATTGCCGGTGGTGCCATATTCAACTTGATCTTCTGGATCCCGTGATACAGCAACCTTGATTTTCCACCCATGATTAGAACATCTCCTGATCTCAATACCAATTTCTCTGCGAGGTCCACACGCTTCCACTCGCTATACAAGAATACGGCGTCATCACCAATGGACCAAGACACTACGGGCACTCCTAGCTCAAGAGATTCCGCTGTCTCGTCCTTGTCTTGGTGTAAGCCAAGTCGTCCTTCTTTCTCATAGAAGTTGACGATACATAGATCTGCTTCAAGTGCAGGGATTGGTTCATCTTCACAATGTTGTGCAATTTCTACAGCTTGTGTGATAGCGTTTGGAATTCTGGGGGTATTGCTGGAGGTGTTGCTCCGTCTCCTGCGCGTTGTTTGGTATGTCTTGGTATAAGGGTTCCAGTCCTTTCCCAAGCACATCATTTTCAGCTTCATTGTAGCTCCACCGGGGAATTCGGATGTATAAAATCCTCCTGGACCCGTTCCTAACTCGTTGCATCGTCGGATGATTGAAATTTGTGCTTCGGGTGTCAGGTATCCTTTTAATAAGATCATACCTGGGCGGATGACCTGACACCGTTGGTTGTTGAAGTGGTGGTTGGCGATGTCGGTCTCTTCATGAGGTGAGTTTGAAGGTATTGGGTAACAGATATGGAATTTCCCTAAGGTGGTAAATTCACCTAGACTGAGTTCTAGGCTTACTACTTCATTCATGGGTCATGCTCAATACATACTTCCATGTTACTTATTCATGCTCAGTTTCATACTTCAAGTACTTACGCATTCATGCTTTCATTCATACAATTACTTTAATACTTAGTCATGCTCTTCAAGGATTAAAGGTTACAGTGGTTACCTGGGCCGGACTTAGTCCCGGTCCCATCACGGTCTATGATGTGTAAGGCCGGCTGCCTCTGCGGTGCGCCCTTCTGCGGACCTCGGGACCCCTGTCCCTGTGAGGTGTGCTGGGCATGAGCATCGCCAGTTGCAACCTCCTTGCCTTCACGCTGCTTGTAGCCCTGGTAGTTGCCCTTGGGCTTAGAATTCTCCGGGCATGCATTGGCACGGTGGCCCGGTTTCTGGCAAGTGAAGCAGCGGATCTCCCTTCCTTGGCAATCCGTGCCGGGATGATCCTTATTGCAGTTACGGCAGATGTAACTGCGGCCATCAGATTGGTTCTTTCCTTGGCCAAATCCAGAACCTATAGCTTTCAAGTTAGCAAGGTTTGGTATACTTACAATGCTCTATATACTTACAAATTCACAAGTGTACTAATTCGGTTTCGGTTTCTTACCCCTGTAGGGCTGAGACCTCAGTGGCTTCGCTGCCACTGGTGCGGTGTAGGCAATCTGTAATGGCTCAGCTGCCTTGCCCTTCTCAGCATGGGCACCGCCGTCTCCGGAGGTATTCTTCTGATGGGAGTGCTTCCCCTTCCTTTTCTTCCAGGTTTGGATTGGTTTTGATCATCGGAGGGGTCCCTTGCCGCTCACCTTCCGCTTCAGCGCTTGTTCCTCATCTCTCAGCTGGCAGGTGATCTCAACTCGAGACGCAGCGTGGTAACACTCTGAATTACTTAGGCATTAGGTTACATTTACATACGGGAATACTAATTCACATTACTCATGGCTTTTTAAGGGTTCAGCTTGTTTACCTGAAGGGAGGTAAACCGAGTGAAGCCCATGCCATACCGGAGTCGATGGCTCAATCCGCCGTAGAAGCGGTCGACCAAGACTTGCCCGGTATACCCAAGGTCGGGTAGAAGTCGGAGGAGAGAGGTGAAGGTGCGGTAATATTCATCAACCGTCATCTTCTCGGTCATTTTAGCGCATCGAGCTCAAGCCTTTTCTTGGTCTTGACATGCTCGGGGTAGTACTTAGATCGGAGGAGAGAGGTGAATGCTTCCCATCCGAAAGCAGGGTCAGCTATGTGCTCGGCCTTAACGAGCTTCCACCAGTCCATAGCCGCGTCTTTGAGATAGTACGCAGCTATCCTCACTCGAACTCCAGCGGGAGTCTCAAGTGTCTCGAAGGCCGTCTCCATCTCGGAGAGGTAGGCCTCGAGCTTGGCGGGGTCGCTCTCGCCTCTAAAGCATGCAGGTCGAAGGTCGGCGACAGCTTTTACCCAATTCGTTTCTCGAGGATGAGGTGGGTCGGGCTGCTGCTGCTGCTGCTGCTGTGTTTGCTGTACAGCCGTGATTACTTGCGGTAGCATCTGCGCTACCGTGGCGGCGACGATCTCAGCTATCGTCTGCGCGCCCGGTCCATCAGATGTCTCTCCTCTAGTTCGGCCTCGACCCCGTCCTGACATCTGAACAAGTGTGGATTACATTAGATGTTGTGATACTATGACCTCATGGTCTTCATTCAAACATGGTATCGTCTTTGCAGACGTTAAGGGTATCCGTTGTTAACAACGGTAGTTCCTAGTTAGGTTTCTAAATATCCGTCTTATGACGGTTGAAATCCTAACTCGGTAATCACTACACTTAAGAGTCTAATCATCAGAGCGATACTTCGCTCTGGTACCACTTTTTGTAACACCCAACCGCTAATCCTTCCATTATCCTCTAATCCTTCCCATAATTACCTTACTCGCAGCGGAATACTTACCTACTCCCGGCGGGTGATACAATGCCGTAACCATCCAAGGTTAACAAGGCTACTACTACTTACCATATCGGTCTGACGATTAGAATGAATACATACATACTACTTACCTTACAATCCAAATACTTACTTTACAATACCATTTCTTACTTACATTTGATTACCGAGTATACCGAATATATGAATTACATTCCAACACTACTTCCCAAAAATGAAGAGTTCATACATCCTCTCCTTACTATTCAAAAAGAATTCAATATCCAAAAAGGTGTACCACATGGTACACCGGCTACTCAAAGGGGCCTTAGCCGTGTACAACTCGGTACACCACATCACAATCCTACTAACTACATCAAAAGAATTGCAACCAGCCCTTACTCTACTGTCACGCCTCGCGGGTACCTGTGGAGTAAATACATTCCCCCTAGGGGGGTCAGCTTACGCTGCATATGATAACCGCATACCCCGCGTACTAGCGAGGGTACGCCAACTATTTGGTCGAGTACATGCGGTTCGTTTCATTCATACATACATACATGCTTTATACAATACAATACAATACATTCGTTTTACCAAGCATACATACATACAATACATACAAGAAATACAATACAAGTCATTCATTCACACTTACCATACTCACCGCATCACGGAGATACAATTCTCCAATACATACAAGGTCTTGTTAGCCTTATTCACACACCCGGGTTAATCTGGTGTTCAATACTTTTACTCCGGTCAATGACTTACAATAGTCAAGACCAATACAAATACAATACATACTTCTTACATACTTTACTTCCAGTTAAGTCGGTATGACCTCCGGGCAGGGATTACTATATCCCACCACCGGGCTTTGGGGTGGCTCACTAATCCAGGATGCTACCCATTCAAGGGATTTGGTCCAAGGAAAAGATTATAGCCAGGATTCGGTTCCAACCTCTTGTGGTTCCTTATCCTCACGCGTGGCCGAACTATATCGGGCTTCTACTTATTCCATTTTACTCAATACTCATGTTAGGAGTTAGGTTGTTAGGAATTAGTAGAAGTCCATACTTACTTCCATACATACATACATACCAAGTACTCATACTTACACACATACACTTCATTTCATGAATTATACAAACTAAATGTTCAAGAGCATAAAACAAGAACAATATAGCTCAAACACAATTAAGTGCAATATAAGTCCGATTCGTGCATTTATCTTATTGGTGATCACATAAGCACACAAATCGGGGTAACCAAGTTAGGATACAGGGCATGAGGAAATCGTACCGTTCACCGTCGAATACGTTCTACCGGTTCCTTTGGAGATCAACTATTTGATTCCTATACATACATGAAGTAGTATGATCAATGATCTATTATTGATCTACTTACTCCTTCATTGATACTTTCAATGTATACTTACTACTTCTTTACATTCATACTTGGTTATAAAACCATTCTTTTCTTTACTACCTCATAAACTTGTTTTTTCTACAAATTACTTACTTCCTTACCATTATTACTTCATCAATGGTGTATTACTACATATATATGCATATAGGTATATAGGCATATATATATGTATATATGATTACTATAGTCATATAGTTAAAACATTTTTTTTTGTAAGTGTTTGGGCCGTCCGACCCACCGTCCGACCCAACCCTGGGTCGGACCATTCCAGTAGGTTTTCGTCCTCTGAAATTACTCTCGTCCGACCCAGCACTATTCCGTCCGACCCATACCCTCTGGGTCGGACCATTCCAGAAAGTTTCGATTTGTCATCCAAGTCATGTCCGACCCGCGTCCGACCCAACCTCTGGGTCGGACGAAGTCAGAAACTTCGATGAAGAAAATTTTTGCCCGTCCGACCCACGTCCGACTCACGGCCCTGGGTCGGACCATTCCAGAAGATTTCTTGTCGATTATCAAGGCCCGTCCGACCCACGTCCGACACACGCTCTGGGTCGGACGGTTCCAGAAAGTTTATTTTCGTTTGTTTCAGGCCCTGTCCGACCCAGCGTCCGATCCAGCTGTGGGTCGGATAGTAGCAGAACTTTGCTACAGGCCTTGTTTTCTTTTCCCAATTTCACCCATTGCTTCCCTAATCTTTACCAATACTTCCCCACATGATTTAGCACTAATTAAACACTCTAAATCACCTTAATTCATCCCCCAAACTTACTACACAATACTACACTCACTTACACATTTTCTCCATTTCATTTCACACTCATGCTAGTTTCCTCTTCACTTATGCTACAGATTTTTGTTTCCTCTATTATGCTACAGATTTCCACCTTAACTCCTATACTCCAATGCTCCCTCAACTAATGTTATTCCTAGCATCCGAAATGCATTTACCTTACACTCTAGTTTAATCCCATTTACAAACTCTCTCAAAATCTGTTGCAAAACTACAAAAACACTCCTCTTAACTCTCCAAATACTTCCTCTTCTTAAACCTTAAGTCCTCCTCCTTTCTACACAATTTTGACATGGTCTCCCCTATAATTCTTACTTTCTCCACACTTATTTCAGCTCACAATTCACATTCTCACAACCTGTTACACAACACATTATACTCACAATTCCAACACTACTACAACCATTAAAATTCCTGCACACATACAACTACCCCCAAGGTTTTCCCAAGTTTTAAACATCATTTAAAACTTCAAAAACTGTTTACATTCTTTTCTCCAATACATTACTACATTACCACTACTCATTACTCAATCCATTAATCACTTTACTTACTAAAAAACTGTTACAATACCACATACACAAGCTAGTTCAAGGTAAGCACAATTACCTGTCTTGCTATAGTTTTCTTTTCTTTCTTTTCCTTCCTCTTCTTTTCTTCTCCTTTGTTCTCGGTCCCAATGAGATTCACACACACACAAGTGCTACAGCACATAACACATACACAATACCATTTAGCCTTCATTTTATACTAACCCTAGAATTTAAGTTTTAGGGTTTAGAAAAGAGTGTTACCTTCCAATGAGTAGATGAAGTTCTTGACTAGTGAAAGAACAAGATTTCTAGCCCAACAAAAGAGCCAAAATCGGCTGGAACAAAGAAGGCCAAGAGTTCAAAAACTGAAAATTCTTAAAATGCTAATGAGAGCTAGAAACAATGGATTTTCGAACTTCTTTTTACCTCAAGATGATAAGGGGTGAAGGTGCTTCTAATGGTGGCTTCAAATCTCCAAATGGTGAACACCCATGAAATCGAAAATGGAGCTTTTAGATTTTTGAAAGGATGAAAACGTTCTCCTTTGCAAGGGGGTTGCAATGGTATAATTTTTGTTGGATTTGGAGAAGGTTTGAGTACTCAAAGAGAGGAGAGAATGAGAGTTAAATGGGCTTTCTTCTTCTCTCCATAAAATCGCAAGGTAAGAAGAAGAAAAGAGAGAAAAGAGAGGGGTGTGTACGTGAGGGAGGGTAAGAGAGGAGAGAGAGTCTTCTTTTTTTTCTTTCTTTATTTCTTTGTCCTTTTGTGAGTTAAAGGAGTGAAGAGAGTGAGTGAGAGGGGGGAAGAAAATCGACCGGCCCCATATACACACACACACACTTTCTTATTTTTATTTGCAAAGTGGACACACTTAGTTTGTTTATTTGTACTCTTACCCCACAACTTACCGGTTGTTACAGTTTTCACTAACCGGTACCCGTTTTCCGGAATTTTCTCGTTTAATTGATTTTATTGGTTCTAAAGCTTCACTAATATTTATTAGTGACTATTTAGTTGACCAAAATTGTTACGAGTCTATTTGACCCGCTTAAAGTCACGTTTTTCCGGTTTCCTCGAAAGACGCGCTTTAAGGTTCGTTTATGCTTTTAACCCATTTTAAAGGTCCGTTTTATTCGGGATTTGTTCCCTAGTATTTATTTAAGTGTAATTAAGCCTTTTAAAAAATAATTAGCCTAATTAATCACTGTTTTTAATTACGGGGTATTTCAGCAACAGAGAAACAAGCGCTACCTATGGAATTCTATCAATAAGGGAACAGAAATTACCGGCAACATGGGACGACATGCTACGCAGTCGAAATAACCCGCCATACCAATGATAAGAAAAGCACTAAGGTGCAATGGGTAAGAAAGATAAGTGACGTGAGTACCGGACAGTGGTCCGAATAAGCATAGCAGTGGGATAATATAAAGCTTAAGAGATAAGATTACTGGAAAGTCCAGTTAAGAACGGGAACTCCAAACCCCATACAATGAAGAAGGTTGCAAACGTGGCCGACATAACGCAGACGACGGTAGAAACTCATACAACTGTACACCAGAATAGGACTACGATGTAGTACCTAAAGGAGGATCATTACTTAGTAACCATGACAAAATTTGTGGGAACGGGAGCGAGGATTAAGACATAAGAAATATAATGGGTTCCCTCAGAAAGAGGAACGCCGGATAAGTGACAGTACGGTCAAAATAACCAGAAAACTGCTGGATGGCTAGTTATCCTAAATAAGAGAAAGTCGAAGGAGTCCCGAGGACTACCAAAGATATGGAAACTAGGTGGAAGTACAACTACCAACACACACGTACCGGAAGCTCATCTTGCCTGGCGCACTTGCCATAGCAAGTGCTACCACGGTTAAATAGTACGGAAAGCCATCATGACGAGGTAACAGAACGCTACAGTTGTAGTGAAACACTAATACCGGATTGTAATCTATAAGAACGGAAGATGAGACCTTGGAAGGGCCTGACGGCCTGACCGTGATGAGATGAGACGACACACCAGTCAGTAGGGAGCTGAACTTGGATGAAATACTAAACCATACAAATGTTAGCAACAGTACAACCTACTACAACAACAACAACCGATGGTACGGTAAGAACACCAATCCCAAACCCCAAAGAGGAAAACCTAAGAGATCGCTCAGTAATGCGAGCAAAACACTACGTAAGTAATAACGTATAAGGAATGCATTATGGAATACAATGGAGACTGAAATACCCCAAATTATTAAAGCATGGATTAAATATTTAATCATATTAATTAAGGCCTAAACATGCCTTAAAAGTCAACTGGAACAACAGTGGTCAACATAAAACAAGATGTTGCACCTTTGACTGTTAAGGGTAAATAAATACCCAAATAAACTTCTTAGGACCTAAAAATTTTTTAAGCATATTAACATACTACTAAACATATTATAACCATTGGACAACACTCCAACACAAAGAAAAAGCATTTACATGCTTCAAGGTCAAAAAGGGCAAAAAGGTGCTCTAGGAAAACCTTAAAAATCAAAGGACCTCTAAATGATAAAAATTGAATTACATGATCAAATATCATGTAAGGAACACAAAAAGACTGTTGTCAAAGAAACAGAGCTCAGAAATACCACGCAACACAAAATGTGCGCTAAAACTCCTTAAAGCAACGTTTTTGTGAGATTGCCTTTTAAATTGATTTTTAATGGGCTTAAAATTATAATTATCCTTAAATATGATATTTAATCATATTATATCATATTAGGAATTTAATTTCCAAATTTACAGATTTTTACAAATTTAATATTAAAATATTAATAAACCCTAAAGTGGGGCCCGCATGAGTCAATATTGACCAAGCATGGTCAATGGTCAATTAATTGACCCATTTGGACCAAGGAAAACCGGCTGGAATAAGAGAGGAGGCAGCTTGCAATAATTGTTGGACAAATCGATACCTAACTTCAATTTGCAATAGTAACCTTTACTTTTTCCATTATTTCAAATCTTTCCACTCTCCCTTCCTTCCTTGTCCGATTTCCTCCTGCCCAGCCGAGCTCCCCCCTTCCTTTGAACTCTCAAGGTCTGTTCTTGAGCATGGAAGGCAAGCCTAGCTCTAAGCTCCTAATGTAAGTGTTTTAATGTCATTTTTAGCCTTTTCTCATCTCTCTCACCACCAACACCTAGATTTCGTGGCTCATCAATTCCTATGGCTTATTCTCAGTGTTCTAAGGTTAGAACAAGAGCTAAACTCGGTTGATACCAGTAGAGAGACAAGGTTGTTCAAATCTACATTTTTAAGGTAAAAATGTGCTTTAAGCTCATAACTTTTGATTCCCTTCGAGTTTGGCTGTGAAACTTTGGTCATAGCCTCATCTTCTTCTCCTTTTCATGTGGAATCTGTTGTTTAGCCATTTGGAGCAAGGATGGCCGAGATCCAAGGAAATACCTCTTTTAAGGCATTTTTCCAAGGTAAAACCTAACAACAAGGTAGCATTTCGAGATCTAACTATTTCCTATGTCAATATGGTGGATCTAACACCTTGTGGTGTGTTTGGTTCAGGTCGAAACCACTAAGAACTTCCCTTGCATTTTTAAGGTGATTTTTGCCTTAAATCTTACATTAAATTACTCCTTATGGTTAGATCTTTCTTGGAGACTAACTAGGCCTTGTTTGCTGTTTGAAAACATGCAAGAGAAGCTTGGAAATTTTATCTAAGGCTGGCCGAATTCAAACAAGGAATTATTCAAGCTAAATCAAGGTATAAATCACTTGAACATTAACCTTGCTAAGTTAAAATGTTCTAAGATATTTCTATATTAATTGCCGTGAGAGAACATGGTAATAAGGTCATTTTTTACCTTAAAATGTTTAAAGAATGGCTTAGTAAATTTATCTAAGTGATTAAGTAACATAAATGTCAAATTTAAGACATTATGTGGAAGTTTGGTAATTAAATGGAAAGTGTGTGGTGAGGCCGAGAATTATAAGTGTTTTTGGGACATTTATGTGTAATTTATTTTGCAAGCCAATGTTTGTAATAAGGCCATGTATTTTAGGCCATTTTATTTATGCATTTACAAGCTTTTAATTAAGTTTAAGTAGTATAATGCATTACCGAAAAAAATGGGGTATTAGGTGTAATAAAATTAAATTTGGGGGCTTTAGAATAATAAGGCCGAAAATGAGAGGTAAAATGGAGTTAAATAAAGTTTATAAATTTTGTAAAGTTTGGGTAAATGGTGATTTCTAGAAAGTAATGGGTACTAACCGTAATTATAAGGTTGTTGGCAACAAGAAATATTAAGGTGGTCACCTTGACCATAGGCTAGGTTTTGACCCAAAATAAATAAGTTAGATACCTTATTTAAGGGTTTTATAATAAGTTATGTATTTAATTACGGTAATATTTTTATAACATATGTGGTAAATATGTTATTACCGAAAATTAAGGGTGTACAATGGTATTTTAAACACCCATAGGAATTTTTAGGAATTTATTTGGTGGATTTTGGAATTAAAATAAACTATATATGAATAATATATAGTTAATATGTCATTATGACACTTTGGAGAAAAATAGATGGTGGAATGGTAAATATCAAAAGTATATGGGTTAATAAGGATATTTATAACCCTTTGGTGGAATTTGGTGATTTTTAGAATTATATAAGAGTATTTGTTGAGATATATGTATAATATATAGTTTTAATGATATTATCAAACTATATGTTATAAATTGGGCCTAATGACAATATAAAATGTATATTGAGGTCTGTTCGGAATTTACAAAAAAAACCATAGGTTATGCTCTTTTATAAGTTAGAAATGTTATATTAAATGGGATATATAACATGGTAAAAGAAAGGGGTGATTTTGTAAATAAAGGAAATTATGGTTTAAGGAAAAGTATAAGGTTTAATATGTGCCTATGAGGCAATACACAATAGTCTTGTATAAAAACTATAGATTATAAGTTAAAGGAAATAAAAATATCATAGCAAATGATATTAGTATTTTGGTATAACATTACATAATGTTATGTGGTCAAAAGGGAATTTAAATAAATTCAAGGGCTATACCGAAAATATAAAGGTTGGAAAATGAATTTTAGACTAAGGTCTATAATGTTATAAATGTTATAACAATTATTTGGTATTAAGGTGGTTTAATGAAATTAATACAAATAAGGTATTCACATTAAATGGTGTGACAAACTATAAGTGAATGGGATTATAAACTAAGGTATTTATGGAATAAACCTTAGGAGTTGTAAATGTACAACATAAAATGTTACATAATATTAGGATAACAATCTTAATATAAGTTGTATAATATGATGCAACTAATGGGAATAATCATCTAATAAAAGATGATGAAATGTAACACAAAATATAAGAGTTTATGAAACTCATGAGAATTACCTACGTGGTAAAAATATATACATACACAAGAATAATGTATATAAGGTGGATAAATATATTTTGGTTGAACACCTTATGAGTTAATGGTGGTGGTTATTTAAAAAAAATAAATATAGTTACGAACTATAAGTCATGAGTTTTGGAAGCAAATTATTTGCTAAAGATAAAGGGATTATACAACATGTCGAATTATGAAGGATGGTGGGAAAATAAAACAATATGAAAGAGAATACAATAAAATAAATGATACAATAAGAAAAAGAATATAATATAATATAATCATGCATGCATACATGCAACTATGGGTTACGCACCTAAACTGGAGGGTGGATAAGATTAAAAAGGAAATAGTGAATTAAACTTAACAGTTGGGATAGTTTTGACGTACGCGTTTTAAGTAACAAAACCGACTGTTTTAGAGAAACCCGTAACAACAACTGTAGAAAACGGAGGTGAACTGTCGGGGTTACTTATTATTCGGATATACCGGATGTAGTTAGTCATGGAGACTGACGTATAGTTTTAATACCGTTTAGATTATACTTCTGACAAGGACGCTTGACAAGCTAGCGGACTACACGGAGCATAGGATCTTGAAGATTCATACTCCACCGTAATACAATCAGGGTGAACGGTATGTAAAGGGGTTTGCCGAGTTGACCTAAGGTTGCTCCTTGGGCTCGGATTTGGTTGATATAACTTGTGTGTTATATGTGTGGATACATGTATGTGATTGTGTGCTACTGCATTAACTATTTATGCACGAGCGTCCTACGGGACTAACACTACGTCGACTATAGATCGACTTATATAAACATACATATGCGTTGTGATGACATGACGGCTACTTGGTATAATACCATGATATTAATATTAAGTATATGGTAACCTAAGTAAAACACTTAGGGACGAGTCACGACATTGTCGGTCTCTAGAGCATGGATCTCTAACATAAATATCACCTAGCTGACTTCTAGGTATGCGTGACCCATTGGGCCGCTGGTTAATAAATATTCTCCATAAGACTAAGAGCAGATCTTAAACATTATGAGAGTGATGGTATGAGATTGAGGTGAGGAATCCCGGTGGTTTACGAACACTTGGTTGCGCATTTGTGATCACTGAGGGGTTTCCTAATTGGATTCCGCTCCAGGTTATATCCAACGAGCCCAAATAGGTTCGTGGATCAGGTGGCTACGGCCTTTTTATGGACGTCTTACGAGACATAAGTGAGTCAGGGGCCTCCGGACCTCTGGCGAAATGAGCACCTTTGTGTGTACGGGGGACTACTGTCCATGGTGAGGTTATCGGGTTGTCCTAACATGACGCCCTACTGACATTAATTAAACATGGTTGGATGGAGCCTACAAGGCTAAGGTAAATTAACTATGGGAACTGTACGCTACGGCGAATGTACATTGTACATATGGACGGGGCTTGAAAGCCAAACTAAAATAAATTGACAGTGGATGGTGAACACTACGGCGATTGTACATTGTACAAAATATTGTTGTTATTGCTCGATACGTTCGATATACAAATGTTGTTTGAGATATTCTATGAATGTTGGTTTGGATGGATGACTAATGTTTATGATATTTGGATGGATGATTAATGTATGAATATTGGATGGTTGATTATGTATATTATACATTTATGCTTCAGTTTTGATTATAACTGTAAAAAGAAAAAGCATGAAACCAATCTAATAATAAGATGGTTAAAATGACAAGTGACCAATAGGGTCCAGGCCCGGCATACTCAGCGTCTATCGCTGATACTACACCATTTCAGGTTGTTGATCATTGTCGGAGCTGAAGAGCAGGAACAGGGTAGTTGGAGATGTTGTATGGTAATGAAGATGGTGTATGGTCTTATGGTAAGGTTATGTATTTTTCAGGATTGGGTAGACGCTCACTTGTCAATGTTTATGGTTATGGACTTAGTTTGATGTATAGGAGTTTCTCGTTATCACTGCGGTTAGCAGTTTGTTTATTTTGGAAGTTGGATGTGGTATGGCTACGTTGCTCGCATGGGCGAGTAATGGCCGGTGACACCCGTGTGAGTTTTGTAATTGTTATTTATTTTTCCGCTGCGAGACGTTTTATTTATTGCTACGTGAGGGATTATATCGTGATTATGGAGAGGGGTGTTACAAAAGTGGTATCAGAGCGGAGTACCGCTCTGATGACGAGAAAGTAGGTTAAGACAGTGAGCTTAGGACTTGGGAAATATTGGGAAACATTTAGGAGGTACGAGACGATTCGTCTCAAAAGATATTGTGTCTAGAAACGCAAAATGCGTGACAGGATAGCCTTTAAGGCAACTTAATATCTATGGTTGTACGGTAATTTTACCAAGTATTTATGTGACATACTGTACTACAGATGTCTGGTGGTACTAGAGGGCGTGGTGCTGGAAGAGGTAGAGGCGGTGACCCCGGCATTCCAGGAGTTGCTGAGACGGTTGCAGCCGTTCTTGCACAGCTGGGTACTCAGATAGGAGGAGCACCAGCCCACCCGCCACAGCCCAGGGAAACAAACTGGCTGAAGTCAGTTAGCGAGACCCGACCACCTACATATTCAGGGGAACCAGACCCCGTAGCTTTGGAGCGTTACATTGTTGAACACGAGAAAGCATTTGAAGCTTTACAAGTACCTGACGACAAGAGGGTCGCTATTGCTGCTTTCCACCTGAAGGATGCAGCCAGCACTTGGTGGAGGTTGGTCAAGGACCAGCACCTGGCTACGCCCGACTTTTCGTGGGCTGCCTTTGTTGAGTTACTAAGAGGGAAGTACTACCCGGCGCACCTCAAACAGAAGAAGCGCCATGAGTTTGAAACATTGACCCAGGGAGGTCTGACCGTGGACGAGTATTACGCTCGATTCATTGGTCTACTGGACTTCATCCCCGGGTGGATTACTCAGAAACGTAAAGATCGAGAAGTTCCGAGGAGGACTATTATTTCGCATCCAGATGGTGATGGGTGCTACCCTCTACACTTACCATACAGGTATTAACATGAATGCCATAAATTCTTTACTTACTATAGTACCGTATAACCTTGTGAGAACTTACCAATGAGATTCCAGGAGTGTTATGATGCTGCCTCGAGGACGGAGCTAATGCTCCAGACTCGGGAAGAGACTCTAGGGGCAAAGAAAAGGAAGAACCCTGAAGGAGAGTCTGAGGGTGGAGGAGCATCTTCAGGCGATGGCCAGAAAAAGGGAAAGTAAGGACTTAACCCAAGCTTAAATACTTATCATACTAAATACCTTACGAATGCTGACCCGAAACCTTAAACAGGAAATTCTTTCCAAAGAAAGGGCAGCAGGGTCACCAGGGAAAGAAAGGGAAAGAGCCCGTCCTGCAGTTGACCGGCCCAGCTATTGATGCTAAGCCTCTGAGATCTGCACCTCCTAAGGGTGGAACACCTATCTCTTAAATTCAAATATAATCTTAACCCCTATATCAACAGATTTTAACTTAAACTTAAATACTATCATCAGGCACCGGACAGCCCCAGCGCCATTTTTACTGTAAGCGTTGTGGGAAGGACCATCCAGGGGTCGACTGCGAAGGCCGCAAAGTCGAGTGTCGGTGCTGCCACAAAGAGGGCCATAGGGAATTTGAATGTTGGATGAACCCAGAGAGCCGTAATTACAGGCCACCAAAGAATACTCAGAAGACCTCAGCTGGAGGATCTGGAGTACCACGAGGCGGTCAGGATGGCTAGACATCTGCTGATGCTGGAGCCCAGAAGGGCAAAAGAGTAGATAGGGCATGAGTACCCATACTCCATGAGACCGCTAGTGGAAGACTTTTACTTACTGTGTTGTGTGCTTACTTTGAATGTTAGAAGGAGCTATGTTATAAGTATGTGGGAGTGTGTCATTGACCACTCGCCTTTTGTGTAAGACTTTGGGATTAGTTGTGTGTACTCAGTACCAAAAGCTTTAAACCTTGACGGATATATATATGAACAGGATGTTAATGCTTACATTACCATGTAGCCTATACTCTACGACACAGAGTCAATGAGACCGGGAATTACTGAACCAGATTTCCACCTGCATGGCGCACTTGCTATTGCAAGCGCTATGACAGTAAACCACTGAAATTTCCATCTGCCTTGCGCACTTGCTACAGCAAGTGCAGCGACAGCAACAGCAACAGTAACAGCTACTGCAAATGCAACTGCAACAACTACTACTTTTAACCTTTTATAAAAAAAAACTGTTGTTCAAACCTTTCATTGAAACCTGGAGATTAGAAACCTATGCAATTTTGGAAGGACCGATAGTCCAACCACTGCAACTGGACACATTATACAGCCACTATGACTGTAAAAAAAAAAAACACACACACACACACACCAGTTTAAACGTTCGAGGAAGTTTCAGACAGGGCTATTAGCCAAATACCATTAGAGTATACTTGCATTTAATGCTAATCACTACCGGTGATACATGTTTAGTCCTTATGGACAAGCATACCCTTTGTAGATGCACCACCGTCAGTGAGGATGGTTGGGAAGTGAAGAGCCAAGCTGCTCAAACTATTATGCAATCTGCAATGCATCCAATTACATGGATGAGGGGACGAATATGAACTATGGATGAGAAATGATCAAAAAAAAACAACAGGGAGAAAAAGGAAAAATGTTGTATTCAATGAGATCAAAAAAAAAGAGGAAACAAGTTTGCTAATATAGCACGGATTTTTACTTACACCGAGTTGAATAATAGTCTATGATACAAGTTACCACGGTTGCCACAAAGGCAACATCACTTATTACAGGATAACTGATAACATGAACTATTACAAAAAAAAAGAAGAACAAGCAAAAAGGAAAAAAATGAAGAAAGAAGAAGAAAAAAAAAAAAGTAGAAGAACAAAAAAAAGGATATCCATCAAAGGGAGGTTGACAACAGAATACTTCATTACAACCGTGTGACAGACATTACCAGTTTACTAAACGAGACATGGGACGACCGCACTCCGTTCGGAGCATGTGGGCCTGACAGACTTATTTATAAGTAGTCGGGTAAGTAGTAATGTATCAGTACGGTACCCCATGCAAGTAGACAGGTAGTGTTAGGAACACGAGAAGTAGTCAACTCCATTCTACGGACAGCAAGACGGATTACCTCGAAGATGGACGAGAAGAGCCGCAGTTAAAACAACGGACTAGAGGAAAAAAAAAAAGGGTGAGAATCTTCGACAGAGAACAGTGGACAGTATACAGAGTAGACAAAGGAGCAGTTAAGGACAGGAAAAAAAAGAAACAGAAAACCCATTATGGACGAAAAATATGTAGAACCCTCATAAGGATCAAGCAAATACTTGCAATCCAGAGGAAATCTACCAGATGTATGGACATAAACGCGTGACTACGCGAGAAGAAAAGATAAAGCTATATGATAGCAGAAATCTTGCTTAAAGAACAATGGATTTGGAATGTACCACTCATAGGACAATTCGCACATCTTATCTGTTTGACTCATGAAATATTAGCTGTTGAGCGTTTACGCCTCTGCACTCTGTATGACTGAGTGTTTTGGTATTGCACTCGTGCAGTTATTAATCTTGTGGAAATGCTGAAAGATAAAGTGGATATCAACAAGAGTGTAAAAAAAAAGAACTACAACAGTGTGTTACTCCGGAGCAAAATCACCAGGAGACATGGATGACAAACATCATCTTTCTAGACATATAGGCTGGTACGTCTTAGTATTACAAAGACAAGTGCAAAGAGCACTAAGTACTAACAATAGCCAATGTCATATTACATCTCAAACTGAATGTCAGTGAGAGAAAACACACGCATGTGTGCTAGTGATCCAAACCAGTGGATTCACAGCAAAAAAAAAGGCAAATTGAGCCTTTGTTCATGGGTCTACACCTCATACGGAGCGAGTGGGCCCAAAAGAATGAACTTGGAGAGAGCACAAAAAGATCAGTGCCTCACCTTTTATATATTGTGGAGCCCTGAAGGGCTAGAATTATACCCGTCTCTCTGATATGAGGATAATCCACGAGTTGGAGAACTCTTTGAGAGCCAAGTATCCAGCGCCCTTGTTGAGCGGCTGTTGTATACTTGTGGGGTACGGGGGCGTAACCCTTTTTAAGGGGGGTAGAGCCTCTTGGCTGTGCACATGTGTGCACTTATTTTTGGCTGTTTGATATGCATTGCATGCAAAAAAAAAAGAGAATTGGTGGTGTGCGGGGCATACGAGGTTGTTTGGTTAGTATGTGAATTATTTAGTATGCATAGCATACAGTGAATTGGTTTTCTTGGTTATGGTTGGTTCGCGGGGCGTGCGTTGTTTGGTTGTTTGGGTGTGATGTACACTTGAAAGTATGTATCCTATGAGATACTTGTTTGAATGATTGTATGTACACCATGTGTGTAGTACTTTTCTTATGCTATCTGTGATATGCATTCATATTGCTTTATAGAATGATTACATATGGTATTGCCTAGATACGAAATGAATCATTAGATATGGAATGTGGAACAATGGAATGTTATGGACACCTCAGGAAGGTTGTCAGGACTTGTAGAACTGATAGGAAATGATGGTGCTGATGGATCACCTATATCCATATATGATTGAACTAACGCCACAACGTGATGGCTATGTGTTGTATAAGCGCAATGATGTGTGTAAATGATATATCACATAGATATACATTATGGGAACAATGGGTAGTTATACATTTATTATACTTACCTATTTGATTAGAGACTTCGGGACGAAGTCTTTTTAAGGGGGGTAGACTGAAATACCCCAAATTATTAAAGCATGGATTAAATATTAATCATATTAATTAAGGCCTAAACATGCCTTAAAAGTCAACTGGGAACACAGTGGTCAACATAAACAAGATGTTGCACCCTTTGACTGTTAAGGGTAAATAAATACCGCAAATAAACTTCTTAGGACCTAAAAATTTGTCCTAAGCATATTAACATATACTAAACATATTATAACCATTGGACAACACTCCACACAAAGAAAAAGCATTTACATGCTTCAAGGTCAAAAAGGGCAAAAGGTGCTCTAGGAAAACCTTAAAAATCAAAGGACCTAAATGATATAAAATTGAATTACATGATCAAATATCATGTAAGGAACACAAAAGACTGTTGTCCAAGAAAACAAGCTCAGAAACACCAGGCACACAAATGTGCGCTAAAACTCCTTAAAGCACTTTTTTTGTGATTGCCTTTTAATTGTTTTTAATGGGCTTAAAATTTAATTATCCCTAATATGATATTTAAAAATCATTTATATCATATTAGGAATTTTAATTTCAAATTTTACAGATTTTTACAAATTTAATATTAAAATATTAATAAACCCTAAAGTGGGGCCCGCATGAGTCAATATTGACCAACATGGTCAATGGTCAATTAATTGACCCATTTGGACCAAGGAAACCGATGGCAATAAGAGAGGAGCAGCTTGCAATAATTGTTGGACAAATGATACCTAACTTCAATTTGCAATAGTAACCATTACTTTTTCCATTATTCAAATCTTTCCACTCTCTCCTTCCTTTCTTGTCCGATTCCTCCTGCCCAGCCAGCTCCCCCCTTCCTTGAAGCTCTCAAGTCTGTTCTTGAGCATGGAAGGCAAGCCTAGCTCCTAAGCTCCTAATGTAGTGTTTTAATGTCATTTTTAGCTCTTTTTCTTCATCTTCTCACCACCAACACCTAGATTTCGTGGCTCATCAATTCCTATGGCTTATTCTCAGTGTTCTAAGGTTAGAACAAGAGCTAAACTCGGGGTTGAGACCAGTAGAGGGACCAAGGTTGTTCAAATCTACATTTTAAGTAAAATGTGCTTTAAGCTCATAACTTTTGATTCCCTTCGAGTTTGGCTGTGAAACTTTGGTCATAGCCTCATCGTCTTCTCCTTTTCATGGGAATGTTGGTTAGCCATTTGGAGCAAGGGATGGCCGAGATCCAAGGAAATACCCTCTTTTAAGGCATTTTTCCAAGGTAAAACCTAACAACAAGGTAGCATTTCGAGATCTAACTATTTCCTATGTCAATATGGTGGATCTAACACCTTGTGGTGTGTTTGGTTCAGGTCGAAACCACTTAGAACTTCCCTTGCATTTTTAAGGTATTTTTGCCTTAAATCTTACATTAAATTACTCCTTATGGTTAGATCTTTCTTGGAGACTAACTAGGCCTTATTTTTGCTGTTTGAAACATGCGAGAAGCTTGGAAATTTTATCTAAGGCTGGCCGAATTCAAACAAGGATTATTCAGCTAATCAAGGTATAAATCACTTAAACATTACCTTGCTAAGTTAAAATGTTCTAAGATAATTTCTATATTAATTGCCGTGAGAGAACATGGTAATAAGGTCTTTTTTCCCTTAAAATGTTTAAAGAAATGGCTTAGTAAATTTATCTAAGTGATTAAGTACCATAAATGTCAAATTTAAGACATTATGTGGAAGTTTGGTAATTAATGGAAATGTGTGGTGAGGCCGAGAATTATAAGTGTTTTTGGGACATTTATGTGTAATTTAGTTTGCAAGCCATGTTTTGTAATAAGCCATGTATTTTAGGCCATTTGTATTTATGCATTTACAAGCTTTTAATTAAGTTTAAGTAGTATAAATGCATTACCGAAAATAAATGGGGTATTAGGTGTAATTAAATTAAATTTGGGGGCTTTAGAATAATAAGGCCGAAAATGAGAGGTAAAATGGAGTTAAAATAAAGTTTATAAGATTTTGTAAAGTTTTGGGGTTAAATGGTGATTTCTAGAAAGTATGGGTACTAAACCGTAATTATAAGGAATTGTTGCTCAAGGAAATATTAAGGTGGTCAACCTTGACCATAGGCTAGGTTTGACCAAATAATAATGTAGATAACTTATTTAAGGTTTTATAATAAGTTATGTATTTAACGGTAATATTTTTATAACATATGTGGTAAATATGTTATTACCGAAAATTAAGGGTGTACAATGGTATTTTAAACACCCATGGGCTATTAGGAATTTTTAGGAATTTATTTGGTGGATTTTGGAATTAAAATAAACTATATATGAATAATATATAGTTAATATGTCATTATGACACTTTGGAGAAAAATAGATGGTGGAATGGTAAATATCAAAAGTATATGGGTTAATAAGGATATTTATAACCCTTTGGTGGAATTTGGTGATTTTTAGAATTATATAAGAGTATTTGTTGAGATATATGTATAATATATAGTTTTAATGATATTATCAAACTATATGTTATAAATTGGGCCTAATGACAATATAAAATGTATATTGAGGTCTGTTCGGAATTTACAAAAAATAACCATAGGTTATGCTCTTTTATAAGTTAGAAATGTTATATTAAATGGGATATATAACATGGTAAAAGAAAGGGGTGATTTTGTAAATAAAGAAATTATGGTTTAAGGAAAAGTATAAGGTTTAATATGTGCCTATGAGGCAATACACAATAGTCTTGTATAAAAACTATAGATTATAAGTTAAAGGAAATAAAAATATCATAGCAAATGATATTAGTATTTTGGTATAACATTACATAATGTTATGTGGTCAAAAAGGGAATTTAAATAAATTCAAGGGCTATACCGAAAATATAAAGGTTGGAAAATGAATTTTAGACTAAGGTCTATAATGTTATAACAATTATTTGGTATTAAGGTGGTTTAATGAAATTAATACATATAAGGTATTCACATTAAATGGTGTGACAAACTATAAGTGAATGGGATTTATAAACTAAGGTATTTATGGAATAAACCTTAGGAGTTGTAAATGTACAACATAAAATGTTACATAATATTAGGATAACAATCTTAATATAAGTTGTATAATATGATGCAACTAATGGGAATAATCATCTAATAAAAGATGATGAAATGTAACACAAAATATAAGAGTTTATGAAACTCATGAGAATTACCTACGTGGTAAAAATATATACATACACAAGAATAATGTATATAAGGTGGATAAATATATTTGGTTGAACACCTTATGAGTTAATGGTGGTGGTTATTTAAAAAAAATAAATATAGTTACGAACTATAAGTCATGAGTTTTGGAAGCAAATATTATTTGCTAAAGATAAAGGGATTATACAACATGTCGAATTATGAAGGATGGTGGGAAAATAAAACAATATGAAAGAGAATACAATAAAATAAATGATACAATAAGAAAAGAATATAATATAATATAATCATGCATGCATACATGCAACTATGGGTTACGCACCTAAACTGGAGGGTGGATAAGATTAAAAAGGAAATAGTGAATTAAACTTAACAGTTGGGATAGTTTTGACGTACGCGTTTTAAGTAACAAAACCGACTGTTTTAGAGAAACCCGTAACAACAACTGTAGAAAACGGAGGTGAACTGTCGGGGTTACTTATTATTCGGATATACCGGATATAGTTAGTCATGGAGACTGACGTATAGTTTTAATACCGTTTATACTTTAGATTATACTTCTGACAAGGACGCTTGACAAGCTAGCGGACTACACGGAGCATAGGATCTTGAAGATTCATACTCCACCGTAATACAATCAGGGTGAACGGTATGTAAAGGGGTTTGCCGAGTTGACCTAAGGTTGCTCCTTGGGCTCGGATTTGGTTGATATAACTTGTGTGTTATATGTGTGGATACATGTATGTGATTGTGTGCTACTGCATTAACTATTTATGCACGAGCGTCCTACGGGACTAACACTACATCGACTATAGATCGACTTATATAAACATACATATGCGTTGTGATGACATGACGGCTACTTGGTATAATACCATGATATTAATATTAAGTATATGGTTACCTAAGTAAAACACTTAGGGACGAGTCACGACATTGTCGGTCTCTAGAGCATGGATCTCTAACATAAATATCACCTAGCTGACTTCTAGGTATGCGTGACCCATTGGGCCGCTGGTTAATAAATATTCTCCATAAGACTAAGAGCAGATCTTAAACATTATGAGAGTGATGGTATGAGATTGAGGTGAGGAATCCCGGTGGTTTACGAACCACTTGGTTGCGCATTTGTGATCACTGAGGGTTTCCTAATTGGATTCCGCTCCAGGTTATATCCAACGACCCCAAATAGGTTCGTGGATCAGGTGGCTACGGCCTTTTTATGGACGTCTTACGAGACATAAGTGAGTCAGGGGCCTCCGGACCTCTGGCGAAATGAGCACCTTTGTGTGTACGGGGGACTACTGTCCATGGTGAGGTTATCGGGTTGTCCTAACATGACGCCCTACTGACATTAATTAAACATGGTTGGATGGAGCCTACAAGGCTAAGGTAAATTAACTATGGGAACTGTACGCTACGGCGAATGTACATTGTACATATGGACGGGGCTTGAAAGCCAAACTAAAATAAATTGACAGTGGATGGTGAACACTACGACGATTGTACATTGTACAAAATATTGTTGTTATTGCTCGATACGTTCGATATACAAATGTTGTTTGAGATATTCTATGAATGTTTGGTGTGGATGGATGACTAATGTTTATGATATTTGGATGGATGATTAATGTTTATGAATATTTGGATGGTTGATTATGTATATTATACATTTATGCTTCAGTTTTGATTATAACTGTAAAAAGGAAAAAGCATGAAACCAATCTAATAATAAGATGGTTAAAATGACAAGTGACCAATAGGGTCCAGGCCCGGCATACTCAGCGTCTATCTGATACTACACCATTTCAGGTTGTTGATCATTGTCGGAGCTGAAGAGCAGGAACAGGGTAGTTGGAGATGTTGTATGGTAATGAAGATGGTGTATGGTCTTATGGTAAGGTTATGTATTTTTCAGGATTGGGTAGACGCTCACTTGTCAATGTTTATGGTTATGGACTTAGTTTGATGTATAGGAGTTTCTCGTTATCACTGCGGTTAGCAGTTTGTTTATTTTGGAAGTTGGATGTGGTATGGCTACGTTGCTCGCATGGGCGAGTAATGGCCGGTGACACCCATGTGAGTTTTGTAATTGTTATTTATTTTTCCGCTGCGAGACGTTTTATTTATTGCTACGTGAGGGATTATATCGTGATTATGGAGAGGGGTGTTACAGAGACAGTCGACATAAAAACTTTCAATAAGAATGGGATAAGACTCCCAGATTGATCACTAAGAATACCGTAATAAGCATTCTTCAATGAAGATGTTAGTAAACCCCGGAAACAAGGATAAAAGGAATGAGCGTAAGCTACAACCTACTAAGAATTAAAGACGTACAACCCTGGAAAAGGAAAGCTCAGAGGACTACCCCCACAGTGCGGGCATAGTCGAGCCGAACAAACTGATGAATGACAGTTAAAACTGTTTGTCTAACTCATTAACACCCAATTATGATTGATCTTCAATGGGTGGCGTAGTCAACGGAAGTTGAACGAAGCGTTGAGATGAAGTATAAGATGACAGGATGATATCCAACTTGGACACCGTAAGGCAAACGCCTAATACGAACCTAACCTTGATTGCTAAAAGACATAAGTCTAGTAAAATGACAGTATTTTCGAGGACACTAAGTAACCTCAGATCACCTGAATAAACTTCCATAGCAGGAAACAGGATGCAGCAACTTACCATGAAACCCGATACTACATTTAATATGTAACCTAACGGTGGATAGTGTTCAAAGAAACAAAACCTATAAGGATGACCTACAGATGAATAGAGTACAGGTAATGGACTGAGGCATTAAGCACTAAGAGCCTACGAGCCAAAGATGTTAACCACATCAGAGCCCGAGGCGCAGTAAGTTGTAAGAGAGCTTATTTAAGCCACGAAGGAACTACAATTCATAGATAAGAACGGTTACCAAACCTATAACTTAGGTTGAGGAAAATATTGCCAGGAAAAGGCACCAATGAGAATAATGAGATAGTACATTAGCAGGGGCGGAGAACGAACCATGCCTTTTAGGGTGGGGATACCTTTCCTTGTTTGTGAGGCCAAGAGTGGGAATAAACCCCTCAAAAAGGGCTTTCACTTATTAGTGATGTAATAACTTTCGTTAGAGAATGAAAACTGTAAACCTTGAGATTACCTTAGAACATACCAGACACTTGAGTAATAAGGAAGGCTGCAGAGACAGACCTCATATCCAACACCCAGGATTTAAGAATCAGTAATCATCAGAGATAAACATAGTGAGTGCATAGAATGGCACGGCAAGTGACCAATGCTCAGAAGAGCTTGTGATTCAACGGATGGTTTCTTCAGTAACCGGTTAAATTACATGGTAAATAACATCATAAAGGATGAAAACACCTTCGTATTAAGAGATAACAAAACTACACAGCATGTTATGACAACCGCCATACACCAAAATTAGAAAACCCAGTGTGGTTACACCAAGAAGGGATTGAGTATAAGATAAGATATTAACGGAAACGATTGAGTAACTGCACCATCAATGGGCAGTAGAATAAGGCAAACTACCACGGTAGCAGATGTCGTGAGAACAATATTTGTATAAGGGGATTAAGTCATGGTGCGCGGTAAAGCGACCGTTATGAGTGAGCTGTCAAATATTGACACTGAGGCAACTAGATCTATGAGCTAAGAACTATATAAGTAAGGACATAAGATGGTAGACGAACTGCGCATTCATGCCAGTAGTCTAGACCTGGTGAGGTAAGATTTCACAGGAAGCACACTACCCATTCCTTAAGGAACTGGAAGTGCATTCCTAGTAGAACAAATATGAGAAAGAAGATATTGAAGATAAGAGGCTCGATGGAAAGAGACCTCAGTCACTAAGAGACCGAATCCGTACGGGATGCAGAAAGAACTAGCGCATACAATACCAAGAACTAGTAAATAAATTTCCCTTGATTAAGTTCAAGAAGAACAATAAATGTTATCATGGAATGATGAAGAGGAGATCGACAACAGAATACTTCATAATTAGCAATAGCTAAACGTGTGACGACACTATGAGTTTACTAAAACGAGACGTGGGACGACTGCACCCCACAGGGGCTTGCAGGCCTGACACGCTCATTTATGAGTTAGTTGGGTAAGTAGTAATGTACCAGTAAGGTACCCCATGCATGTAGACGAGTGGTGTAAGGAACACGGGAAGTAGTCAACTCCATACCACGGACAACGACGCAAGATCAGACAAGAGCAGCTACTACCACAAACAGTCGAAGAGAAGAATTCAGTTGAGCCAACAACACAAAGGAATCAGAGAACAAATAATTAAGGACTATGAAGTGCGAAGAGCACGGATTGTTAAGCACAGCCATTGGACATGTCTTAAAGTGTTAAGGATAAGACTGTAAAGCGCAATAAGCACTAAACAGTAGTTTCAGATTAAGGGTCATCCTCAGACCAAAGGTCAGTTGGGGAGAGCAATTTAGACATTCGATAAAACATTAAGAGTATGAACATAAGATCTTCAAGGAGAATGGGTAGAAGAGTTACAACTCATTAAGGCCGTGTATATAAAAAGATAACACGTGTCCACTGAGACACCAATGTTCCTAAACTGTAAGGAGGCAGAAGGATATACAATACTATGAACGATTAGAAAGGCAGTTAAGCCTAAGATTATCAGAGTCGCGTAGCTGAAGCTAGCAGACACACTACCTTTGAGATTAGACCAAACTAAGTTAAGAAAATGGTATAAGTACCGTTAAGAATCCTCGATACAGAGACTAAGTCATTAGCATAGTTATGACCCTCTGATCGAATCATAAGTGAGATAGATGACATGGAAGTTAGAATGCTTCGTGAGAATTAAACATCTTGAACTTATGTTCAAGAATGATATAGTATTGATTACGTGGGCGTAATCCATTTTAAGGGGGTAGAGCGAAAACCGCTTAGCGTATGCTACATAAACTACGGTGTGCATAGCACAAAGAATTTGAGAAATGTTTTATATAAACATTTTGAGATTAAGCATGGTTATTGCGCACAGAAGATGTGAATACCATACATATTAAGTACCTATCTTGTTAACTCCGGTGTGAGTACAAGTTAAGAGAATTAAGGAGGAGGTTTAAGGAGACTTAAGAAATAAGAATATATGAGGTATGAGTCGATATGGAAGTATGTGTGAGATAAGAATAAGACAACACTATGGGATACTGTTCGATATGAATATAAGGAAGAAGATGGTAATGCTATGAGATATAAGATGGTGAGAATTGGTATGAGACGCTTATAGAACTTAGTAGGAATTTAAGTCTTGAGGTATTCACTAAGAGATGAATCGGGAATTTTTGATGGACTGAGTCCACACTTTGGAGATGTATTGATTATGATTAGAAGAACTAAAAAGATAGAAAATTGGACATGAGTGAATTATTTTGATGTTTGAAAATGACGTGAGAGGGGACTTTGATTTTCTAGGGATCAAGGGAAACCGAACATAAATTGGGGTGGAAGGATAGTTCAACACTGATGCTGATCACATCAGGGTTGGATGATTCCTGAAACTCCCTACCAGTGGTCACAATTAAATCACGCTAAGGATAGAGGCATTAGGATAAAATGAAATTGGAGTTGATTGTATTTTTAATTAGAGGAATTATTCCTCACATGACCTCGTAAAAAGGATTACCTTTTTACTGAGTCTCGCCCATGAAGTCGAGGACGCACGAGCCTTTGTCTTCGGACCGGTGACATGGGGAGAGCAGAGTGTTTTGTATTCTGGCCCATGGTGACGAGGACGAATGAGCCATTGTCTACGGACCGGTGACATGGGAGAATACGTTGGAAATTATGTGAATGTTTTAATCATCAAAAGAAACAAAAACAATTTTGAGTGTTATACATGCTTAAGCATGTTGTGTGATATTTAAGTATAAGAATATGGCGGATCTAATGATCCAATGAGATTAAGTATACATAAGTATGATCTATATGATCTAAGGAATGAGGTAAGATATGTATTCTAATAAGATAAGGTGCATGGGAACTTTGGGGACAAAGTTCTTTTAAGGGGGGTAGATTGAAATACCCCAAACCTAAGTATGCTAAGTAAACATCAAATTATGATGTAGTAAGGCTAGAATATGCCTTAGAAAGATTGGTAGACAATTTAAACCAAGGAAAACACAAGAAAGTGCCTTAAGGGCAATTTGGGCAAAAACGTGCTCTAAGCTTGGAGTGACTTTGATTAGCACCCAAATACCATTATAAGACTTTATTAATATGCTAATGGACATTTTAAATCAATTAGCAAAGAAAACCAAGCTTGAAAACTAGTTAAAACACAAAATGTGCTTTAAGAAGTCTTAAAGCACATTTTTGAGAAATTGTCTTAGAATTGAGTTTTGAGTGGCTAAATGTCCATCATTACTCTTTAATCAACATGTGTACGAATTAGTATCACATTAGGAAGCCTAAATCAATGGGAAATCAAAAATTTCAGAAATATGTGCACTAATTAGTGAATAGTGCCAAATAGTGACTAGTTTAAGTTTTAGTCAATATAAGCTAATTAGTTGGTCAACAAAGACCATGACTAGGCTTTATTTAAGAGGGGGCCGGTTTTCTAAGGGATGAGTCACCATAGACTTCATGAAATAAGGAAGAAAAGATGAGATAAGTAAAAGGAGTTACTATTTGCTTTTATAAAGCAAATATCTTATATTAGCCTACCTTTCTTCTTCTCTCTCTTCATTTCTCTTCTTCCCACGGTTTTTCTTCTTCTTCTCTCTCCTGCTCCAAAACCGAGAGAGCTCCATCCATGGGTGCTCCACCTTCAATTGCTCACCAAGTGTTCATCTTTGCTCCAAATCAAAACCAAGTATAGATTTCTCTTTAGTTAGGCCAAGACCTATCTTTCTATCTTTTCAAATCCTTCAAAGCTCCATTTTGGTGCCAAGAGGAAACTCATTGATGGAGGAAAATCAAGTTTGAAGAGCCCATTTGGTTCTCCATTCATTCAAGGTA
>CM041778.1:184252281-184501929 GCA_023374045.1 Limonium bicolor | reverse complement strand
ACCACCATTTCGGTGCCATGGAGTTCCTCCATTGAAGGAGCTTGAGCTTGTATTTTTACATATTGTTACTCTCCTTTGCTTCTAGGTAAGGAATCTCAAATAAAAACTTCATTTCCTTCATGTTTTTGTGGTAACCGAAAATACATATTGAAGGAGCTCTTTGTGTGACCTTGTTCTAGCTTCATTCCAACTCTTCATGGACTAGGTGGAGTCCTCTCTTGCTAGATATTCAAACTCTCTTCAAAGAGCAAGGCAAAACAACTACATTAATGTTTTTGAAACAATGTAAAATTAGGGTTTACAATGAGATGGAGCTTATAGCTTGAATACTCATTATAATGTTTGTATATTGTTTAGAACTTGTCAAATAATCAAATACCCTACCGGTTTTTAAGGAAACAAGAAAGAAGTTGTTTGGAAAAGAGGTAAATCTACTAACCAAATGTTGTTTAATGCCTTAGGAGAAATGAGCTTATAATGCTTGTTAAAACTACCTAAAGAGCAAATGGTGAATGACTTAGTAAAGTGTTCTCAAGAGCTTAGTAAAAGGCATATGTGTTGTTGAGTGTATTTGCAGGTTAAAGGCAAATATATTGTGGAAATTCAGTGTTTATGATTTATGCATCTTAAGGGCCTAAGAGCCATGTCATTTAAGGGCCTAAGTGCCATGCAATTTAAATTATGCACTATATGTGATGTTTGTGAGTGGAGTTGTGTATAATAAGTGCTTGATGGATTTTAGTGTTCTTGATTGTTTGTTGTAAGAACAATGTGTTTTGGGTTTAGTAATGTTCTAGGAGAACCTATGTCGAAATTTAGGTAATAAATGTGAAGTTCTAGGAGTTTAAAATGAGTTTGATAAGTTATGAGGTGTTTAGGTTGGTTAAGTGTTGTTCTTGTGAAAGAAACATGCATTAAGGTGATTTAGGATGTAACAATGACTTAGACATGAGCTTGAGGTTTTAGTATGTACCAAAGTCATTTTGGACTTAGGTAAAGACTTAGGCAAACTTTGGTAAAATAAGGAGAAAGTGTAACTTAGGAAAATGGATTTCAAGGATGACATAAGGAGTTTTAGTTTGTAAGAAATGATGTTTAAGTAATAATGTTGTGTGGAAGAAACATCTTGGTATAATGATTGGAATAGGCAAGGCATACCACTTAGAAACTTTAGGAGAAGATACTATAAGTGTTGGAGGCTTTGGAGAAATTTGGTTAAGTGTTCAAAGGCTTAGAAATTTGAGTATAATGCCTTGTCCGAACTTCCGTCCGGATGTGGAAGTTCGGACAGGCTCTGTTGGGTAAAGGAATCTCACTCGCGAGCAGTGTCCGGACTTGGGAAGTCCGGACACTAGTTCGGACGTACCCATTCTCCCTTAGGATTATCCTCGAACTGTGTCCGAACTTGGGAAGTCCGGACACATGTTCGGACGCACGGAATTCTGTCTAGATTTTTCTCGGCTCACGTCCGAACTTCCGAAGTCCGGACATAAGTTCGGACGTGTGTCTGTTTTCTGTCTAAAGTCACGGCTTGCGTCCGAACTTGGAAGTTCGGACACAAGTTCGGACGGGCCACTGTGTGGACCAAAAATGTGTTTTTTAGAAGGGAAGGTTATCTAAAAATGGTAGTTGGTTAGTAATGATATTATAAGGTTATGTGAGACATGTTAGCTGGGTTTTAAAGGCAATTTAAAGGATGAAAAGCTGTAACAAGTGTAAAGTAAAAATAAACTAGTAATGTTGAGTAGATAATGTTAATAATGGACTAGTGCGTAAATTGACCGACGTTACTAATGTGTTTAGGATTCTCTCAAGGTGGAAACCAGTCGAGGCAAGGACCGAGGTATGGTTTTCTTGCAGTCTGTTGCCTACCGGTTTACACCGGCTTGTGTGTTGTATGTTTTTCTGTGTGTTTACAACGTTATAAGATTTAAACATGTAATGAGTTTACAGTTGTTCATATTATTGTGATTTGATGTTGTGACTCATTTCCCTTGTGTGTGACTAACATGACTTACCACCTATCGCGTATTGATTGTTAAGTTCCACTATGAACTTCTAACAAGTGTTAACTGGGAAGTGAGGAATCCGGTTGTCCGGTCATGCATGTAAGTTAAGAGTAGATATCTGAATCAGATTCGACTCTTATGTTGTTAAGATTGTTCCCCTTAATTTGGCGTTCGATCTCCCGCTAGCTTCTTCCAAAGCTTACCTATTCTGACTTATGATCGGTTTAGTGGGAACCTGTGTTTGTGTGGTGTGTTCGGGTCACTAAATCCGAACCATCTGTGACTTAAGTTACTCGTTCGTCTAACAGAACGGTAATGAGTGTGTTTAACGAGCTTGACATGATAGTGAATCACTCTCTAGGCTCTTGTGTTATTTGACCCTTGTGGTTTGTTATCGTGGAGTGAAAATCCACTGTGTATGTGTTGTTGTGCTGTGCACCATTGATGCTCAGCCATATGTTATGTTATGTGATGTATATAAATGAATGCCATGTTATCATGACAATTAGCTGCGCGTATCCCGGTAGCCGATGGGCTGCGCGTTAGCCATACCAGCCAAGGGTTGCTGACCCCCTCGGGGGATCCATATTTCTTGTACTGCAGGATGAGGATCGAGGAAGCGGAGTGGCTTTAGATCCTAGGATGCAGGTTTACTTTTGTATATTTTTGGATGTTGGCCCGGGATGCGCCTGTGCTCCTGTGGCGTTATATACATTTGGTAGTTGCAGTTTACAGTGATGTTATACAGTGAAGGATATGTAAACACTCGGTATTGTATATAATGTATTTATGGATTAGTTCTACGCTCGGAGTCTGATCATCAGACCGGTACACTTGTATATATTTTGCCTTGTTAACCACGTGGGTGGTTGACGGCGTTGTAGCACCATTCGTTTAGTTACTGTTTAGTTATTTATTTCCGCTGCGATTTCATATAGTGTTATGTTCGTAGTAGGGGTGTTACAAAAAGTGGTATCAGAGCGAAGTATCGCTCTGATGACTAGAATACCGAGCTTAGGAATATACCGAGTTAGGAAACCTAACTACAGTTACTTCAGTGAACATTATGGAAAGGTTAACCACTAACTAAGTGTGGAGATACCTTATGGTCGGGAAGCGTTACACCGTTGGACCGATAAGTGTGCAAGCATATTACTAATGAATGTTCATGTGAATACAGATGGCAGGTAGACCGCGTGGTAGAGGCCGCGGAAGTGGTACCGGTAATGTGGGTGACCAGGGCGAGAATACTACGGCCCAGGTTATGGCTGAGGCTGTAGCAGCCGCTGTAGCCCAGATGGTACCCCAGCTTGTGGCTGCGATACAGCAGGGGCAGATGCCCGGAGTTCAACCACCACCGCCACCGCCACGAGAGACCAACTGGGTCAAGGCATTGGCAGATCTGAGACCCCCTTCATTTCATGGGGAGACCGACCCACGTAAGCTGGAGGCGTACATCTCCGAGTTGGAGACCGCCTACGAGACCTTGGCTGTACCCGCAGAGGCTAAGGTCCGTCTTGCCGCTTACTACCTGAAGGGTTCGGCACAAAACTGGTGGAAGCTTGTGAGAGAGGACCGGATGGCGGATCCTCAGTTTGGATGGAGGGAGTACACGGCTCTACTGCGAGCCAAATACTACCCTGTGCACGTTCAAGAGGCCAAGCGCCTTGAGCTGAATAGTCTGAGGCAGGGGGACAAGGTGTCGGTTGATGAGTATTACACTGCATTCACCGGCCTCATCCACCTGTTACCGGACCTGGGATACTCGAACCGGTGCTGGTAAACCGTTTCTATAACGGTCTCAGCCACCGTCTTCGCTATGGGATGGGGCCAGCTGAGTATACTACCTTGCAGGTAATTTAAATAAAGAGTGATGTGAATATGTGTAGTCTACAAGTGAGTATTGATGTGGGTTTGTGAGTATGTATTGCGGGGCATGACTGACCATCCTAAATTCAGGAGTGCTATCATGCCGCTGCTAAGGTGGAGATTACCGTCCGTCTGAGGGACGAGGAGAATGCGCACAAGCGCAAGGCCACGAGCGAGGGCCAGAGTTCGCAGGGGTACGGGGGAGGAAAGAAGAAGAAGAAACCTTATTCCCAGCCCCAGAAGAGTCAGCACCAGGGTGACAAGGGCCAAGCCCAACCACCACAGCTGAGGAGCCACTGAAGCTCACATATGCTTATGCGGCGAAGCCCCTACGCTCTTACCCACCTAAGGGTAATTGTTTAATCTTGTGTGATAGTTGATGAGTATATTGATAAGTTGTGAAACAAGTACTGAGTGTGTATCGTGTTAGCAGCTAGCACGGGCTTTGGACCGGAGCGCCACTATTACTGTAAGTGGTGCAATGGAGACCACCCCGGCAAGGACTGCAAGGGAAATGAGGTGCAGTGTCGATACTGCGAGAAGTGGGGTCACCGTGACCACGAGTGTTACCGGAACCCCAACAGCAGAGTCAACAAGCCCAAGGGGTAGTGGAAGGGTAAGGCCACAGCAGCTATTGATGGCCCGAAGACGGCTAACCAGCCACCCACTGATCAGAGGCATACTGATTCCCAGAAGGGGAAAGGGTCGGGACCTAGCAAGGCCACCCTGAATGTGGTGGACCGGTCTGAGGCGCCAGGGCCCTCTTCTAGACCAGGTACCGCCTAACTGTTGAATGTAATAAGTGATTGCATACCGCATTTCATGCTTATGTGTATTAGTGAGTTCAAGTGTATTATCATGTGAGTAAGGAGTCAAAGTGTAGTGTGAAAGACACCTAATTAGATAATTCTAAACTTAAAGGAACCTTCAATATATGTTATCCAATCCCACCCACACCAAACCCTGAAGAAACCACCATCAACATCACCGACTTTCCAATGGAGCAATGTCAGGTTATCCAGCCAGGTATGATACTTTTAAATGGATACCTGACACCGGAAGCACAAATCCATGTCATCAGACGATGCGACGAACTTGGAGCTAAACCTGGAGGTTTCTACACACCCGAATATCCGAACGGATCAAGAATGCAATTGAAGATGATGTGCATGGGTAGGACTGGAACCCTTACACCAAGTCATATCAAGAAGTGCGAGCTGAAGATGGAGCAATGGTACCAAGTATACCTGAGGAGTTTCCGTGCGGTCGTTAATCACGCCGTGGGAATTGCTCAACAAGTTGAAACGGATTCAATTCCAGAAGTGGAAGCAGATTTGTGTATTGTGAACTTCTACCAGAAAGGTGGACGGTTAGGTTTACACCAAGATAAGGACGAGTCACCCGAGTCTCTAAGTAAGGGAGTACCCGTGGTGTCTTGGTCCATTGGTGATACCGCAGTATTTGTGTATGGCGAGCAGAAGCGTGCTGATCTCGCAAGGAAGTTAATACTAAAGTCAGGAGATGTGTTAATCATGGGTGGGCACTCAAGGATGCTATATCATGGCATCAGGAAGATCAAACTGAATACCGCACCGTCGGCAGTGATCAATGCCACACACATGAAACCGGACGTTTGAATTTGACCTTCAGACAATTCTAAGCCTTGTATACTTTTTGTAATGTGTTAAGCCAGTATATGTTAAGAGAGTTACGTATGTCTTAAGCTGTATCAACCATGTAAACCAACAATGTTGTAAAGAGGAAGTGTTAATGAATAAAGTGGAGTTATTGAAGTATATCAACCGTGTTGTTACCCAGTACTATATTAATTGCCAATGAATTACACGATGCTAGTCGGAACGGAAGGTACACTGAGTGTCGCCATGAATGCAGAAGCCGGCAAGAGCGGCAACACATCCTCACCGGTACCTTTCCAGTGAATGGCGTGGATGCATCGATCTTGTTCGTCTCTGGAGCCTCACACACATTTGTTTCGCTATCTTTTGCGAAGAGGCTGGGGTTAGATGGAGAGAGATGCAGACTTCTTGGTCACTCTCCCATCGAAAGAGCGGATCAGGTGTACCCGCTACCACCGAGATGTCATTGTAAAAATTAGAGGTGAAGAGTTCCCGATCGACCTGATAGAGTTCGACGGACTTGGATTTGATGTGATTGTCGGGATGAACTGGTTGGAGCGGTACAAGGGCAGAATCTGTGTGCCGAGCATCGACTGCTTCTACGGAGTCCATCTGGGGTTACCATATCATACCGCCAGAGGCCCAGGGAGCCTTCAACTCAGATCATCACCGCCATGGCCATGTATCGTGAGTTTACGACGGGAGTGATGTATACCTCTGCTATGTCCAGGACATAGAGAGACCCTGAGTTTAGCCCAGATGTGCCGGTAGTGTCGGAGTTTCCTGATGTATTTCCTAAGGAACTGCCGGGCATGCCGCCAGCACGAGAGGTTGAGTTTGAGATCGACTTAGTTCCGGGTACTGGACCCATTGCGAAAGCACCTTATCGTATGGCTCCAGCAGAGATGACAGAGCTCAAGGAGCAGCTGAGAGACCTACTTGACAAGGGCTTTATCCGCCCTAGTGTTTCACCATGGGGAGCGCCGGTCCTCTTCGTGAAGAAGAAGGACGGTAGCCTCCGCCTGTGTATTGATTATCGAGGACTGAATGCTGTTACGGTGAAGAACGTTACCCTTACCCTTTCCGCATCGACGATCTATTTGATCAGCTGGGGGTGCATCAGTATTCTCCAAGATAGACTTACGTTCCGGATACCATCAGATTGCCATCCGTGACAGTGACATCGAAAAACAGCTTTCAGAACGAGGTATGGGCAGTATGAGTTCACAGTTATGCCGTTTGGCTTATCAAATGCACCAGCTAAGTTCATGGACTTAATGAACCGCTTGTTCCAAGATCAGTTGGACAAGTCTGTGGTAGTCTTCATCGACGACATTCTTGTGTATTCTAAATCAAGAGGTGAGCACAGAAAGCCACCTGAGAAATGTGTTACAAACATTGAGGAGGAATCAGTTGTATGCAAAGTTTTCGAAATGTGAATTTTGGTTGAACCAAGTATCCTTTCTTGGACATGTGATTTCTGAGGCCGGATCGCTGTTGATCCGGCAAAGATTGATGCTGTGCGCCTGGCCTAGGCCGAAGACAGTCACTGATATCAGGAGCTTCCTCGGTCTGGCAGGTTATTATAGGAGGTTTGTGAAGGACTTCTCCAGTGTCTCGAAGCCGATGACTTCCTTAATGAAGAAGGATGCACCATTCGAGTGGACAGTCGACTGTGAAAGTTCTTTCACGAGTCTCAAGGATGCTCTGACATCTGCACCAGTCCTGACTATACCAGACGGTCCAGATGGTTTCGAGGTCTACTGCGACGCATCAGGCAGAGGTATGGGTTGTGTATGATGCAGCACGGGAAGGTCGTAGCATACGCCTCCCGTCAGCTGAAGAAGCATGAGGAGAACTACCCTACCCACGACTTAGAATTGGGTGCCATTGTCTTCGCATTGAAGATATGGCGACACTATTTGTATGGGGTAAGTGTGACGATTTATTCTGACCACAAAAGCTTAAAGTACTTGTTCACTCAGAAAGAGTTTGAACATGAGACAAAGAAGGTGGGTTGGTTTCTGAATGACTACGATATTTCTGCAATATAAGAGGGTAAGGCAATGTGGTAGTTGCGCATTGAGTTCGCCGAGCACACTCTCTCCATTCGCTAGTCTCTCATACTAGCTTGGTTGAAGAGGTGCGGAGTGCTCAGATGACGGATCAGTATATGCGGAGATCCGGCAGAAGCTTATTGACGGCACATTCGAGGTCAGAAGTACGACTCAGACTCCACGATGATGACCTGATTAGGCTGAATGGCCGATTGTGTATACCTAGGAGTGGCGCTGAGTTGAGGAGCGCATATTGAGTGAATCCCATTGTTCTACTACTTCGATTCACCCCGGAGCTTCAAAGAGGTATGGTGTGAAAAGTTTATTTTGGTGGACTGGAATGAAGAAAGATGTTAGTGATTATGTGTTGATGTGTCTCACTTGCAGAAGGTCAAGTTTGAGCACCGACGGCCTGGTGGTATGGTACAGCCAATGCCATGTAGCCTGTTGACAGTTACCATGATATCTCCATGGACTTTGTAGTAGGGCTTCCGCCTACAAGGGGAGGTCTGAATATGATATGGGTTGTAGTTGACCGACTGACCAAAGTGGCCCGATTCATTCCGATGAAGGACACTTGGAAAGTGGCAAGATTGGCAGAACTGTTTGATAAAGAAATTGTAAGACATCATGGTGTACCGAAAACGATTGTATCTGACAGAGATACCAGATTCTTATCCAGATATTGGAAGTCCACACGAGAGGCATTGGGTACTGAACTGAAATTGAGTACAGCGTTTCACCCACAGACCGATGGTCAGAGTGAGCGCACCATTCAAACACTTGAGGATATGCTACGTGCTTGTGCACTTGACTTTCAGACCAGCTGGATTGATAAGTTACATCTGATCGAGTTTAGTTACAACAACAGTTATCATGCACCGATCAAGATGTCTCCCTTCCAGGCCTTGTACGGTAGACCATGCCGCACGCCATTATGCTGGGATGAGTCGAGTGAGACGGTCATTATAGGACCAGAGTATCTTGAACAAGTTCAGGCAGAAGTTCGCCAGATCCGGGCTAACATGAAGGCAGCTCAGGATAGACAGAAGTCGTACGCAGATGTGCGCAGACGTGACCTGGAGTTCGCCGTGGGCGATCAGGTATTTTTGAGAGTATCCCCCATGAAGGGAGTATTTCGTTTTGGCCAGAAGGGCAAGTTGAGCCCAAAGTATGTGGGGCCTTATGTTGTGACGGAGCGGATCGGCCCGGTAGCCTATAGACTAGACCTACCGCCGAGCTGGGCAAGGTACATGATGTATTTCATGTGTCCCAGTTGAAGAAGTATATGTCTCATCCGTCTCATGTGCTTCAGCCTGAAAGGCTAACCTTAGAGCCGACCATGCGATCAGTGGAGACTCCGGTACGGATTCTGGATGCTAAGACTCGAGACACTCGCCATAAGTCCGTGAGACTGGTGAAAGTTCTCTGGTCTAACCAGGACGTTGAGGAGGCCACTTGGGAGCTGGAAGATAAGATGAAGGCGAAGTACCCGTCATTGTTTACTTCTTAGTACTTATGTGTATAGGGTACGGGGCGTACCCTTTTTAAGGGGGGTAGAGCCGTTTCGGTTGTGTGTGTACGACGTGTATTTGAATACACGTCTATGTTATGTGTTATATTACAGACCGTTGTGTCTGAATGATGTGGATAATGTTGTATGGACCTTGTGTCCAATGTTATGTACCCGATGTTATGTTGTATGGACCTGGTGTCCAATGTTATGTAAGTGTGTTGTTAGTGATGTATGGAAGTATTGTTTATAAGTATTCCCGTGTTCTAATATTTAGGATATGTGGAAGTATGAACTTTGAGGGCAAAGTTCTTTTAAGGGGGGTAGATTGAAATACCCCAAACCTTAATATATTGTTTAAACACTTAAATATGGTGTATTAAGACTAAAAAGAGTCTTAGAAACATTAGTAAACAAATTTAAACAAAAGAAAACACAAAATGTGCTTTAAAGTCAATAAGAGCCAAAATGTGCTCTAAGCTTGGGATAAACTTGGTTAAGACCTAATGAACTTACCAAGACCTCATTTATACACTAATGAACATATTAAATCAATTACCAAAGAAAACCAGCTTGAAAACAAGTTTAAACACAAAATGTGCTTTAAGGAGTCTTAAAGCACATTTTTGAAAAATTGTTGTAAATGAGTTTTGAGTGGCTAGATGTCCATCATTACTCTTAAATATATATGTGTACTATATAATATCACATTTGGGTGTCTATATTAATGGGAAATCAAAAATTTCACTCTATGTGCCTTGTTTTCATGAATAGCGGTGTTATTAATGAATAGTGATTTGATTTTTATAAGCTATTTTGTAACATATGTTGTATAAGTAATTAAATTGACAAATAAAGACTATATTACCCTCCTACTACTATTTGGGGCCGGTTTTAAGGTTGGTGACACACCACCCTTGTTAGCTTGTTAAGAAATAAACAAACTACTTAAGTACCCTTTTTACTTTACAAAGTATAAATATCTTCAAAAAGCAAATTCTATCTCATTCTCTCATTTCTTTCCTTGTTCACACGGTTTCCCACCTCTCTTCTTCCTTCTTCTTGCTGTTCTCTCACGGTAATACCACACACCTCCATTAAAACTCCACTTTGATCTCTTGTAAAATCTTGCTCACTTGTCCAAATAAAAAACAAACACCACCAATCTCTTCCTCTCATCAAGCTTTTCATTCCTATCTTCTTAAAAGTCCAAGACCACCATTTTGGTGCCATGGAGTTTCTCCATTGAAGGAGCTTGAGCTTGTATTTTTACATATTGTTACTCTCATTTGCTTCTAGGTAAGGAATCTCAAATAAAAACTTCATTTCCTTCATGTTTTTGTGGTAACCGAAAATATATATTGAAGGAGCTCTTTGTGTGACCTTGTTCTAGCTTCATTCCAACTCTTCATGGACTAGGTGGAGTCCTCTCTTGCTAGATATTCAAACTCTCTTCAAAGAGCAAGGTAAAACAACTACATTAATGTTTTTGAAACAATGTAAAATTAGGGTTTACAATGAGATGGAGCTTATAGCTTGAATACTCATTATAATGTTTGTATACTGTTTAGAACTTGTCAAAGAATCAAATACCCTACCGGTTTTCTAAAAGAAACAAGAAAGAAGTTGTTTGGAAAGAGGTAAATCTACTAACCAAATGTTGTTTAATGCCTTAGGAGAAATGAGCTTATAAATGCTTATTAAAACTACCTAAGAGCAAATGGTGAATGACTTAGTAAAGTGTTCTCAAGAGCTTAGTAAAAGGCATATGTGTTGTTGAGTGTATTTGCAGGTTAAGGCAAATATATTGTGGAAATTCAGTGTTTATGATTTATGCATCTTAAGGGCCTAAGAGCCATGTCATTTAAGGGCCTAAGTGCCATGCAATTTAAATTATGCACTATATGTGATGTAGTGCTTTGTGAGTGAAGTTTGTGTATAATAAGTACTTGATGGATTTTTAGTGTTCTTGGGTGTTTGTTGGTAAAAACAATGTGTTTTGGTTTAGCAATGTTCTAGGTGAACCTATGTCGAAATTTAGGTAATAAATGTGAAGTTCTAGGAGTTTAAAATGAGGTTGACAAGTTAAGGAGTATTTAAAAAGGTTAAGTGTTGTTCTTGTGTAAGTAACATGCATTAAGATGATTTGGGATGTAACAAGGACTTAGGCATGAACTTGAGATTTTAATAGGTACCAAAGTCATTTTGGACTTAGGTAAATACTTAGGCAAACTTTGGTAATAAGGAGAAAGTGTAAACTTGGAAAAGAATTTCAAGATGGATATAAGGAGTTAGTTGGGAGAGATGATGCTTGGAGATGATGATGCTAAGATAAGGAGGAAGCATTTTGAGATAGTAGTTATCATAGGTGAGAAACACCATTTAGAAACTTAGTGTAAAATGTTGTAAGTGTTAAGGAATTTACAAGGAAATAAGTAAAGATTTAAGGAATTAGAAAAAGAGTTTTGTGAGTGTTTAAGGAGGTCTTGAGGTGTGTTTAGAGTGCCCAAATGAGGTTAGGGAGTACTAGGTTATATGGGGTGAAGTTTGTTGAGTTGAATGTAAAAAGGAAAACAAAGATTTGGGGCAGACCGGACTTGCGACCGGACTTGCAAGTTCGGTCGGGCCCAGTTTACCCTGCGAGAATTGGCTTCTGGAATGGACCGACCTTGGGACCGGACTTGCAAGGTCGGTCGGGCTTGTAATTTGTGTACGGATTGAGTTACTGGAATCGACCGGACATAGGACCGGACTTGGCAAGTCCGGTCGGGCTAAATTTTCAAAGGGGAGAAACTAAACTCTCTGGAATAGACCGGTCATGCGACCGGACTTACAAGGTCGGTCGGAGTAGAAGATTTTGACGGAAATATGTTCTGGAATCGACCGGACATGGACAAGTCCGGTCGGCAAGTCCGGTCGGACCTAAACTTGTAAAAAAAAAACAGAAAAGAATGTGACTTATGTAGTTAACCCTAGGGTGTATAATGAAGGTAACCTAGGGTAAAGTTAGACATTAAACATGTCAAATAACTATGTTAAACACTTAGTAAATTTGGAGGTAAGTAAGTTAATTAACCGACGTTCTTGAATTATGTATAGGAGTGACCTACGGAGGGAACCAAACGAGGCAAGGACCAAGGTATGGTTTTCTTGCAGTCTGTTGTCTAGCGGTTTACACCGGCTTGTGTGTTGTATGTTTTTCTGTGTGTTTATGACGTTATAAGATTTAAACATGTAATGAGTTTACAGTTGTTCATATTATTGTGATGTTATGTTGTGACTCACTTCCTTGTGTGTGTCTAACATGACTTACCACCTATTGTGTATTGGTTGTTAAGTTCCACTATGAACCTCTAACAAGTGTTAACTGGGAAGTGAGGAATCCGGTTGTCCGGTCATGCATGTAAGTTAAGAGTAGATATCTGAATCAGATTCGACTCTTATGTTGTTAAGATTGTTCTCCTTAATTTGGCGTTCGATCTCCCGCTAGCTTCCTCCAAAGCTTACCTATTCTGACTTATGATCGGTTTAGTGGGAACATGTGTTTGTGTGGTGTGTTCGGGTCACTAAATCCGAACCATCTGTGACTTAAGTTACTCGTTCGTCTAACAGAACGGTAATGAGTGTGTTTAACGAGCTTAACATGAGGGTGAATCACTCTCTAGGCTCTTATGTTATTTACCCTTGTGGTTTGTTATTGTCGAACCAAGATCCACCGTGTATGTGATGATGAGCTGTGCACTATTGATGCTATGCTCCATGTTTGTTATGTTATGTATGTAAATGAATGCCATGTTATCATGACAATTAGCTGCGCGTATCCCGGTAGCCGATGGGCTGCGCGTTAGCCATACCAGCCAAGGGTTGCTGACCCCCTCGGGGGATCCATATTTCTTATACTGCAGGATGAGGATCGAGGAAGCGGAGTGGCTTTAGATCCTAGGATGCAAGTTTACTTTTGTATACGTTTGGATGTTGGCCCGGGATGCGCCTGTGCTCCTGTGGTGTTATATGCTTTTGGTTGTTGCAGTTTACAGTGATGTTATACAGTGAAGGATATGTAAACACTCGGTATTGTATATAATGTATTTATGGTTTAGTTTTATGCTCGGGAGTCTGATCATCAGACCGGTACACTTGTATTTATTCTGCCTTGTCACCACGTGGGTGGTTGACGGCGTTGTAGCACCGAAGCGTTAGTTACTATTTAGTTATTTAATTCCGCTGCGATTTCATTTAGTATCATGTGCGTATTAGGGGTGTTACAGGTACATAAAATTACCGAACCATATGCTATAAAGACTAACGACATGTAAAAGACCATACTACCTAACATCATGAAATAAATATAACACAAATAATATTATGTGGCTAAGGATATAGTTAATCGAACTGTTATGCTAAATGCATACCTACATAGATAAACACGTACCAAGAAATAAAGTTATACACTATAGTTATAACGACATAAAATACTAAGGATAGTATAAGACTTTGGTTTGATAAATAAACCCTAGTGAAGTATCATAAGTGTATAACGCAAGGTTTCATGCTCTAATGTAAACTGAGAATTAACTCACACAACGTGTAAGGGGTTTATAAAATATTAACAATGATACTTTAATTAGTAACAAATGTTAAGTCTGGGGACATAGTACTAGGATTTCAAACGTTATTTGGAAATACCGAATTGTGCTGTCATATGGATTGACTCTTAGTGTTCCTCGTATTACTAGATCGCATTCCCGACGTACGCGCTCGAAAGCTCTAGTGGTTTGCACTGCACGAATCTAGACAACGGTGTACAGTATGTAAAGGGATTTGATCCGAGTTGTCCTGAGGAATTCCTCGGGCTCAGATTTGTTTGATAAATAACTTGTGTGAATGTATGTATGTGATTCATGTATGTGATGCGTAGTTATGTTCACTGCATTATTTATTTATGCACGAACGTCCTACGGGACTAATACTACGTCGACTATAGATCGACTTATACAAAACTACATATGCGAAATGTGTGATTGTGACCACTATTGCTTGACCTAATACGCTAAGTATTACAAGTATGTAGTTATAACCTAAGTAAAATACTTAGGAATGGGACACGACATTGTCAGTCTCTAGAGCTTTGACTCGAACGTGAATGTTACCTAGAATAATTCTAGACATGCGTAAGACCCATAGGGCAGCCAACAAATTAAGTGATGTACTCCATAACTAAAACTGTAACTGACTATCTAACTAACAAAGCTAACAGTAGAGTGTGAATGAATGTGATGATGTACCTTAATCCAGACAGTCACTGGCTGCTGGTCGCGCGTAGAGATCTTGGGTTATCCCGTATCGGGTTTTCCCTAGTTAATCCTGATCGAGCCTAGATAGATCGTCAGGCGGAGTGTGCTACCGTTGGCACCAGGCCCTTGGCCACCTAAATGGACGCCTTTACAAAGGCAAAGTGAATAAGTCCCAGAGTCTTCGGATGATCAGGGCAGTGAGCACCTTGTGTGTACGTGGGACTACTGTCCAAGTGAGTATATTTCGGGTTGTCCTAACTGACGCCCGACTGTGCTAACCTAAACAAACGATAAGTGAAGGCCCGGAGGGCCGAGTGATGTACTATGTCCTCAATGCCATTGTATTGTATGATGTATAACAGTAATGTGTATATCCATATATGACTGTTTGGATTGGATGAATGATTATATAATCATGCATGTTGTTACAGTACCTATTATATCTGTAAAATGGTAAAGCATGAAATCAATCTAATATCAAGACGGTTAAAAATGGCAAGTGACCAATAGGGTCCAGATCCGGCATACTCAGCGTCTATCGCTGAGACTACACTTATTGTGCAGGTTGCTGAACACGTCGAAGCCGAAGTGCGGGGCTGGGTAGTTAGGACGTCGTTGATTTTGTATTTACCGTTCATACCTCGTTATGTATTAAATGATTCCACTGGAAAGGGGTTGTAAGATTTGGATTATGTTAGATGCTCACAGTAGTTGTGCTTTTGATACTTAGATAGACATGTAGGTGGTATCTCGTTGTCACCGCGGATTGTATTTTTATGTTTGATTTTGTTAAGAGGTTGTACTACTACATCACTCGTGTGGGCGAGTGGTGGCAAGTAACACCCATGTGAGTTCTATTACTGTAACTCCTTCCGCTGTGAGACGCCTTTAATTCCTGTTCACGTGAGCGACTATTACGTATTTGTTATGAGGGGTGTTACAAAAGTGGTATCAGAGCGGAGTACCGCTCTGATGACGAGATACTAGGTTAAGACAGTGAGCTTAGGATTTGGGAAACTTGGGAAATGTTTGTGAGGTACGAAACGTCTGTGTCTTAATGAAATTATGTGTTGGCAGAGCCTTTAGCCTACAAGAGTTAGCCCTTGGGGCACACAAATGAGTTGATGTATTATGGTGCGTTATTGAGAAGACGAACGGTGATACCGACATCTAGGGTGGTGTGAGCCAGGGAGCTGGCCAAGGGCACAAAAGCCGGGAATGTTACCCCTGCTAAGGACCAGCTGAGAGCTCAGCCAGGAGGAGACACAAACGTCATGAGTACATTGTCGACAATCCACCTTCATGTGGAAGTCCAGTACGAACTACCGCCGACAGTACCCCTCCGCCACAACCCAATGAGTATAATACAACTAAGTAATATAACCCCCGAATATAGGGAAAAGGGCTACCAAGCTCAACGGTTTGTCTAAACACTCTCGCAGCGAATGAATAATTCCTGCTCCTGTAACGTTAATACAACCTCAATGTCATACCTCCATTGACGACCAAGCGCCGTATCAATAGGCACTGCCAGAGGCGAGCGCCACTACTACTATAACGTCGTGGAAAGGGTCACCCAAGAACATCAGGGCAAGCAGACCGGGAGCACCATGAACTCCGCGAGAATTCAATGATACAGATATACCAGAGGAAAGTACCTCAACTACAAGGAACATACCCGCATGGGGTGTCATGCAATGCAGAACACAATATGATTATAACAATGGACTCTCTTAATAACGGGACGAACCATACAAAAATGTTGCAAAACCGCCACGCGGGAAGCACTATATATACCAACGGGAAATACATAACAAATATTTCAATTAAATACCTTACAGCGGAACAAACAACCGGAAGACATGGGATTACAAAAAAGTTATCCCCGTGCAGTTATAACGATAGGTCTTCAACAAACAATAGAAACTAGTGCAAAACGGCGCTGAGCACAAATGATAATTAATACCATACTTCATCTCAACATTACACCGACGAGTGAAGATAATAATGACTTGAATTATATCGCGCATTAGCGATCTAACATACCGATATACGATTTCGATCCAGTCGTGTGCACATACAACTAATGTTACCGCATCGACTGAGATACCTCTGTTTCCAGTTACAAAGACCGGGAACGACACCGTCATAATGGAACGACGTCAGCAATAAACTGCTGCAAATAAATCATCTAAGATGACAATAGAACAAAGGGCGTATTATCCATCCGTGGGGTCTGCACCTCAATACGGAGTGAGTGGGCCCAATAGAACGTGGTTGAGATAGCGCACTAAGTACTCGGGCCTTCGGCTGGAAATGTACACGCCTCACCTTTCTCATAACCTCTTTTAAGAATCAAATACCTAAGATCGACCCATTTTTCAATACGAAAATTCCATGAGACCCAAGTATCCGGCGCTCTTTGGTTAGCGACTGTTGTATACTTGTTGGGTACGGGGGCGTAACCCCTTTTAAGGGGGGTAGAGCCTCTTGGCTGTGCACAGTGTGTGCACTAATTTTAATAAGTCGTATGCGGGGCATACAATAAATTGTTGTTTGTTGTGGTGTTTGGTTTGTTTGTCATGCGGGGCATGCATTGTTTAAGTATTGTATGTGTTATACGTATCCATGAGATACTTATATGATGATGTGATGAAGTATCTAAAAGATACATGTGGTATATATATGTGTTTATGTTATGTTTTAAAATCCTTCGTATAGTATCGCCTAGATACTGAATGGATCATGGTTATGGAACAATGAAATGTGGAATGTGGAATGTAATTGACTCCTCAGGGAGGTTGTCAAGATGGTTAGAACTGATTGGAAACGACGGTGGTGATGGATCACCTATATCCATATATTTGAATTAACGCCACACTTGAGGGCTATGTGCAATATTAGCACAACACAATTATGCGTGAATGTTACATCACATAGATGTACATTATGGGAATCATGGGTAGATATACATTATATACCTATTTAAGAAAGACGACTTCGGGACGAAGTCTTTTAAGGGGGGTAGACTGAAATACCCCTAATTAATTAAACATTGATTAAATGTTTAATCAATTAAATTAAGGCCTAAACATGCCTTAAAATCAATTTAAAAACAACAATGGTCAACATGAAGCACATATTGCACCCTTTTGACCGTTTAGGGCAAATATATTACTAAATGAACTCCTTAGGACCTAAAATTTTGTCCTAAGCATTATAACACATTAATGAACGTAATAAAATCATTGTAATATACTACAACATAAAGAACAAGCATTAACATGCTTAAAAGTCACTTAGGGCAAAAAGATGCTATAAGAAATCTTAAAGGTCTTTTGACCTCCGTTTGATTCCAAATTTGATTCCTAAGTTTAGTAATCATGTAATGGATATATTAAAACCATTATCAAAGAAAACCAAGCTTTAAAACAAGCTTTAACACAAAATGTGCACTAAAACACCTTAAATCACGTTTTTGTGTATAACTTCAAAAGTATGGGTTTTTATGCCACTTTAAGGACCATATTACATTCTTTATAACATTTATGTGTCATGATAGACTATTTTATAAGGTCCAAATCAAAGTTTTCAAATAAAATCAAAATGGGTGATTTTGGGGTGAATAGTGCTATTATAACATTTAATTATTTAATATAATGTATGGTCACCACGTCCTCTTGACCTTGACCATATAATTTCCGCCAAATTGGCAGTTCCCTATCACTTAATAGCCGGTTACAATATATACAAATATGACTAATGATTACCTATTTAATAAAGTAAACTTTAAACCTTATTATGACATATATTAAAGTAAGTCCATTCTTTCCACTTGGCAACCCTTACGGTGGTGTTAGGAGCCATCCTTATCCCTTATCAGCTGAGACTATAAAATATCTAGTATTGTGGTGACTCACCCAAAGCTACCATATTCTAACCTATTACTAAAGTAGTATAACTTACGTACAAATAAGTTTTGATTTCTCCTTTCCCTTTTCCATCCCAGCCGTCATCTTTATCAGCTCAAACCCTCTCGTTTTTTTTATCCTTTCAAACCGAGAAGAACAGCCACCTCCATGGATATGATCTCTTGCTCTAGGTAAGCATGTGAAACATGAAAATCACCACCTTCTTCCTCTTTTCCTCTTCTTGATATTGGTGTAACCTAACACCCATTTCCAACCTCTCACCCAGCTTGTTTTGGTGCTAAACAATGAGGGGAACTCTTGGATGGGAAGCTCAGTATAATGGGGGATTAAAGTGCAGGTTTTTACAAAGGTGAAAACATGCATTAAATATGCATCTTCTACTACCTTATTGAAATACCCCTAACAACTACAACACATAAAATCATGAATACATATGAGGAGTGTTTAAATAAACTGGACACGTTAATATAATCATGCTATAAATTATAACCTATGATACTAGGGGACATCCATATGTCCGTGAATGTGATAGCAAGTTACATTGTAATATATGTAAGCAATAGCGTTCTTGGGTTTTGGCATATTTGTGCTCACCGCTTTATATTCACTGACATAAATGTTAAACTGAATACCTATGTACTACTTAACTCCACAAGGACAATAATAAAATTAAAACCCACCCTTTCTTACCATGTCCGATAATTTTTACAAGCTTCACTAACTCTCATTTAACTAATCACTCAGCCCTTCATTACTACTTGTAAACTGATGCATCCCTCTCTCTCGGGTGTATATCTGTCGAGATTAAAATCCCACTCTACTCTTTCCATTCTCTCGATGCGAATTATTTCCCCCGATTGAAATCAGTGCTCTTCCTTCTCGTTAGTGCATGCGCCTGCAACTGGTAAAAGCCACTCAATTTTTTTTCACATCTTTCCATTGCCTCACGTCTGGTGCAAATACAGAGAACAAGCTCCCACGTTCGTGACTTCGGTGTACGACCAGTTAGCAATGCTTCTTCAACCCATCCCACATGCAACTCGATTCTCGTATGCCCCGAAACTCTGAAATTTCCCCTGTCCACTGGTGTAGGGAGTATGCGTTTCAGTTCCTCAACAATCGGGAGCAAACTGGCGCAATCTAAGGTAATCAGTGGCCCAGTTACTCTCTTGCTTCCACCGTTTGTGTGCCTGAAGATCTTAAGTGCTCAACTTTTCCTCCCTTATGTTTTCTATCCGAAACTCAAACCTTCGTTTCTCCATGCTGCATGGCCGAATCTTGGAGTTTTTACCCACCTGGTGGATCTGAAACGCCACGAGCTCAACTGGTAAGGTAATGTTACCGGGTTGCTCTTATGTTTTCATTTCTGTTTTCTCTTCTATCCTTTGCTCAGCTCTGCCCGAGAGTTTACTTAACCTCCCTAATCTCTTGCATGTTCACGCAAACACTTTGCATGCAACTCTACTGGTGGGATCTCAGGAAGTTTTGGAACAAGAGAACCCACTCCTTTCTTGTGCAAGTATAGCGTAAGAGGACTGAGAATTTCCCCCAAGCAGGCCCACGCCAATCTCCTCTAACTCTGGCGTAAGGTCAATACTACCCTGCAGTGTTTTTACTTCAGCTTCTCCTCGTTTCTGTACTGCTTCCTGCCGGAAATTCTTGCTCAAACCTCTCTGATTTTCTGCATGCATGTATAGCTTGGGGTTACCACCTCAAGTTTGGCCAGTACCCTCAAGGAACCCGTCCCAGATCTGTTCTGGAAATGGTGTTAAGGTGAGGCCACACTCTGCTGTAGACTCCCTTGCCCTCTGTTCTTGATTCTAAGCGCTACCAAATACACCCACTAACTTGGAGTTTCCCTCTAGTGAATTCCGGGTGTAAAGCAAAGTTCCTGTGCCAAATCGCCATCAAAATCTGAGAACAAGAAACCCAAGAAAGTAGCCCTCTTGAGTAAGGTAAAACTCTACCGAGGACCCTACCAACTAACACTTACTGTTTTAATCTAAAACGAACAACAAGCTGATTTGGCATTTGTCTCTGTCAAGGTGTGAAAGTAGACCAAAGAGTATCAAGAGCTACCAGGAAAAAAAACAACCTAAAACCTTAAGGTTGTAATCTAAACTCCCACTCTAAAACTGAGTTTGATCTGGTATTAGAATTCTGTTTGAATGTGTTCTGACAAATCTGGTTATGTGGTCTGAACGGTTTAGACGGTGTACTATACTAAGAAATGATTTGTGTGTTGGGAGCGGTGTGTGTGCTGGAAAATTGTTTAGGGTGCTGGTCAAGGAAAAATAAGGTTAAGTAACAAAAAAAAAAACAAAACATGCCTGGAGGGTCTAATGTGTACGTGTGAATATCAGGTTAAGAGAGTTACTGGCAACACACCACAGAAACAACAAAGAACTCTAACAGAAAAACTTGAGGTTGATATCGAAACTCCTACCCTAAAAACTGAGTCTGGTCAAGTGTAAAAAGAATCTGGTTGTAAGTGTTTTAAAAAAAACTGGTGACAATGATTGAGTAAAAATCTGGTTGTGAACTACTTTAGTAACAGCAGAAAATTGAATGCATCTGGATTGAAACTGAGTGTTTCCCTGTGTCGAATATGTGTGGAAAACTGCCTTAGGGCCAGTAGCTAGTAAAGTCTGAAGCATTAGGTAACAGGAGTACCAGTTGCTTACAATTAAACCACAAGTTAAATAGTTCAGAAAATTCCGTATGGAACTAGCTAAGGAACTAGTGCAGGAGTGAACTTAATTCGGCAACTTGCCGTTTCTGTATGGATGATTTTCAGAAGGGGTCTAAAGGTGATGTTAATTTGAGGTTGAGTCTAAAAACATTGCTTAAGGCCATAACCGAATCTGCACACAGATTGAAAGAATTATAAAAATTGTTTAGTGCCTAGAAAGTGAGATTAAAGTAGAAGATACAGTAGAAGAATGCAAGAGTGGGACTTCAGTTTCTGAAATTCTTAATGTCAGTATAAATATGTTGCGGTAGGAATAACTGTATTGGCTTGGGTTTATTTTGAGGAGGAAAACCAATCTGAACAAACAAAAGAAAAAAACTGGAAAGAGATATCAACTTCCTTCCCACGTTCTGCCCAGTTTTACTAACTCCAGTATTAAGATCTCTCAGTAGCTGTAACAGTTTTGTTTTGGGTCTATTTCAGCATTTAAAACCTGATAATACACTTAGCTAAGTAGGGATAAACCGTGGGATGTTGGAGGAAATGTGTAACACATTATACAGAGGAGGAAGAAATAGGGTGCAGAAACATAGTTCAGTTTTCTACCTTTCCTTGTCTTTCCTGTAAAATAAACCTTCAGGAGTAGTAACAGTCTGGGTTTGAGAGGTTTCTAAGTTTCAGTCCTTCCTAATACACGTAATGAAGAAGCTAAGCCATTTGAGGAAAACTGGAAATCAAAGTGAGGAACAGAAAAGAAACATAGAAGTGAAGATCCTAATGCTATGTTGCTGTTTTATTTCCGGTATTATCAGTTTCAGCATAACTGAAACTGCAGATAGGTCCAGAATGTTGGGGTGGCTTAATGAAGAGTTTGGAACCTAACTAGACCACATAAGTTAAGCTGTAAACTTTTGGGAGAACTAGGCAATCAGGTTGGGGGGCAATTGAGGGCCTGAATTGAGTATAAGCAGAAGGAAGTCAAGGGTATGCCAGTTTTTTGTTTCAGTTTTTCAATTCTTTTCCTATTCGGTGTATGCAATACAGCGGTGTGATTATTAAGTCGCTTAGCTTGTTTTCATTTTGGAGTGTAATCTGTTGCTGGAACACTTAACCAAGTGTGGAGATATGTGGGAAGTAGATGGAGACGGATTAGAAAACCTTAGCAAGGGATTTAAGAGGGAGCACCAAGTTCTAGCGCTGCAGATTTCTGCAACTCTTGGATTTCTGTAAAATAAACTTCTAAAAGTGTTAACAGCTGGGTCTTAGGTTAGGCTCGAAGTTTAAAGCCTTGTTAACACACTTAGCTAGGGGAATAAACAACCTGGAGGAAATTATAAGTTAAGTTTACCAACTAAAGGCAAGAGTCAAGAAGAGGTATATAAGTGTGTCATCAGAACTTTGCAACGGTTGCCTCAGTATAACTATGATACAGATGATTAAAGAGGTGGGTTGGTTGGTGAATGATAAGCTCAACACAGTGCTAATACAGTTATCTAAATTGGCATAATCAATTGGCAGATTAGAAGACGGTTAACAAAGAAGAAAACCAAACAAACAGAAGCTGTTTTCAGATTTTTGGTGGCTGGTTGTTTCTGTGTAACTGAATTACAGAAATGTTGGAAGTGTTGTGCTGGCTTGTTAACGAAATTAAAACCAAACTAAAGCACTTAATTAGGTTTGACTGTACTTAGGAAGGATAGGAATTAATTTAATACATTAAAAGAGATGATGGAAAGGAAGTACGTACGGACTGCTATTTCGGTTTACTGAAACCGTGGCTTTTGTAAATAAAATTCCAGGGGTATTAATCGGGTTGTTTTGGTCTAACCATGAGTTAGAACATGGCTAACATGCTTAGGTAGAGAGGGAGTACTTAGTCAACTTGTACAACGACGATGTAAACGTCCTACGAGGTAAATAAAGGTCTAAGGCGAGTACTTGGAAAGTTCAAATGGCTGAACATGAAAACTACTTCGAACATAGGTCCCGAATTCAACTAACGAAGTAGGGCTAATAATGCCAGTTATAATACCTAAGACCTGGTCAAACGTTATAAGTAGTTCTACGAATGACAACGCATTACCAAACCAACTAACCGCTCATGTGACAATTATAGGAGTGTATCACGTAAGCGGCGGGGAACCCTAGTGCGAGTGTCTACATCGGATATTATAAGGTATGGACATGTGTGGTTCGTATGTTGCCGTGTTACACGGCTTGTGTGCTGTGTGCCTTGTGTGTGAAAATGACATAAGATCAAAGCATGAAACTGGATTGCTTGTTTATCATGTTGTATGATTTCTATATCACTGTTGTATATATCATTGCGCGCACACAGTAGTTTAGTCCCTTTCTCGTTTATGGACCTTGAGACGAACTACTACGATTTATGAAAACAAAAAAAACTCTACAAGGGGAACTCCTCTCTAAACCATTGAGGACTACCATGACACCCACTATGGTGTCTATTCATTAATGATAATGAAGAGCAAGTCTCCTTTGGTGAGACATGACGAACCACGTAAACAAAACAAAAGAACTATACGAAGAGACAAATCCTCTCTAACTTTAGAGGACCGCTAATGACACCCACTATGGTGTCGAGATTATAATGATAATGAAATGAAAAGTACCAACTGGTGGAACATGAGGATAACCCGGGAAGACGACATCTCGGGCCCGCGCGGTATGGAAATTTCGGGAGTTGGTATCTGCATCAGATCCTTCGCCCTTCTGTGTGGAGCACATCCTGGGGTCTAGAGGCAACTCCGCTTTCTCGACGCATGACGTCGGGAATGGGGGAGTGACAAATTGGGGGAGCTTATCCTGGAGTCAAGAGGCGACTCGCTCTTTCTCGGCGCATGACGCCGGGAATGAGGGATTAGCTATGGAGGCGACGGCCTCCAACGTGCGGTGATAAAAGAATTCACAAAATAATCCTTAAAGAAACAAGGAACGATTAGCACCTACATAATGATGTCTCGGGATCTAATCTATATCCCCTGACTCGGTGCCAGAGAATAAAGGAAAACTTGTGTAATGAGACCAACAAACAAGAGAAAGTCACAAATGTGATCCTTTAAGAAACAAGGAATTAATAGCACCTACATAGCAAAGTCTCGGGATCTAACTTATATCCCCTGACTCGGTGCAAGGAAAGAAAGGAAAACATGTGGAATGAGAACAAGAAAACAGTACGAAATCTCTTGAATGATCCCATAGTGAGGATCGACGGTATAATATACCTACGCACACTTTGTATTATGTACTTGACTGTTGCTGCTACATTAGCAGCTTGTTGTGATGAGTTACGTGCTTGGTGGCTTATTGATATTGCTGTGCTACTTGCAAGATGTGCTTGGTTGGCTTGCTGGTGATATTGCTATGCTACCGATGAGTGTGTAAGATATCATGATGTACTGATGTGTGCTTTACTGCTTTATCATAGCATGTAAAATGGACTTAATAATATTCGACCAATTAGTCGTGTGGCCCGGTAACATGCGGGCTTCACACGTTCATACTCAGCGTAGTTTGCTGAGTCCTTCACACCCAATTTTTTTCAGGTCTTGTGCCAGACGATAACGGAGAGTAGGCAAGGGTGACTATCATAGGGGTAGTCCACATGGCAAGACTTTAAGTAGTATGCTTTCTTATGTATGAGTTATGTTGTTTAAGTTGTTAACTAAACTGTAGATGCTCGGTACTTGGGTTGTACTTTATATTGTATTTGGATTTCGTTAAGGTTGGACTTCCAGTCATTCAGACCGTAACTTGGTGTTAGTAATGTGGTCTGTCAACCACGTGGGTGGTTGGCGTCTGTAGCACCCGAATAGAGTTCGAAACCGCTGCGTAGACTTCTACTGCTAACTTAGGCGCGTCGTTTAATTGTTGGTTGTGATTCGGGGGTGTTACACTTATTGCCGTTTTTTTTCCTTCACTTCTCCAAGTTTTTTTTTTCTTCAGTTTAAACATGTTCTGTGGAAAAATCAGAGGAGGAGGACAGTTCTTTCCTAAGGTAAAAATGGGATTTAAACTCAAGTCCCTCTTCTCTTAAGTTCCGGTTGGTAATTGTAAGTTTCTCCAGCTTATTTCCCTTCTTGCTTTACATAGACATTCAGTGAAGATGTCACCCTTCATGTGCTGCATCTTATGGTGTTATTAAGCCTAGTAAAAGTCATTTAAACATGGTAAATTATTAACCTTTTCCCTATCTTATATTACCGGTTGTATACTATAGTTTAGATGGTGTATTAAACATCTTATTATGCTCCAAATTTCAGGCACAAATACACCCCTACCAGCCTACTATAATAAGGTAGAAACCATGACATTTACAAGCATATGTTATAACTTAAATTACCTTAATGTAAGATGACTAACACCCATCTTTTATTGGTATGTATATGATGTCGCTTGACTACTGGAACAAGGAACAAAATTCTGCCCAAAGTGGGAAGAATAAGCGTGTAAGAAAGTTATCAAATTAAGGTAATTACTACCTTAATGACATGTAAATTAAGTGTGCATATGAACTAGGGTTTTAAGTAAAAACTAACCCTAAGTGTATGTATATTATGTAGCCGTGAGCTTGAGGAGAAGGTTGGCTGATTGGTTGCTAAATTAAACAAGTAAGTGTACTAATTATGTATAATATAAGTTTTTATACCATTCTGTATGTATTAAAAGGAAACCGTGGGTTATATGGGTTCCATAGGACCTAACTATGTGTTAAAAAATTTAATAACATTTTTGGTTAGTAAGTTTGGTGTTTGAATGACCTATAAGGTCAGGGAAGGAATTTAGGGGGTCAAAACATAATTTATAAAATTATATAGGCAAGTGTAACATAACCGAGAGCTCTTATGGCTATATTTAACCAAACTATATATTACAATGTGGTATAACATTTCAACTATATTAACCCGAATGACTATATTTACAATGGTGGTAAACATTTAGTAAGTAACCTAATGTTGATGTGACGTATAATGTCATAAAAAGTAATTTAAAAATGTTGTTTAAACCAATTTATAAAATATTGTTACAATATATACCAAAACCGTAAGCTATAATGACATTTATAAGTAATTATTATAATATTAAGGTTGTAACAAGCATGTATTTTTAGGCTATGCAATCTTATGTTTTATTAAGTTAAACCAAAGTTTAGGATTAAATCAATTTTACCGAAATGAAGTTGGGGTTGATTTGTAATTAAAACACAAATTTAGGAGGCTAAATAAAAATATAGCCGCAAACCATATAATAAAAGGTTATTAAAATGAATTTTAAAAAGTTTTACAAATTGGGGTCAAAATGTAAATTTTGGTAATGTTGGGTCAAAACCGTAAATAGGTAGACTCTTGGTCAAACCAGTAATAAATAGGTCAACCTTGGCCATACTAGGTGCCTTGACCAAAGTTAATTACATAAGTGATTTAAATATGACCTTATATTAAAATCATGGGTTAAATAACAAATTTATAAAACTATGGGGTATAAATGGTAAATACCAAAAATAATGGGTTAGTATGGTTAATATAATGATTTATATCATTAATATAAAGTTTGGGAATTTTTGGAGTTATATAACTGATTTTATAAATAAAAGTGTATAATATATGGTTTTAGTGACAAATTGAAAGTATATATTATAAAGTGGGTCAATATGTAAATAAGGAAATTGTTTGGGGGCGGAAACAGAATTAAAAACCGCACGTGGTCTGTTTTGAAATAAACAAATAAAAAACTATAGGTTATGTAAATAATAAAGGTTAAAACCATATAATATAACCTATATGTAACATTATATAATATGTGGGGTAAGAGTGTAAATAAAGAAAATATATGGTGCTGGAAACTAAACCAAACAGACCTATGGTCCGTTCGGTAATATTGGAAAAAAATGTAACATATAAAACAATATGTTATAATATCATAATGTTTGGATGGTATAATATGTGTTATGTAAAGATATTATAAGATTTGTGGTAAAGGTGGAATATGTAAAGTTGAAAATTAAAACAAAAACAGAACCTATGGTCTGTTGTAATTCTCGAAATTTTAAAACTATATAATACACAAATTATAAAGTTTAAATGATATAACATATGGTGTATATAATATGTTATAAAATAAGTGGTGTAATTGTAATAATTATAAAGTGTGGGGTTTGGAATGAAAATGAAATGCAACATATATGCCTTTTCGGAAATTATATGAAAGTGTATAAAACTATAGGTTATAATGTGTTACAAGGTTTTAAATATCATAAAACATGATATTTATAACATGGTAAAAAAATGTGTGGTTTATTGTAATTAATGAAGACTATGTGAATATAGAAAATAATAAATGGAAATATATATATGTATGCCTTTAAGCCAATTAAATATAGTTTCAAACACTATATATTAATGAGATATAAAATATCATATCATATAGTATAAGATATTAATGTAACATTGTATAAGTTTATGTGGTCAAAACATAGTTTATAAAACTATATGCCATAACCGCATATATATAACATTCAAGGATGAAATTATAAAATATGGTTACAATGATATAATACTGTAGATATTATATTGTATTAATGGGATTAAATGAAACAATTATCATTAATAATACTCACATGAAATAATGTGACAATTAATGAGAAGGTAGAATTTATAAAATAAGGTTAGTGTAAAATAAACCTTAGGAAATTATAACACATGTAATGGAATGTTACATAACATTAAGATAAAGTTCTTAATATGAATTGCATTAAATAATGCAACAAATGGAAGTCATCATCTTACATAAGATGATAATAATGTGACACATAATATAAGTGTATAAATCATGAAGTATTAATGTATAGGTGGGCATAAATGTGGTAGCGCAAGCATATGTTAAAAATATATGCACATTAATTATGTGGTAAAGTTGGAACTATATAATATAGTGTATGCATACATGCAACTACATATTATATGACTAAATCAAATAAAAACAACACATATATACACATATATGTAAAACCGAGACCATATACCAAGAGTATACAATATGGTTTTAATGTCATGGAGTGATAAATGACAAGTGTTATGACATTAGTATAAATATATGCTATAAGTCTTATAATTATAAGTTTATTAAGATGAATAATGAGAGGTATAATACATGGTACAATATTAAATGGTTAAATAATAATACCATAAAATATTAGTGCATAAGCATAAATTGCTATGTAAATTAACGTTGCATGAATACATGCAACTATATATTATAATGGTGTATTCGTATGCCTAACCGAAACGGTTAAACTTAATACCTGAGTATAAACGTGAATATTTGTTCGTATACTCGTAATTATTAGGAATAAATCCTAACAATTGAATACGCTATAACTAAAGCGCCTTTTTAACCGACTCATTTAAATAAACCCGGATGTTGGTAAGTAATACGTACTACGAGTAACGAGTCTCGTATAACGGTACTTCAATAAATAACAGTTGAAATCCGGGGATGCAGTAGTGTCGGGGTTACTTGTGTTGTTCGGATTTACCGAACTTAAATAGGTCATGTGGATTGACTTATGTTGTGTTTGATATTTAGACCGTATCACCGACGAAGGCTCTTGACGAGCTAGTGGTCTACTGCGCAACCTAGGTCATTGGTGAACGGTATGTAAAGGGATCTGATCCGAGATGTCCTGAGGACTTCCTCGGGCTCGGATATGTGTGTTGTATAAGAGTGTGATGCATGTATGTATGTGTGTATGGATGTGTGTTATGAGATGTTAATTGGTTATCTTTCCGCATTATTTAATTATGCGCGAACGTCCTACGTGACTAATACTACGTCGACTATAGATCGACTTATATAAAACACATATGCGTTTAATGTGATGTGATTGTTGTTAATGGATGTAACACACTTAATACTATGATTGTATATGTATACTAACCTAAGTAAAAATACTTAGGGACGGGATACGACATTGTCGATCTCTAGAGCTTTAACTCGAACATGAACGCTACCTAGAATGATTCTAGGCATGCGTAAGACCCGTAGGACAGCCAACAAATAAGTGATGATTCTCTACATTTAAAAATGTAACGGTTTAAAACGACTAACTAAGTCAACAGTGGAGTGTGGTTAAAAGTGATGGTTACCTTAATCCAGTTAGTCATTGACTACTGGTCGCGCGTAGAAATCTCTTGAGTTAACCCGCATTGGGTTTACTCTAGTTTAACCTGATCGAGCCTAGATAGATCGAGAGGTATGGTGATAACATGGGCGCCTTTAAAAAGGCAATATATGGACGCTTTTAAAAAGGCTAAGTGAATGGGCACCTCGTTGTGCATGGACTACTGTCCAAGTGAGGTTATTCGGGTTGTCCTAACTGACGCCCGATAGTGCTAACGGAACAAAATGTGTAAGTTATGTGAGGGCCTGGGGGGCCGTATGTGAGGTTGGTATGGATGACCGTTACTAACGGCTTTATGCTTATCGTTGATATGATTGTATGCTTGTGTTTATATGGTTGTGTGTGTGGATTGTAGTGCTTGTGTTAACTATTTCGTTTACCGCCATTTATGTATTTACAGCTTTATATACCTGTACACTGGTAAAGCATGTAACGAACTTAATAATGGCGACCTTGACTATTAAGTGACCAATAGGGTCCAGGCTCGGCATACTCAGCGTTTATCGCTGAGCCTTTATGGCATTGCTGCAGGTGACGAATACCACGGAAGCCGAAGAGCGGGACCCGGGTAGCTAGGAAATTAATTACTGTACGTGATCTCACAATGTATTAGGATGATCATTAGTTTAAGTATTAGCAATGTTGTATACAGTCGGGAAAACCTAGATGCTCACTTGTCGTTTAAATTATATTGGTTTAGATTGATGTATAAGCTAGTATCTCGTTATCACTACGGTTATGTATTTATTACTACTGTTGTTTCTTAATAAGTGTTTCTGCTTCTTTACTCGTATGGGCGAGTAATGACATGTGACACCCGAGTGAGATTTTTACTATGAGACTTCTGCTGTGAGACGGTATTAAATAATGCTACGTGAGTGATTATTACTTGATTATGAGTGGGGTGTTACAAAAGTGGTATCAGAGCGGAGTACCGCTCTGATGACGAGATAATAGGATTTAAGACAATGAGCCTAGGATTTGGGAATTACGGGAAACGTTTGTGAGGTACGGAACGTCTTCGCTTAAATGAAATTATGTGTTAGCAAAGCCTTGGGCTTGCGAGTGTTAGCCCTGAGGCACATAGACGTGTTTAACTGTAATGTGACGAGTTATCGAGTAACGAGAAGACGAACGGTAATACCGATGTCTAGTGGTGATACGGGCCAAGAAGTTGGCCAGGGGCATAAAGGCCCGGGAATATTACTCCCGTTATGGACCAGCTGAGAGCTCAGTAGGAGGAGACATACGAACGTCGTGAGTACATTGGCGACAGTCCACTTTCATGTGGAAGTCCAGTATGGACTTCGGCCGACAGTACCCCCCCTGCCACACCCAATGTGTACCATACTGTTTAAAAACATAAATCCCCGAATAACGAAGAGGCTAGCAAGCCTAATAGTCCGCCTAAGCGACTTCATACTGAAAGTATAAAATCTTACCCTTATAGTGTTAACAGAAATTAAATACCTTACCTTCCTTACTAATGACCAAGCGTTAGTGATAGGCACTGCGGGGGGCGAGCGCCATCACTACGGTAAACGTCGTGGAAAGGATCTCCCAAGATACCAGGGCAAGCGGATCGGGAGCATCCTGAGCTCCGCGAGACCGTCGCCCGTAATGGGGACCTTTAACTACATGCCATTGCATTGAAATACCAAACTGTAAACTGGGTTATATTGAGAGTGTGGAGAACTTTGTAAGATCACCCATCCTGTCATATTCAATTTACAATCCTAATCTTGTGTACACACAATACTGTAACAATAAAACAATTGTCGCGGCAACACCTATGGAGAAACACAAAAAAAAATCCGAGCGTTTATGCTATCATAAATCTAAGGTGAGGTAGAACATTGATATTCTAATAACAGTATGGTCAGGAAAATTTTCCAATCCAATTACCGTACCTTTTTAAGGACAATCGTTCAATGGTACTTAAACAACCTATGCGGTAGTAAGCGAACAAGTCCGAAACCGACAATTCCACTTGCATGGCGCTTGCCACTGCAAGCGCTAAGTTAAACAGTGTACTAATAATTTCGTCTACCCCGCGCACTTGCTACTACAAGTGCTGCAAACAACTACGACTGTAGTTACAATTACCATTATCGTTAAATGAATTCTGTAAACTTTGTAGATCATGGTACAACGCCATGGCTACCAATAATCACCAAACATTGTACAACACTAATATAAACTACAGGACTACAATGGTCGACATACGAATAATAAACCGCTAAGATACGAGGCTTATAACCCTCGAAGGACCCGATGAGCCCGACTAATCATAACATAAGGGGCATACATCAGCCCATAACAACTACCTGCATTATACAGTGATGATCAACAACAACGGCTTACGAGCCAAGCATTATGACAGATTTGTGAATTATTTAATGGCTTGTTATGGACGGGGGAGGTGGAACTTGATCCGGTACAGGTCAAGGGAAGCTGAACACAAATTGGAGTAGAAGGATAGCTCGACACTGGTGCTGATCACATCAGAATCGAGTGACTCCTGGGGACTCTTCACAAGTTGCCACAATTAATTACAGTAAGAATAAATGCAAAATGTGGTATCCTAACAACAAACAGCACAATATTACAACCATAAGGTATTAAATAAGATGCTTGTGACTGACAGCTCACACTAGTATATGTTAAATCATACAGGAAATTATAGAGGAAATACGATCACATTACGATCAATCCAACTTGTGAAGTACCAGGAAATTTGTAAAACATATCAGTCCACATTGGACCAAGATTGAAAGAAACAATTCTACCGTACCCGGTTATTACCAATACCATTCGCAACAATAAATGTGAATTAATGTTTAACGCAAAAAAAAAATTACCACCCCTGGGCACTACCTTTACCAAGGAGTGCCGTGCACGCTTATGTACAATTATGAATGAACAAACGTCAAGATTAAATCTTATGTGTAATATCATGATCATACTGATCATTGGACAAGTTCCAAGTATAAGAGTGGCTACCGCCATTGGCGTTCCACCGTGTAAAAAAGTGATAATTATGTATTTATGTAAGCGGCACGTCGTCTACTATTAGTACGGCTGTCAGTGGTATGGAATATTGGATTAAACAATGGCTAATCGCCTAGACAATTATACAAATACCCAGGTGTAACCAATGATACAAAAAAAAAACTAAACTAGACGCTAAATAGCGTAAGTTAAAGTATGTACTTAATGTACTAGTAAATGGGCGTAAGCCCGGGAGGACGAGGACACCGCCTCGGTTACCTTTAGATGTAGGTTACCAAGAAACGAGGTCTAAATCAATATAACGACTAACAAGGAATATTTAGAAAAACAATTACTAGAAGGACTTCCATAAAATGGAGTCTGGTACTACGTTAGATGATATGATCCGAAAATATAATGAGGTTAAGGGAACTACGGTACATACCGTAAACAACGTAAATAATATGCTAATTAATTACTAAGCGCCAAGCCGCGCACATGAGACTTGGCTAATAACAGTTGACCCAATAAATGAGTAACCCCAATAAAGAAATCACTAAACAATAAATAATAACAAACTTACAATACGAGAATCCAAAGATTCTCTTAAAGAAATTAACAAACCATTATCATCAGTTTACTCAATAACAAGAGGAGGAAAACATCTCCCATTATTATAGTACGAACCCATACCCATTGGGCAAGAAACCTAGGGAACTGAACATTCTCACGGGAGACCCCCACTATCAACAAGAACGGAGATTGGCAACAGAATACTTCACGAACATGTGACAGACACTACGAGTCTATAAACGAGTTATGGGACGACCACACTTCATGGGAGCTTGTGGGCTCGACAGACTCATTCCTGAGTTAGTCGAGTAAGTAGCAATGTATCAGTACGGTACCCCATACACGTAGACTTGTGGTGAAAGGAACACTGAGAGTAGTTAACTCCACACTAAGGTCAGAAACGTAAAACCAGACCGGTATAAATGACCGCTTAGAATAAATTACGAATAAAAAACCCCAGTTTAATTAACGTAGTGAATGCAACCAACAACCGTGAATATAAGGTGACCAAGCCATAACTCCGCACAAGAAGGGCTAGAAATACAGTGATTCAAAAAGTAAAACCTCTCGACAGTGGAGAAGAATTGACAGTCAGCTAAATGACAAGTAAGAGGACCCAACAAATGGGCGAATGAGAATATAATACACAAAGAGGCTCAATAGTCGTTTAAATTAAAATATGCAATACTCAGAAGCAACCATTTAATGACTATAATCATTACCCATAAACGGGGCAAAAAATGTAACACCCCACCCAACATTAACACACTTAACAACAAGCTGCAGCGGAAAACATACCTTATCACATTACTTATTCCGTTGGTGTACACACGCCGTTAACCACCCACGTGGCTAACAAGGCTAATACATATACATTGTATCGGTCTGGTGGACTAGATTCCCGAGCAACTGTACATTACTATTCTTTCCATTAACAACAACAACGATATATACCTTTCAACTGTACCGAGTATTTACAAACTGATGCCGAAAACAATTTCGGTCTTACTACACCTACCTACTGTACATATACTTAAATGACTACCCATGTACAACGACTACCCCGTCCTACTCTCGAACGGCTTCCAGCTCCTTGTACCTGAAATAGGAAAAAGAAGAGAAAAAGGTGGCCCCCCAGGGGCTCAGCACCTTGGCTGGTATGGTAATCCCGCAGCCCGCATGCTACCGGGCCACGCACAACTAATTGTCGTCTTAGCATGCTGTTGATTATATTTGAATCATGCATGTAAACTATCAACACACAACACATCACATTCCACCACAATAGGCTCAACAAACAGATAACACTTCCATACTTGATAAGTCACTCATTGTGTTCATTAACCCTAGAGGGTTTCTCCTCTAATGGAGCTACTTCCTTAATAGACGATACTTACCCATTAATCGGGTTATCCTTAAACGCCTCTTATCATAAGCTGGGATTCATATCCGTGATCCACATACTCCACATTTTACAACATATAACATACACCACATAACAACAGTTTTCACGTTTCAACGTGCACATAACATAACATCGCAATGGGAATTGCAGTACAACAATAACACATAACATAACGGGAATGGTTCTCTTAGGAACCGACCCAAACATAGTTAATTCACTGGTGAGCCTAGAGATGTCACCCACCCTCATGATAACTCGTTATACAACACTCATTACCGTCCTAATAGTCGGACGAGTAACTTAAGTTAAGATGGTTCGGATATGGTAACCCGAACACACCACATAAACACATGTTTCCTGTTATACCCAAAATTTCAACCCCCCCGGAAGAGAGTCTGTACTAATAGGCTAGTAGCGAGGGTTTCCAGTTCGATCGGCACATTTCAGAGTACTAGGGACAGCTTAGTCACCATTTCCAGGGGCATTTTCGTAATTTTTCAAGGCTCCTAAGCCCCCTATAGGCTTTCTCTCTCCTCCAAATAAGGGTCAAATCAATTCAAAATACTTTGAAATTTTAACCCATGATAGAGGATGACATCTGAAGCATAATGGCGTTGGAATTTTGATTTTTAGAATTTCCAATAATTTTCTAGCAATTTCTGATTGAATCTGACGAGAAATTGAATTTAAAAATATTCCAATATCCAAAAAATTCGATTCTACTTTAGAAAAATCAGAAATATCATCCTTTACCCATGTGTGAAATTTCATAATCAAATTCCTTTTGGAAGCCCTTGAGCTAAAACATCGGTAAATCTCGGTTTCTACCGGATTTTTCTATCTTTAAGGAAGCCTATATAAGGAACCTTATCCCATGATCAAATCAGAACCTCAAGAACCCTAGACTCTCAAAGAAGGCAGCCGTCTCTTGCTCTTCACGTTTTAAACCCCAGAGCCACAATCAAACACCAAAACACCAAAATCAACACCAAAACACATTTTTCAACTCCCACAACATCATCCATCATCAAAACTCACCAAAACAACACCAAAACGTGAAGAACATCAAGAACAACAAGGAGTCAGAAGCTGGGTTCGAAGTTCTTCCGGATCCGCCATCAACGAGGCCTCCGAAGATTCCCGACGTGAAGAAACACCACGAATCTGAAGGTAAAACAGGTTATAACTCTACTTTTCTAACTCCCCACACCTCATTAACTCTCTGTTAAATTTTGGGCTCAAACCAACCCTTTTTGGCTTCTGTATAGCGAATTACTTTTACTTCTGCCTTGTTACTTGTTTATCACGTTTCGTACATAATTGACTCCAAACTGTGATCTTTCAATTACTAACATATTGTACATCTTTCAGGCTACACGTGCATAAATTTTGAGCCGAAAACACTTCGGGAACCACCATAAAACCCCTGTCCGTGGGTGGTCCGGGATCTCGGCCTATGGTCCGGGACCACGGACGGGTTGTCCGTGGCCACGGACACCCACGGACGGCGGCGGGATTTTAAAATTTTAAAAATTTAGGTTTGCTAAAGTATGTCCGGGCCTACGGACGTCCTGTCCATAGCCCCGGACTTTCAATTTTTGTTTTCTGTTTAATTAGACTTTTATTTTCACATAGGTTAACTAGGGTCCGTGGTTACGGACATTAGGTCCGTGGCTACGGACGGAAACAAAATTTGACCTAATTCTGCCTCCGAAACCCTAGTTTAGGTAATTTCAACTTTCACTTTTGTTTTCAGTCAAAAAATGCTAAAAAACAAAAAAAAACAGAAGCTCGCGCATTTAGGTTAAAACGACTCGTAATAAGCCGTAATTAAACTAAGTAGAGGAAAAACGACTTCTAGGGGTAATGAAAGTAATTGAACCCTAATTAAGTCGAATATCAAGCCCCCGAACCCGAACTCTCCTTTCCTAATTTGATCTAGGTTAAAATTAGGTGGCGACTCATAATAGGTTCCAGTGAGCTAGCTTAGGTTTTAATAATCATTGTTATATGACATAGTTATTAACCTTAGGTTATAAGTGGACCTAAAACCCGGTTAGATCCTAATCAGCTTTAACCAACACAGGATAGGGTTTAAAAATCGAGGCTCACAGACTGGCGACTCTGCTGGGGACAAACTTCTTAATTTTAACTTGTTTAATTTTAAGAAAGAGGGCTTAACTCGAAAATGTTTATTTATGGCTTTAATTCTTTGTTTGTTTACTTTTGTGCGCAATTTAAATTTCTGTACTTTGCATCATATGAGAGCGAGGGTCCACGCAAACCTATTCCACCCCGGGACCCGTTTGAGGGTCCCCTGTCAGGGACTCACACCTTTTAGGTGATGTGAATAAGCGGGGGAAAAGAGGAGGATGTCGTCTAACCACATCCCCTTAATACCTGGGCTTTAGCCCCAAGCGTTTTCCTGGCAGTGCCCTTACCTAGCCCATTGTTTGGTCAGTCAAAGACCCGACCGTAGACGCACACCTTCAGGTGATGTGAAAAAAAGTGGGGAAGCCCAAAGAGAATAGCGTGCAAGCCCTATTCCTTTGTGGCGACCTGGGCCCACGCCCCAAGCACCTCTCCGGATCGCTCCATACCCGAATTGGATAAGTGTCAAGTGAGGACATGTGGAATTTGTATGGGCCTTGTCTGCTTGTGTGATCGGCCCACTACCCAGCCTAGGAATTGATAGGAACTTTTCTACATCAACTCAGCCCAACCTGAATTTACGGCTTTATTGTTGCGGCCCAGAGGCCCTGTTTGGTTTGATATGTGAAACATTTGGGCTTTGACCCAAAAGTTTAGACTTAGGTGATTTCTCTCTTTCGGCCCAATTTGAATTATCAATCAGGCCTTTCCTTTTCGAGGCCCATTCTAGTCCAGGAAGACTTTTTCACTCAGGTTTTGACCTACGATCCTAGACATGGGTATCATCTTCAGGCCCAATCATAATCACTCGGCCCAAATTCCAATCACATCCAGCAAGGTTTAGAAATCACTTCGGCCCATGCGCTTTACTTCTAGCCCAAACACATTCTGGCCCAAGCGCCCAATTCTTAGAACATTCCGGCTCAAGAATCACGCTCTTCAAACATTTCAGCCTAGGCACCAGTTCACAGCTCATGAATCATTCCGGCCCATGTGCCTCCCTTCCAACTCATTTCGGGCCTCAGTGCCTACCCACAATCTTCGAAACATTCCAGCTCATATGCTTTTCTTGCAGCCCAAACAAGTTTTTACCTAAAACTTCTTCACGGTCCAGAATTTTAGCTCAATCCACTTTTGTTTTCCAACAGATAAGCCCGAATCCCAAGTAGGGCAGAGGGAGGAAACCCAGTCAGCATGGAGGCCCAGTTTGCAGCCTTAGAGCAAAGGTACATGGCCGCCTTTGATGCCATGGAACAGAAACATAGGTCCACCATTAATGACATGGAGGCTAAGTATGTCACCATCATCGAAGAGCTGAAAAGCAAAATCAATTCCCTTGAGGTTGGCCATCAGGAAAACATTTCAGGAAAGATTGTTGACTCTGGGAACGAGCGTGACTACATCGAAGTTAACTCTGTTGAGGCCCAGGATGCACAAAGATTTGTAGGGCAACCGCCAACTAACTGCAGAATTAAGGAAGGCCCTGAAAAGGATTGAGCGCATGTAAAAAGCTAGCAAGCAGCTGTTTCGTTTACTACTCTCTATGGAATCGACCCCGAGGTTAATCTCCCTCAAAAGATGAAGCTACCCACACTTGCTCTATACAAGGGTTCCTCAGACCCACAAGTCCATCTGGCGATGTTCGATAGGGTCCATCCTCTCAGGTTGATGAATGAAAAGGCCCAAGGGAAATGTCCATCCTCAGGTTGAATGACATGCAAAAGGCAAGGTTTTCGCCCGTTATCTCGATGAAATACCTCAACGTTGGTACTTGACTCAGAGGATGAACATCAAAACCTATGAAGAGGTTTGTGAGGCTTTCCTGCACCATTTCGAGTATGCTAAGAATCTTGAAGTCACCAGGTCTGACCTTGCCAGTACCCGGCAGGGAAATAGTGAATCAATGTCCGACTTCATCAAACGGTGGAGGATGAAAGCCGCTGCTATAAAATGGATGAGCAAGAACAAATTCGAATGATTGTGGACAATATGCAGAGACAATACAACAACGAGCTGAGTTGCACATACTTCCCTAATTTCAACATGCTGATGGGTCAGGTAAGGGTCATAGAAGAAAAGATTCACAAAGGCGAGCTGAAGCTGGGACAACCCAAAGCCCAGGGTGTGAGTATCGAGACCTTTAAGTCAGGACCGGCCAGAGTAGCTCAAGTTTCGTACCGAGTGAGCACCATACAAAAACCCAATGCTGCAAAACAGAGCGTCAAGGCCTCACCCCGATCCAAGAGGTCTCTGCACCGAGACAGTTTACCGACATTGGCCGGCCTCTCAGTCAAGCACTCGTGAAGCTACAAGAGCTAGACTTACTACAGCCTCTCACACCTAGTCCTGGGATCACCCAAGCCGGGGAACATCTCCATCAGTTCTGCCAGTTTCATCAACTACCAGGACACAGTACTGACGACTGCAGAGCATTGAAGCACAAGATCGAAGACCTTATCGAGCAAGGACTCCAGTTTGTTGAGTAGGCAAAAGTCTAGCAGTGTTTTGTTTACTCATTTCAATTGTGTGGGAAGTTTATCACATTTCTCTTTTAATGAAGTTTAGATTTGAAAATTTCAGTTTTTTCAACTTTTTCAGTTTGTAATCACAAAAATGATAATAAAAGAAATGTGTTCGTTCACCTTCCATCTTGCTCATTAGCAAACATTTCTTAAAACTAATGTTCATGAAACATCATTTCTTGGCAACTGAACAAAACGACTTGTCTTTTGTTCTAAAAGATGAACATGTCCAACCAAACACCACTACTCACCCCAAAACATCCAAGCAACCCACAAAGCGGTTCAAGTCTACATTTGTCAAATTGTTGTTATAAACCCTGGATTAATACTAGGGGCAATCTGAGTTTAAGTTCGTCATCTTTCACCTTTCATTTAATATGCGAACAAGTCTCAGAGTGAGAATTCACGAGAGTGACTTGAGCGGAAAAACCAAGAGTGAACGAGCATGTCATTTTTACACGACTCCGGTGAGACCACATTCAAAGGTGAGGTAAACGGCATAACTCCGACCGAAGGAGATAATTTGTAAATTTACTCTTAGACCTGCGAAAAGTAACAACGAACGGATACACAACTATCAGGAATGACGAAGCACCTAGGTACAACACCACATAGCTAAAAGCTTGTAAACCCTGACATTAAACCCTAGGCACCCCCGCTGAGCCTTTCATATATCCCTTTTCGATGTTGCAAAGCTCCACAGAGCAAGCCAGCCCGTGATGAATAACCAACCCGGTGACCAAAGGAAGCGAGGAGCCTGACTCTCAGATAACGTTTTCATCAGTCCAGAGAAGCAAAGCCGCTATCAGCATGATGAAGTGATCCGCAAATGGTCCCAAAGTGACACAGGATCAAAAGAGCTCACATCAAAATAGCTCTCAAAACTCAAAACCGGGAAACACAAGAACCCTGAAGGCAAAGTCAAGAAAGGATCAAACAAAGAGGCAAAACCGAAGTGCCTCGAAGAAATCCAAAAGACGAAAAGAGAAATGGTGTAAAGGACAACTTCAAAAGTCCAAGTCCAGAAGCTCAAAAACAACGTCAACATGAAGCAGTTAGACGACTTCAAGACAAGGAAGATGAATCTGAGAGAAGACGCAAGTTGCAGCTTTGGTCACCCACTTAAGCTCCACATACCTCAAATATCCCTCCATGGTCCCGTTGTCCTTCATCGCACCCCGTGGCCACGTTATAAGCTTTAAAGACTTCCGACTTGATAGTTGTGTGTCCAATCACGTGAAAGTAACAGATCAAATGCGTAAATCCATCAAATATCGAATTCAATGGTCTAGAAGTTGTGACTGTAGGTGAGGAACGAGTGCAAGCTCCAAACACGCCGAGTGTAGGTTAGGAAGCACCACATAAAAACATAAGCCCTGACCCTGTGAGGACGAGACTCGTTCGCACGTTTAATAAAAGAAAATACTGGGGGCAATCGATCGGAACGATCGATTGCCATGAACTCTAGCTCAGATTGTCTTAAGGGAAAAATACTGGGGGCAATTGTTGGTTCCAACAATTGCTATGACAACACCAATTGGAACCCAGAGCTCAAACATCACCACCACCATCACACACCACCGGCCCGCATAAGCCCTTACCTCCACATCAAACACCACAGGCCCACATAAGCCCTTACCTTTACATCATACACCATACCCCACCGATGGCATGTTCATCTCCTAGGAGATAAATTACAAGTCCGAAGTCTATGGTTAGGAAATGATAATTTCGCTTTCCTTTTCATTAAACAGATTATTCTTCAAACACTACCACGTTTGGCACCTCTTTCAGCAATTTCTTGTTTTGGACAAATTTCTTACATACACTTTGATCGTATTTTGACATGCACATCCTCATTGCCACGTTTTGCACTTTCATAATTAACTTTCATCATGACCATTGCATCTATTCGTATGAGACTCCTCGTCATAATTCAGGGATACAGATTCTCAGCCGAAGGTACAGATTCTTCAGGGATACAGATTCTCAGCCGAAGGTATAGATTCTTTAGGGATACAGATTCTCAGCCGAAGATACAGATTCTTCAGGGATACAGATTCTCAGCCGAAGGTACAGATTCTTCAGGGATACAGATTCTCAGCCGAAGGTACAGATTCTTCAGGGATACAGATTCTCAACCGAAGGTACAGATTCTTCAGGGATACAGATTCTCAGCCGAAGGTACAGATTCTTCAGGGATACAGATTCTCAGCCGAAGGTACAGATTCTTTAGGGATACAGATTCTCAGGTACGAAGGATACAGATTCTCAGCCGAAGGTACAGATTCTTCAGGGATACAGATTCTCAGCCGAAGGTACAGACTCTTCAGAGATATAGATTCTCAGCCAAAGATTCAGATTCACCAGAGCAGCAGAACTCACTAGAGCAGTAGAACTCACCCGAATAGAAGAACTCGACCCAACACCAATTTTCAATCACTGATAGGTAGTCAACGCCTTAGAATAGCTTGACATCATCTCATTCATTATAGGTAGTCAACGCCTTAGAATAGCTTGACATCATCTCATTCATTATGGGTAGTCAACGCCTTAGAATAGCTTGACATCATATCATCCTTATAGGTAGTCGGCGCCTTAGAATAGTCTGACATTACTTCATTATTACCTTTAGGTGGTCGACGCCTTAGAATAGCTCGACGCAACTTGTCGGATTGCACGTGTGGTCTTTTAAGATCCAAAATTTTGGGGTATCACTCAAGCATCAACTAGCCTTTTCATTTCCATTACAAAGTCTAGTTGACGGGGGGCAATCTGTTATACCCAAAATTTCAACCCCCCGGAAGAGAGTCTCGACTAATAGGCTAGTAGCGAGGGTTCCCAGTTCGATCGGCACATTTCAGAGTACTAGGGACAGCTTAGTCATTTCCAGGGGCATTTTCGTAATTTTTCAAGGCTCCTAAGCCCCCTATAGGCTTTCTCTCTCCTCCAAATAAGGGTCAAATCAATTCAAAATGCTTTGAAATTTTAACCCATGATAGAGGATGACATCTGAAGCATAATGGCGTTGGAATTTTGATTTTTCGAATTTCCAATAATTTTCTAGCAATTTCTGATTGAATCTGACGAGAAATTGAATTTAAAAATATTCCAATATCCAAAAAATTCGATTTCACTTTAGATAAATCAGAAATATCATCCTTACCCATGTGTGAAATTTCATAATCAAATTCCTTTTGGAAGCCCTTGAGCTAAAACATCGGTAAATCTCGGTTTTTACCGGATTTTTCTATCTTTAAGGAAGCCTATAATAAGGAACCTTATCCATGATCAAATCAGAACCTCACGAACCCTAGACTCTCAAAGAAGGCAGCCGTCTCTTGCTCTTCACATTTTGAACCCCAGAGCCACAATCAAACACAGAAATCTCACCAAAATCAACACCAAAACACATTTTTCAACTCCCACAACATCATCCATCATCAAACCTCACCAAACAGCACCAAAACGTGAAGAACATCAAGAACAACAAGGAGTCAGAAGCGGGTTCGAAGTTCTTCCGGATCCGCCGTCAACGAGGCCTCCGAAGATTCCCGACGTGAAGAAACACCACGAATCTGAAGGTAAAACAGGTTATAACTCTACTTTTCTAACTCCCCACAACCTCATTAACTCTCTGTTAAATTTTGGGCTCAAACCAACCCTTTTTGGCTTCTGTATAGCTAATTACTTTTGCTTCTGCCTTGTTACTTGTTTATCACGTTTCGTACATAATTCGACTCCAAACTGCGATCTTTCAATTACTAACATATTGTACATCTTTCAGGCTACACGTGCATAAATTTTGAGCTGAAAACACCTTCGGGAACCACCATAAAACCCCTATCCGTGGGTGGTCCGGGATCTCGGACCTATGGTCCGGGACCACAGACGGGTTGTCCGTGGCCACGGACACCCACAGACGGCGGCGGGATTTTAAAATTTTAAAAATTTAGGTTTTGCTAAAGTATGTCCGGGCCTACGGACGTCCTGTCCGTAGCCCCGGACTTTTCAAATTTTTGTTTTCTGTTTAATTCGACTTTTATTTTCACATAGGTTAACTAGGGTCCGTGGTTACAGATATTAGGTCCGTGGCTACGGACGGAAACAAATTTTGACCTAATTCTGCCTCCGAACCCTAGTTTAGGTAATTTCACACTTTCACTTTTATTTTCAGTCAAAAAATGCTAAAAAACAAAAAAAAAACAGAAGCTCGCGCATTTAGGTTAAAACGACTCGTAATAAGCCGTAATTAAACTAAGTAGAGGAAAACGACTTCTAGGGTAATAAAAGTAATTGAACCCTAATTAAGTCGAATATCAAGCCCCCGAACCCGAACTCTCCTTTCCTAATTTGATCTAGGTTAAAATTAGGTGGCGACTCATAATAGGTTCCAGTGAGCTAGCTTAGGTTTTAATAATCATTGTTATATGACATAGTTATTAACCTTAGGTTATAAGTGGACCTAAAACCCGGTTAGATCCTAATCAGATTTAACCAACACAGGATAGGGTTTAAAAATCGAGGCTCACAGTTCCCCCTAAATCGATCATAAGTCAGAATAGCTAAGCTTTGGAGTAAGCTAATGGGAGATCGTAACCCATGAGGAAACAACCATAACAGAGAGGAGGGTAAGGCTAAAAAGGATACCCACTCCCAACAACGCGCGACCGGCCTAACCGGATTCCTCACCCCGTTAGTACATATTTACTTGTAGATAAATAGTTAGAGCCCCACTATGGAGCCTATCACATCCACACACCAAGAAGGTATTTCGACTGGGTTAAACACACGAGGGAGGCCCATACATTCACACACACAACATCACACAATTAACTCACGCATAGCCGTGGTTAGAACGTCCCATGGTTCGGGTCGTTAAAATCCGAATACCGATCTCTCATGTGATCCTAGACTCAGTTAGCTAAGTTTAACACTTTCGAGGTTAAATGGTATCGGAACTAGACACGCCACATATATGAATTACTGTAAACTTATTACATGTTTTATCTTACAACGTGGCAAACACACAGAAAAACACATTGGCATACAAGCCGGTGTAATCCGGTAGGACACAGGTTGCAAGAAAACCATACCTGTCACCGGGTTTCACTCTAACGTGCCATCACATGTTCCTCATAACATCTTTGAACAACTAATAACATTACATTTACTTTTATTAACATCGGGGTAACATGATTGTTTAAAGTCTAATGCTCATAACTTATCCCCGTTAACTAGTTAAATAACTTCACATTTTAAACTTGTTTTACATTACATTTTAATACAACTTTCCCCCCACTAAATTGTCATTATAACTCACTTAACATGTCCTTAACAATCTTATAACATCATTACTTAATACCCCCATCATCCTATAACCTTAAACAATGTTTTTGGTCCGACCGACCTTACCGACCGACCTTACACAAGGTCGGTCCATTCCAGAACATATTACCGTCAAAAATTCTACTCCGACCGACCTTGTAAGTTCGGTCCACAAGGTCGGTCCGTTCCAGAAACAATTTCCGTTCAAAAATTTAGACATGACCGACCTTGCGAGTCCGGTCCCAAGGTCGGTCCATTCCAGAAACTTAATCCGTACCAAAAATATAGCCCGAGCCCGACCGACCTTGCAAGTCCGGTCCCCAAGGTCGGTCCATTCCAGAAACTCTTTCCGGTAGTGTAAACTGAGCTCGACCGACCTTGCAGGTCCGGTCCCTAAGGTCGGTCGGCTCCAGACCTTTGTTTCTAAATTCCCATTTGACTCCAAACTTCACCTCATGTATCCTAGTATGTTCTAACCTCATTTGGGCACCTCAAACACACCTTTAGCCATGTACTAAACTCCTTAAATCTCACACCAAAACCATCTTTCTCATTCCACAAATTTCTTACAAAATTCCTAGCACTTGGGATGTTTTCTCCTTAGGATTTCTAAGTGGTATTTCACCTATAATGACCACTATACCAAGGTGTTTCCTCTACACCTTAACATCATCTCCCAAGCATCTTTTCTTACTAACTAAATTTCCTTGTTCACACTTAGTCTTCACAAGGCCTTATTTTTCCTTTGATCACCAAAACTTGCACAAGACTTAGCATTTCATACAACATAACTTTGGTGTGTTTACAACACCTATTTGATTTCTAAATCCTCCAAGACTATGCCCAAGGCATCATAACACTTAAGAACACCATATTTCACTTGTTTCACCATCTTACACTTAACAAATTCCTAATACTCCCTAGTTCACTAAAACTCATTTAAACACTTAAATCTCCTTATACATTACCCAAATTTGCCATAGGTTCTCCTAGCACAATGTCATACCAAAACACATTGTTTTTCACCATAAAACATTCAAGAACACCTAAGTCCACCAAGAACTTTCTCACACACAAAACTTCACCAAATTTACACTACATCACAATATAGTGCATAAACTTAAATTGCTTGGCACTTAGGCCCTTAAATAACATGGCTCTTAGGCCCTTAAATTGCAATAACCATAAACACTGAATTTCCACATGTATATATTGCCTTCGACCTGCAAATACACCCAACAATACATATGCCCTTTAATAGTCTCTTTGAGAGCTTTTACTAACTCATTTACCATTAGCTCCTTAAGTAGTTTAATGAACAACTTAAGCTCATTTTTCCTAATGCATTTTAACCACATTAGGTTAACACATTTACCTCTTTTCTTCAAGATTTTTACTTGAGCACTCTTGTTCTTCCTTGTTTGGAAATCGGCAAGAGGACTTGGTTACTTGTCAATGTTCTAATCAATATACAAGTAAAACCAATGAGCATTCAAGCTTCATGTTTAAACTCACTTACAAACCCTAGGTTATATATATTGTCTTAACACATTAGGATAGTTGTTTTACCTTGGAATAAAAAGAGAGCTTGAATAAGTAACAAGAGAGGACTCCTCCTTGTCCTTTGAAGATTGAAATGGAGCTATGAAAGATCAAAAGAATACACCATCAAAGGGTGATTCTCGGTTACACACAAAACAAGAGGAAACATTGATTTTCTTTGGTTTTCCTTACCTTGAAACAAAGGAGAATGACAAGGCATGAAAATATGAGCTCAAGCTCCAAAAATGGTGAATCTTCATGGCACCGAAATGGAGTTCTTGCAGATTTGAAAAGACAAGGTTGTAGAGCTTGGCCTAACTAGAAGAATGGTAGTCTTGAAAATGAATTTGGATCATGGAGCTAGGAGATATAAGCTATGGAAGTTGGAGATGACATTGTTGCTGTAGCTCACCGATGGAGAGAGGAGGAAGAAGGGTTGGCTACGGTGGGAACAAGAGAGGAATGAGAGAATGTGAAGAAAAGCTTACTTTTGGAGATATTTAAACTAAAGGTAAATAGTAACTATGCTTTATTACTTTTCCTTGTTTATTTGATTGGTCAAGTGTGGTGAGTCACACATGAAAAACCGGCCCCTTATATTACTTAAGGGTGTTTTGGTCTTTGTTGACCAATTAACTTACTTATGACTTATGTCATAAACTAGCATATTTTTGTTACTATTCACAAAAAGGCACAAGCTTGTGAAAATTTTGATTTCCCATTGATTTAGACTTCCAAATGTGATACTAAGTAGTACACATATTAATTAAAGAGTAATGATGGACATTTAGCCATTCAAAACTCATTTACAAGACAATTTTTCAAAATTGTGCTTTAAGACTCCTTAAAGCACATTTTGTATTTTAACTTGTTTTCAAGCTTGGTTTTCTTTAGTAATTGATTTAATATGTTCATTAACATATTTATAAGGTATAGGTATGACCTTTAGGTCTTATACAAATTTATCCCAAGCTTAGAGCACATTTCTGCCCATATTGACTTTAAGGTATTTATTTGTGTTTTGTTTGGTTTAATTGTCTACCAAGGTTTCCTAAGGACTTAATTAGACTTATTAAATCATAATTGAATATCACTAAGTCTTGGTAGGCTCTTTGGGTCCCAACCAAGTTCACTCCAAGTTTAGAGCATGTTTTTGCTCAAGCTGTGTCTTAGTGCTTTATTGTGTTCGCCATGGTTTAAATTGTACACTGATGTTTCTAAGGCACTTTTTAGCCTTTACATATCATAGTTTAGTGTTTAGACAATATATCAAGGTTTGGGGTATTTCAAAAAAGAGAGCTACTCTCCAAATATAAAAATAGGTACAACAATGCTAAATGGTATGACAATCACATATGTCCAAATTAAGGGCAGTGATACGTTTAACCAACAAGAGGTTGAATACAAATACACAACTATCTGATATTCAATAAAGGCGAAGCTAGTACACTAGCGGATGCCCTGAAATTTAAAGTGAATACCACAATAAAAATACAACCGTCTAATTGACTGAAATATGGTGCGCGCGGAAGCGACCATTACAAACTGCTATGTGAATGAATACTTTCCCAAACACAGACGAGCAAAGCTCGCATGGGAAACAATAATGAGGAAAAAAATGCAAGAACGGCTATACAAAAGCCTGGACAATTAAAGGACATGTTCCAAATAAATACTGAGTTCAAAACTTTAACTCACTTAGGAACTTATAAATAATGAGTACAATTACAATCCTTGTAAACAATGTGAGAATTCAATGATACAGATATACCAGAGGAAAGTACCTCAACTGCAAGGAACATACCCGCATGGGGTGTCATGCAATGCAGAACACAATATGATTATAACAATGGACTCTCTTAATAAACGGGACGAACCATACAAAAATTTTGCAAAACCGCCACGCGGGAAGCACTATATATACCAACGGAAATACATAACAAATATTTCAATTAAATACCTTACACTGGAACAAACAACCGGAAGACATGGGATTACAAAAAAGTTATCCTCGTGCAGTTATAACGATAGGTCTTCAACAAACAATAGAAACTAGTGCAAAACGGCGCTGAGCACAAATGATATTAATACCATACTTCATCTCAACATTACACCGACGAGTGAAGATAATAACGACTTGAATTATATCGCGCATTAGCGATCTAACATACCGATATACGATTTCGATCCAGTCGTGTGCACATACAACTAATGTTACCGCATCGACTGAGATACCTCTGTTTCCAGTTACAAAGACCGGGAACGACACCGTCATAATGGAACAACGTCAGCAATAAACTGCTGCAAATAAATCATCTAAGATGACAATAGAACAAAGGGCGTATTATCCATATCCGTGGGGTCTGCACCTCAATACGGAGCGATTGGGCCCAATAGAACATGGATGAGATAGCGCACTAAGTACTCCGGGCCTTCGGCTGGAAATGTACACGCCTCACCTTTCTCATAACCTCTTTTAAGAATCAAATACCTAAGATCGACCCATTTTTCAATACGAAAATTCCATGAGACCCAAGTATCCGGCGCTCTTGGTTAGCGGCTGTTGTATACTTGTGGGGTACGGGGGCGTAACCCTTTTTAAGGGGGGTAGAGCCTCTTGGCTGTGCACAGTGTGTGCACTAATTTTAATAAGTCGTATGCGGGGCATACAACAAATTGTTGTTTGTTGTGGTATTTGGTTGTTTTTTTGTCATGGCATGCATTGTTTTTAAGTATTGTATGTGTTATACGTATCCATGAGATACTTATATGATGATGTGATGAAGTGTCTGAAAGATACATGTGGTATATATATGTGTTTATGTTATGTTTTAAAATCCTTCGTATAGTATCGCCTAGATACTGAATGGATCATGGTTATGGAACAATGAAATGTGGAATGTGGAATGTAATTGACACCTCGGGGAGGTTGTCATGATGGTTAGAACTGATTGGAAACGACGGTGCTGATGGATCTCCTATATCCATATATTTGAATTAACGCCACACTTGAGGGCTATGTGCAATATTAGCACAACACAATTATGCATGAATGTTACATCACATAGATGTACATTATGGGAATCATGGTAGATATACATTATATACCTATTTAGAAAGACGACTTCGGGACGAAGTCTTTTTAAGGGGGTAGACTGAAATACCCCTAATTAATTAAACATTGATTAAATGTTTAATCAATTAAATTAAGGCCTAAACATGCCTTAAATCAATTTAAAAACAACAATGGTCAACATGAAGCACATATTGCACTCTTTTGACCGTTTAGGGCAAATATATGCCCAAATGAACTCCTTAGGACCTAAAATTTTGTCCTAAGCATTATAACACATTAATGAACGTAATAAAATCATTGGAAAATACTCCAACATAAAGAACAAGCATTAACATGCTTAAAAGTCACTTAGGGCAAAAAGGTGCTATAAGAAATCTTAAAGGTCTTTTGACCTCCGTTTGATTCCAAATTTGATTCCTAAGTTTAGTAATCATGTAATGGATATATAAAACCATTACCAAAGAAAACCAAGCTTAAAAACAAGCTTTAACACAAAATGTGCACTAAAACACCTTAAAGCACGTTTTTGTGTATAACTTCAAAAGTATGGGTTTTATGCCACTTTAAGGACCATATTACACTCTTTATAACATTTATGTGTCATGATAGACTATTTTATAAGGTCCAAATCAAAGTTTTCAAATAAAATCAAAATGGGTGATTTTGGGGTGAATAGTGCTATTATAACATTTAATTATTTAATATAATGCATGGTCACCACGTCCTCTTGACCTTGACCATATAATTTCCGCCAAATTGGCAGTTCCCTGTCACTTAATAGCCGGTTACAATATATACAAATATGACTAATGATTACCTATTTAATAAAGTAAACTTTAAACCTTATTATGACATATATTAAAGTAAGTCCATTCTTTTCCACTTGGCAACCCTTACGGTGGTGTTAGGAGCCATCCTTATCCCTTATCAGCTGAGACTATAAAATATCTAGTATTGTGGTGACTCACCCAAAGCTACCATATTCTAACCTATTACTAAAGTAGTATAACTTACGTACAAATAAGTTTTGATTTCTCCTTCCCTTTTCCATCCCAGTCGTCATCTTTATCAGCTCAAACCCTCTCGTTTTTTTTTATCCTTTCAAACCGAGAAGAACAGCCACCTCCATGGATGGGATCTCTTGCTCTAGGTAAGCATGTGAAACATGAAAATCACCACCTTCTTCCTCTTTTTCCTCTTGATATTGGTGTAACCTAACACCCATTTCCAACCTCTCACCCAGCTTGTTTTGGTGCTAAAAATGAGGGGAACTCTCGGATGGGAAGCTCAGTATAATGGGGGATTAAAGTGCAGGTTTTTACAAAGGTGAAAACATGCATTAAATATGCATCTTCTACTACCTTATTGCCGTTTTTTCCCTTCACTTCTCCAAGCTTTTTTTTTTCTTCAGTTTAAACATGTTCTCGGTGGAAAAGTCAGAGGAGGAGGACAGTTCTTTCCTAAGGTAAAAATGGGATTTAAACTCAAGTCCCTCTTCTCTTAAGTTCCGGTTGGTAATTGTAAGTTTCTCCAGCTTATTTCCCTTCTTGCTTTACGTAGACATCATTCAGTGAAGATGTCACCCTTCATGTGCTGCATCTTATGGTGTTATTAAGCCTAGTAAAAGTCATTTAAACAAGGTAAATTATTAACCTTTTCCCTATCTTATATTACCGGTTGTATACTATAGTTTAGATGGTGTATTAAACATCGTATTATGCTCCAAATTTTAGGCGCAAATACACCCCTACCAGCCTACTATAAAAAGGTAGAAACCATGACATTTACAAGCATATGTTATAACTTAAATTACCTTAATGTAAGATGACTAACACCCATCTTTTATTGGTATGTATATGATGTCGCTTGACTACTGGAACAAGGAACAAAATTCTGCCCAAAGTGGGAAGAATAAGCGTGTAAGAAAGTTATCAAATTAAGGTAATTACTACCTTAATGACATGTAAATTAAGTGTGCATATGAACTAGGGTTTTAAGTTAAAAACTAACCCTAAGTGTATGTATATTATGTAGCCGTTAGCTTGAGGAGAAGTGAAATACCCCTAACCTTTAAAATATAATTAAATGATCTATTAATGATCTAAGATGATTATTAAACATCTAAATATTATTGGGGAACAATCTAAAAGATCTCAAAAGGCAAAACACGTCTTAAGATCGGTAAAGCCAAAAATGTGCTTTAAGACACCATGAAGTGGATTCCTAGTATTATAATGAAGTAAGGAACACAAACAAAACCGTTCTCAAGGAGAACTAAGCTCAGGAACACCCTGTGACACAAAAATGTGCGCTAAAACTCCTTAAAGCACGTTTTTGTGAGATTGCCTTTTAAATTGATTTTTAATGGGCTTAAAAATTATAATTATCCTTAAATATGATATATAATCATATTATATCATATTAGGAATTTAATTCCATAAATTTATGAATTTTTACAAATTTAATATTAAAATATTAATAAAACCCTAAAGTGGGGCCCGCATGAGTCAAATTGACCAAGTATGGTCAATGGTCAATTAATTGACCCACTTGGACCATGGAAATCGGCTGGCATAAGAGAGGAGGCAGCATAAGTCCTTGATTGACAATAATTGCTACCTAATACTTTACTTTTTGAAAATTAAGTTACTTTTTACATTATTTCAAACCTTACCTATCTTCTCCTTCCTTCCTTGTCCGATTCTCCTCTGCCCAGCCGAGCTCTCCCTTCCTTTGAAGCTCTCAAAGCTTGTTCTTGAACATGGAAGGCAAACCTAGCTCCTAAGTCCTTAAGGTAAGTGTTTTAATGTCATTTTTAGCCCTTTTTCTTCATCTCTTCACTACCAACACCTAGATTTCGTGGCTCAACAATTCCTATGGCTTATTCTCAGTGTTCTAAGGTTAGAACAAGAGCTAAACTCGGTTGAGACCAGTAGAGGGACCAAGGTTGTTCAAATCTACATTTTAAGGTAAAACATACCTTAAGCTTCTCAATCTTCCATGCGGTTTTCTTCCTTCAATTTTTATGAGTTATACACTCATAATCTTCATATTTACATACTCATTCAGTTGGTTAGCCATTTGGAGCAAGGGTGACCAAGATCCAAGAGAAATACTCTCTTTTAAGGCATTTTTCCAAGGTAAAACCTAATAACAAGGTAGCATTTCGAGATCTAACTATTTCCTATGTCAATATGGTGGATCTAACACCTTGTGGTGTGTTTGGTTCAGGTCGAAACCACTTAGAACTTCCCTTGCATTTTTAAGGTGATTTTTTCCTTAAATCTTACATTAATTATTCCTTATGGTTAAGCTCAAGCTTGGAGTGTAACCATATCTTGTTTTTGTGTATTAAACATGTCTAAACCATGTGGTGATTTTTCCTACAAGTGGCCGAGAGCATACAGGGATAAATCAAGGTATAAACACCTTAAACTTATGATTTTTACAAATTTTAAGCATATATATATATATATATGGCCGAGAGTGAAACTTCATATATAGGTCATATTGACCTAAAAATGGAAAAAAATGGCTAAGATAAATTAAGCTAGTCATTTAAGGGATTTAATTAACATAATGGTCAAATTATGACATTATGTGGAAAAATAATTAAACCTAAGTGAGGCTGAATATATATGCTATATTTTGAGACATTTATTGTGTAATTTATTTTGCAAGTTCAAGGTTGTAATAAGGCCATGTCATTAGGCCATTTTAATTTAAGTTTATAACTTATTTAGTTTTATTTATGCTTATAATTAAAATTGGGGCCAATTCGTAATTACTAGGAATTTAGAAAGTCATGGGCTTAATTTAGAGCAATTTAGGGTTTTTAAATGAATTTAACAAAAATTATAACATTTTATAAAGTTTTGGGTCAAAATTGTAAAAATAGAAAAGTATAGGTTATTATTGGTAATTACCGAAAAGATTGGTTCCCATTTGGTATTAGGGTCAAAGTTGACTATATAGGAGACTTTGACCAAGTTTAGAAAATTTAAGAAATTAAAATACTACCTTATAATAAGATACTTAATAAATTGTAAAAGATTTATAAGTCTTGGGGTAGTAATGTAATTACCGAAACTTAAGGGTGCTAAATGGAGTTTAGTAAAGTCCTTAAGTTATTAGAAATTTTTAGAAGTTTATTGGTTAAATTTGGAGTTCATATGAATTATATAAGTATAATATATGATATTTTATAACATTGTTACAAATAGGTAACAAATGTATAGAAACCGTGAATTAAAAGAAGTATAAGGTTAGGAATAATATTTATAACCTTTTTGGTATAGTTTGGTAATTTTTGGAATTATATATGAGGTTTTATAAAGATATATGTATAATATATAGTTTAATGGAATTAGGAAACTATGTATTATAAATTGGGATTGAATTGTGATTTTATAGAAGTTTAGTGGTTATAAGTAAAAGCCGAAAATATTAAGGGTTGTTTGGTATTTTAAAACAATTTACAACTATAGGTTATAATTGTTTTAATGACTTAAATGTCATAAGATATGTTATATAACTAGAATATGACATTATATTAATTAAGTGGTGGATTTTGTAAATATTTAAGAACATAGGTGCTGTTCGAAAATATTAACATTTTTAAATGGAACTTATAACATGGTTTTTAATGTTATAAGAATTATAACATTTATAATATAAGAGGTATTCATTAAAAGGAATGAATATAGATTATAAGACTTACCATATAATAAATAGTTCCATACTACACATATATAAATAAATATATGTAATGGTGTAGAAAATGTGATGTGGTTCAATAATTATAAATTATCATAATTAAAATGATAATAGATAAGGGGAAAAGAATTATAAACATTAGATATGGAAATTCTAATGTTAAGAGTGAACATGTGATAATAAGAATTCATGTAATTAAAAGTATAGTTTACAAATGAATTATACCACATTGAATTTTTTAAAAAAAGAAAGAGACAAACCTTAGAAAAATAAATACTAAGGTGAGATGTATAGTGCATGACAAAGAACCATACATGCAATAAAGAAACAAACTATACGACCTACAAACATTAAGTTACATGCGATAACAAGTTAACAATAACTATACCAATATGCAAACAAGGACTACGCATGTAATATAACACTCTCTCCCGATCTCGAGTTAAACCTAAAACCCGACAAACATTGATAGTTAATAACGGGGGGGGGGGGGGGGGTTAACCGGGAGGTGTTAGTGACGGTACGGGGTACCGTAGAATTGTGTTGTTATACGGTATGCTAATCAGTAGCATTATGTATTGTTTAGATTGTTAGAGGCTACACAAGGAGCATAGGATCTTGCTGATTCATACTCCACCGTAATACATCAGGGTGAACGGTATGTTGTTATGTGTCTCTGATTGTCTCTGAGGGCTTCCTCAGTTCAGACTTCTGTGTGATCTATGATAAGATTGTTTGTCTGAATGTGATAATTAATATATGCATGAATTGTATATTTATAGGTGCTTAATATTACTGTTGTTGAGTTAACAGTACAGTACCGTTCGTATATATGAACCAATATATATAAAACGAACTAGCGGCTATGGTGCCATCTTATATGAAGTATAAGGATCGTCAGAAAAACGTTGTAGCACTAGGATAATAAGATATACATATTATCCGAGACTTTTATACGGAGCACTGGCCTTTCTATACGCCGCTCTCGTATCTAACACTGGATCCCGAGTTTACAGACTCTTGATTGGACTAATGACCTTAGTCTGCTGTGTTAGTAAATTTTGGTAATGCGATGCGATGGAATAAATAATTAATTAAAGATGGAAAGTAAAGCAAAGAGGATGTGGCTCTTGGTGCGCGCTGTGATCACAAAAACGATACCAGAATGTCCGCGTACGGGTCCGCAAGTATCAAGAAATTTCCCGTGAGCTAGAATGGCTCGTTGGTCGGAGACTCTACCGTTAGAGTGGCTTCATGCTCTAATGTAAACCGAGAATTAACTCACCAGCGAGTAAGGGGTTTATAATATTAACAACGATACTTTAATTAGTAACAAATGTTAAGTCTGGGGACATAGTACTAGGATTTCACAACGTTATTCGGAAATACCGAAATGTGTTGTCATATGGATTGACTCTTAGTGTTCCTCGTATTACTAGATCGCATTCCCGACGTACGCGCTCGAAAGCTCTAGTGGTCTGCACTGCACGAATCTAGACACGGTGTATGGTATGTAAGGGATTTGATCCGAGTTGTCCTGAGGATTCCTCGGGCTCGGATTTGTTTGATAAATAACTTGTGTGAATGTATGTATGTGATTCATGTATGTGATGCGTAGTTATGTTCACTGCATTATTTATTTATGCACGGACGTCCTACGGACTAATACTACGTCGACTATAGATCGACTTATACAAAACTACATATGCGAAATGTGTGATTGTGACCACTGTTGCTTGACCTAATACGCTAAGTATTACAAGTATGTAGTTATAACCTAAGTAAAATACTTAGGAACGGGACACGACATTGTCGGTCTCTAGAGCTTTGACTCGAACGTGAATGTTACCTAGAATAATTCTAGACATGCGTAAGACCCATAGGGCAGCCAACAATTAAGTGATGTACTCCATAACTAAAACTGTAACTGACTATCTAACTAACAAAGCTAACAGTGGAGTGTGATGAATGTGATGATGTACCTTAATCCAGACAGTCACTGGCTGCTGGTCGCGCGTAGAGATCTCTTGGGTTATCCCGTATCGGGTTTTCCCTAGTTAATCCTGATCGAGCCTAGATAGATCGTCAGGCGTAGTGTGCTACTACCGTTGGCACCAGGCCCTTGGCCACCTAAATGGACGCCTTTACAAAGGCAAAGTGAATAAGTCCCAGAGTTTCGGATGATCAGGGCAGTGAGCACCTTTGTGTGTACGTGGGACTACTGTCCAAGTGAGTATATTTCGGGTTGTCCTAACTGACGCCCGCTGTGCTAACCTAAACAAACGATATGTGAAGGCCCGGAGGGCCGAGTGATGTACTATGTCCTCAATGCCATTGTATTGTATGATGTATGACAGTAATGTGTATATCCATATATGACTGTTTGGATGGATGAATGATTATATAATCATGCATGTTGTTACAGTACCTATTATATCTGTAAAATGGTAAAGCATGAAATCAATCTAATATCAAGACGGTTAAAAATGGCAAGTGACCAATAGGGTCCAGATCCGGCATACTCAGCGTCTATCCCTGAGACTACACTTATTGTGTAGGCTGCTGAACACGTCGAAGCCGAAGTGCGGGGCTGTGTAGTTAGGACGTCGTTGATTTTGTATTTACCGTTCATACCCGTATATGTATTAATGATTCACTGGAAAGGGGGTGTAAGATTTGGATTATTTAGATGCTCACAGTAGTTGTGCTTTTGATACTTAGATAGACATGTAGGTGGTATCTCGTTGTCACCGCGGATTGTATTTTTATGTTTGATTTTGTTAAGATGTTGTACTGCTACATCACTCGTGTGGGCGAGTGGTGGCAAGTAACACCCATGTGAGTTCTACTACTGTAATTCCTTCCGCTGTGAGACGCCTTTAATTCCTGTTCACGTGAGCGACTATTACGTATTTGTTATGAGGGGTGTTACAAAAGTGGTATCAGAGCGGAGTACCGCTCTGATGACGAGATACTAGGTTAAGACAGTGAGCTTAGGATTTGGGAAACTTGGGAAATGTGTGTGAGGTACGAAACGTCTGTGTCTTAATGAAATTATGTGTTGGCAGAGCCTTTGGCCTGCAAGAGTTAGCCCTTGGGGCACACAAATGAGTTGATTGTATTATGGTGCGTTATTGAGAAGACGAACGGTGATACCGACATCTAGTGGTGGTGTGAGCCAGGGAGCTGGCCAAGGGCACAAAAGCCGGGAATGTTACCCCTGCTAAGGACCAGATGAGAACTCAGCCAGGAGGAGACACAAACGTCATGAGTACATTGGCGACAATCCACATTCATGTGGAAGTCCAGTACGAACTACCGCCGACAGTATCCCTCCCGCCACAACCCAATGAGTATAATACAACTAAGTAATATAACCCCCGAATATAGGGAAAAGGGCTACCAAGCCCAACGGTCTGTCTAAACACTCTCGCAGCGAATGAATAATTCCTGCTCCTGTAACGTTAATACAACCTCAATGTCATACCTCCATTGACGACCAAGCGCCGTATCAATAGGCACTGCCAGAGGCGAGCGCCACTACTACTATAACGTCATGGAAAGGGTCACCCAAGAACATCAGGGCAAGCGGACCGGGAGCACCATGAACTCCGCGAGACCGTCGCCCGTAATGGGACCTTTAACCACCAAAATGTAAAAAGAACTTATCTTGAGAACGTGGAGGAACCTTGGGAGAATACCGTCCTATTATGTTCAAACTTCAATCCTAAACTTGTGTGCACACAATACCGTGACACTAGGACCCTGTCGAGCCGGTACCTGTAGGGAGACAAAGTCCAAACGTTTACGCTATTATAAATATAATGTGAGGGAGGACTTGATTATTCTAATGACAATGTGGTCTGGAAATTTCCCAATTCAAATACCGTCTTATTCATGAACAATCATTCTAACGGTACTTAAGCAACCCATGCAGTAGTGAGACAACAAGTCAGGAACCGACAACTCTACTTGCATGGTGCGCTTGCCACTGCAAGCGCCGATTTAAACAATGTACTAGTAATTTCGTCTACCCCGCGCACTTGCTACAGCAAGTGCTACAAACAATTACTACTGCAATTACCACTGCTATTATCGTTACAAACGAATACTGTAAAATGCGTAGACCTATGGTACGACACCATGGCTACCAATAATCACCAAACAATTGTACACTTCTAGTACAAACTACTTAACTACAATTGTTGCAATAAACCATTAAGATATGAGGCCTACAACCTCTAAAGGGACCGACGAGTCCGACTAACGCAATAAAAAGGGCACACCAGCCCATAACAAATTATAACTACTAAACGAAAATGAATCAGATGACACAGGCTGAGAGCCAAGATAACATGATTTAATTATCAAAGCATTCAATGGCTGAATTGGAAGTGGACGGTGAAACCTGATTCCCGGGGATCAGGGGAAACCAACCACAAATTGGGGTAGAAGGATAGTTCAACACTGGTGCTGATCACACCAGAGTCGTATGACTCCTGAGACTCTTCACAAGTAGCCACAATCAATTACAGCCAGGATAAACGAAACAACAGAATCCTAGTTACAAACAACTAGCAACAACGTAGCAATAGGATAATAAATAGGAAACTTGTGACTAGCAGTTTACACTGCGTATATTAAACCATACAAATAAAATTATGAAGAGAATACGACCGTGTAACAAAAACTACCATATAGTTCCAATTATATCTTATGCTCAGTATTTATACACTTATATTCATATTTCATGATAAATCCCCCTATATTATATGTCACATTTTCCTCATCATCTTAATGTAAGATGATTATTTGATTCGTTGCATTACATTATGCAATTTATATTAAAAAAAAACTTTATTTTAATATCTTGTCACATTTCAGGACATATATTTATAATTCCTAAGGTCTATTCTATACTAACCTTAGTTTATAAACTCCATTTCCTCATTAAATATTATAATCAATACCTTTAATAAAAACTATATTATTGCCGAAAGGCATATACATCAAAATCCCTGTTTCCACCAACTCCTAATACTTTTCCATTATTACAGTATTGCCACATATTTAATAAAATGTTATACATATCATACGTAACTTATAGTTCACTAAATATATGTACGTTACGCCAACCTGTGATGAACACAAGAGAATTGGTAAAACGTATCAGTCCACAGATGGACCAAGAGTGAAAAGAACAACTCTACCGTAATACGGACATTACCAGTACCTTCGCAACAATGAACGCGAATCTACACTGTACGCATGGATAACTACCACCTCTGGGCACTACCTTTACCAAGGAGTACCATATACGGTTATGTACAATTCAGAACGAACAAACATCAAGATTAAGTATTATGCGCATTATCAAATCATACTGATTACAAGACAAGTTCTAAGTAAAAGAATGGCTACCGCCATCGGCGTTCTGCCATGTAAAATGATAACTATCAATATGTGGAAAAGACATGTCGTTTACTACTGTGACGACTGTCAGTGATGAATGAGTGTGTAAATTGAATCAATGACAACCACCTAAATCGATATTACAGAACACACAAACCAAACGCTAACTAGCGTAAATAAACAAGTACCTAATGTACAGATAAGAGGCATAAGCTCAGGAGACCGGGAACACCGACTCCAGTTACCTTTCAGGTATATTACTAACATAACAATGTCTATGTTAATATAATGAAGCAATGGAGCTACGGTACATACCGTAGGGATTATGAATAACAATGAGGAATTACTAACGGGCGCCATACCGCGCACCTGAAATATAAATAACTGCAGTTACAAGTAACTAGCACTAAACAATAAGTAACAACAAAGACATTACTTACTAGCTGAATACCAAGAGTATATACCAGCATGTAATGCTAATCATTAATAGTGATAAATGTTTAGTCCTAATGGACAAACATAACCTTTGAGAAGTGGCATACCCCTCGTGGATGCAGTACCATCAATGAGAATGGTTGGGAAGTGAAGAGCCAAATTGCTCAAACAATCATGCAAACTACAATACACCCAATTAAACGGAAGGGGAAACACATATAAATACCCAAGTATGAAAACTTACCCCACGCCGTATCGGGAAGCACAGGTAGGAAATGATAATGATTAAAACTGGAGGAAAGAATTATGTAAGTACTCATGGAGATAGAGATAGGAAATCTGGCATTGCTAGCCCAGCACCGATATTACATAAACCAATTATAGCCATACAGACGAACCAACGTTTAACGTTTAACTGGTTAGCAACCAAGTGCTACCACTAATGTGTTACTAAGGACATGAGTCCAGGGAACAAAAATAATGTTCCAACCACCTTACCACCATACTGCTAGAACATTAGAATCTACGACAAGATAACCAACATTGCGAACCAATCAACATCGGACTACAACAAGGACATCCATCGAAAGGGAGATTGACAATAGAATACTTCACAATAGTCGTGTGACGGACGCTACCAGTTTACTAAACGAGATATGGGACGACCGCACTCCGATAGGAGCATGTGGGCCTGACAGACATACTTATAGGTTAGTCAGGTAAGTAGTAATGTATGAGTATGGTACCCCATGCATGTAGACAAGTAGTGTTAGGAACACGAGAAGTAGTCAACTCCGTGCTACGGACAGTGACGCAGATCACCTCAAATGGACGAGAAGAACCGCAAATCAACCAACGGGCTAGGCGAACCAGGAACCTATGACACAGAGTAGCAGACGATACACAGTGAAGACAAGGAGACCCTTCGAAGATGATGAGGCAGATGATAGAAACAAGAAACCACTATATGGACGAATAATACGTAGAACCCTCATAAGGATCATGCAAATTCTTGCAACCCAGAGGAATCTACCAAATAATGTGAACTTAAACGCGTGACTACGCATTGATGAGAGACAAGCTAAATGCGAGCAGATACCTTAAGAAGGAATAATGGACTTGGAATGTACCACTCACATGATGATTCGCTCATCTTATCTGTCTGACTCTTTAGATATTAGCTGCTGAGAGTTTACGCCTCTCCACTCTGTTGGACTGAGTGTTTTGGTATTGCACTTGTGCAGTTATTAATCTAGTAGAAATACAGAAAAATGCAAAGGATATCAACAAGAGTGTGTCAAAGATCTACAACAGTGTATTACTCTGGAACAAAACCACCAGGAGACACGAATGACAATCATCATCTACGTGGACATGTAGGCGGGTACGTTTTGGTATTACAAAGACAAGTGCAAAGAGCACCAAGTACTAACAAGAGCCAATGTCATATTATACCTCAAACAGAATATCAGTGCCAGAAGACACACGAATGTATGCTAGTGATCCAAATAAGAGGATACACAGTAATGAAAAGAGGGAAATTGAGCCTCTGTTCATGGGTCTGCAACTCATACAGAGCGAGTGGGCCCATTAGAACGAACTTGGGAGAGAGCACAAATACGTGCCTCACCCTTTATATATTTAAGAGCCCGAAGGGGCTAGAGTCATACCCGTCTCTCTAACATGAGAATAATCTACTCCAAAGGTGAAAACACCACAATGAGAGTTAGAGAACTCTAAAAGAGCCAAGTATCCAGCGCTCCTTGTGGAGCGGCTGTTGAATACTTGTGGGGTACGGGGGCGTAACCCTTTTTAAGGGGGGTAGAGCCTCTTGGCTGTGCACATGTTTGCACTAAATTCTGTTATTTCGTATGCGGGGCATACAATAGTTTGTGGATATGCGGGGCATACGATGTTGGTTGTTGGTATGTTTGTGGGTATGCGAGGCACACGATGTTGATTGTTGGTTTGTTTCGTATGCGGGGCATACGTTGTTTGTGATGTTGTTGTTCATTTTGTTGGTTGTTGGGTACGCGGGGCGTACGTGGTTGATTTGTTTGTGTGAGATGTGCACTCGTATGTATGAATTTTATGAAATACTTAATGGCGTGCTTACACCCAGGTGTAGTACTTTCTTTATGATACGGTGATATATATATATATTGTTGTACCTTGTAGATTGATTACTTAGGGTATCGCTTAGATACGAAACGAATAATTAGATACGAAATGTGGAATGAGGATATGGTATGACACCTCGGGGAGGTTGTCAGGATTGGTAGAACTGATAGGAAATGATGGTGCTGATGGATCACCCATATCCATATATGTTTGAATTAACGCCACAATTGAGGGCTATGTGCGGTATTAGCACAACACGATATGCGTAAATGATATATCACATAGATATACATTATGGGATTGTAAGGGTAGTTATTAATACACCTATTTAAGTAAAGCGACTTCGGGACATACGTGTACTAATTGATTATCATGTGTGTCTGTATGTGTATTTGTATGCGGGGCATACGTGTTTTGTCTTGTTGGTAGGTTGTTTGCGCATTGCGCATATGTGTATGTTGTGAACGTGTATGTAAGTATCCTACGAGGTACTCGAATGTATGAATTGTTGGCGCATTGCGCACATGTGTATGTTGTGAACATGTATGAATGGTTGACGATTGTTATATATATATATATATATATGTGTACACTCCTTATGAATTCAGTTATACTGTACCGCTTAGGTATCGCCACATCAAATAGATGTGCACCATGGCTATATGGGTAGTTGTTATAATTCACTCGAGAAAGACGACTTCGGGATGAAGTCTCCTTAAGGGGGGTAGACTGAAATACCCCTAAAAATTTAAACGCTATTTTAAAATATAAATAGCTATATTAAGGTATAAGTAATCAAGCAAGTAATAACCTGCGAACAAACGAATAGTTTATTATTACCGTACTTATGTGCATACGGATATATATGTAAATGTACATAACGTTACAAGATTATAACGTTGTACATGTAACCAAAACGCGACAAATAAAATAGTCGTAGATATATATGTATACATACAACTAGTAACGCTACATATTAATATAGTCACTTATATACAATAAATAGGCTTAATAGGGCTGAAAAAAAAAGAGCAAACATGCTCTAGCCGGGATTCGAAACCAAGACCTCTCGTACCTATCCCGAAACCTTAACCGCTTGAGCTGTACTCAAATTCAGTAACCCATACCAGCTTAATTAGACTAGTATCATGAATACCTCTGTAGGTACAAAAAAAAACAACAAGAAGTAAACCGTAGAACTGATTGCAGTATCAATGGTGACGAGAATCTCGATTCAGATTCTGGAAAATCCATGCCACACTGAACATCACCCTCTACCACTCCTTAAGTTACGACTCCCTCAATCACCCTCTGCACCATCGCCTAAATCACACACAAAGGAGACCAGAACAACAATAGCAGTGCCTCGATATGCCCGACAATCTGAAGCGCAAGTGAGCTGCTTTGATTCCTGTTAAAGCACTCCAGTGTCCAACACGAACATCAGAGCCCGTGTCTATTCTCAAGCTCCTACGCACCAATGTGCCCACTTGCCTAACTTCCACAAAATTCTCTCAATGGGTCTCTGTAACAGCAACTTCAAGTTGGTCAAACTATGCCACTAGGTCGTCTTCTGGTAGAGGAAAATCAGACAAAGAGACCGCCCCCTAACTTTTCTATTATGCCCATACCTTCTGGGAACGCAGAGCCATAAACACCATTAGATTGGGTTTTTTATACAAATAAAATAACCAGGAACAAACTGCTGCATCAGACTCAATGTTTCAACTTCCACCGATTCCTTACAAAAAAATGAAGAACTTCTGTCCACTAACAACTGACTAGCCACGTGCACTCCAGCTCTTCCAACTCCACCCTCTAATTAATAGTCTTGCCCAGCCTTTCTCCTCCTTCCCTGCATGCGGTGCCAGTAACAACTCGAGAAGCCCTGCTATCCCCATGCGTGAAGGTAAGCTCAAGCCTTCATGGCACTCGTAAACACCTCCTATCTTGTTGTTTCAGTCCTCTCCTTCTCCTGTTTTATGCTCGAAAGTTTCCCTGCAGCCTAGGTGATTTCCCCTTCTAATCTGTGCATGAGACTGTCTGGGAATCTGACTCGTGAGGAGTACATCAACTCCACGAACAGCAGGCCATTACAGTTTCAAAAAGAAACTTAACAAGGTAAATCCCAACAAGTTCCTCCAAGAACTATTCTATCGGTCTCTATGTCTTGTAACACTGAACTCGTTTACTTCCTTTTTCCCTGTGTGCACGTGTACACCCTATTGTTCCCTACATGAAGAACCTGAAGACCCTTGAACAAGTGCCAGCCAACCCCTTACGTGAAACACAAACATCAGGTGAAGCCTTGAGCAGTTCCTTCTTTCTCCATTTGTTTTCAGTCATGGCTGTCTCTGGATTGCCAAGTCTAACTCTTGGGTAGTTGTGATCAGTGAATGTTGAGCAACCAAGGTATTGGAAGCTTACCTTGAGCCAAGGAATTTCCAGGAAGAACCAACCCCAAAACAAAGTAAACAACTCAAGGTTTAAAACTGTCCAAAGGTTCTGTACAGATTTTCTTTTTAGAAAAGAATTTGAATCTCTTCGGCATGATAAAATTCAGTGGGGATGTCCACCTTGTCGTGAATCTGTTTTGAGTTTAAGACTATGATAAACACTTAATCATGTAGTAACCAACCTAAGAGTGAGGAGAAACTGTCAACCTACTGAAACAGAACTAAAACAACAGGAAAAAAAATGCAAAAGTTGCATATCAGTTTTGGATCTTTGGTGTTCTGTACAGATACGTCCAGTGGGGCATTCTGGGTTGCCTTGGGTTGTCTTAAAACTAACAAAGTATTAAACCTTATAGCTAAGTAGACAGATGGTTGGAGCAAGAAAACTAGAAAACCAAACTGGTAAGCCAGACAGAAAAGAGCCTGTCAGGTTCATGGTTCGATTTATTTTGGTTTCAGGGTATGAATTTTTTCAGGAATGTTACCCATGTAGTTCTGACCTGTTATGGGTTTAAATACCTTGAATAAACATTAACTAAGCGGGCAAGGAAATTTAGAAGGAGTTAGAGTTAGGATAGATGAAGAACAGGAAGGATACCGTGGGAAAGAAATGTAACAGAATCAGAGGAGGATTAAGGTGTAATAGTTTCATGTTCCCTTTTCTGCGTGCATCAGTTTTGTTTAAGGAAATATCTAGTAAAGCTATCAGTGTGTCTTAGTAACTGTAAACCCAGGATCACCTAAACATCTTGACAACAATAAGAACCAACTAGTACTTAAGTACTGAAGTCAAAAGAAGAAGAAAAGAAAACGGGTGTAAGAAAGAACTCAAAATCTGAAATTTATACTTCTGTGTAATCGGTTTCCAGAAGCTTTGTAGATGCTGAATTGACAAGTTGAGTATCCTAAGAACTCTGTAACACATTACATTAAGGGTAATAAGCTGGGAAGAAGTTCAGGAACCAGGTGACACGATAAAAAGGGAATCTGTCAATTCCACATTTCTGTTTTCTGTAACAGCCTAGTCCAGTTCTGTGTGGAGAGTTTCTGAGAAATGTCCTGAATGATTGAGGTTTTGTTGTGAGGATAACCTAGGGTAGACAACTAGCTGATTGAGTAATAAATTCGGAGGAAGAAAGAGGTTAAGTGAGAGATCACAGGAAGATAAACAAAAGAATAATGAAACACCAGTTTTTGGGATGCAGTTTAAGTTTCAGTTTCTTATCAGATCAGGCTCTGGTTATTTCTATATCTGTAATAGAGCTATTTTGGGTTTTGTTTGGGTTTAAAAGCGTGATGGGATACTTAAACAACTGGATAAATCATGGTGAAGAATTGAGTATCAAAACGTAAGTTAAACAGAAAATAAAATGGAAGAGAAAGTCCAACTGATGCAGTTTCTGATTCTGCAAGTTTTCGATTCAGTAACACAATTTCAGTGGCATCAGTAGATTGCTTGAGCTACTATTGAGTCTAAAAATGTCGATACATCATTAGTTAAGTAGGTAATGAGAATGGGGAGAGTATAGCTCAGTAAGAAAGCAGACAGAGGTAAGAATAGGGGTACACACCAGTTCTGAATTCCAGTTGCAGTTTCAGAAACTTCAGTTTCTGCATAACCAAGTTTCAGAGAGCATAAAGGGATGGCTATGGGTAGTTCAAGGACTTAAAACCTAGCTAAACACTTATTTAAGTTTGTGAGCACATCGATAAGGAAGGAAAAACCAACTGTAACCAACTGTGAATGAAACAGAAGGAAGACACAAAAAAAAGAGTTCTTATCAGTTTTGGGAATAGCCTTAAATATCAGTTTCGGGTTTTCTGTATAACTGAATTTCAGAGAATGTAAAGGGTGTGTTTTGACTTGATAATAAGTTTCAACCCTAGCTGAGACACTAAAACAGGATTGTAAGCGACTAGGAAAGAATCAAACAGAATACAAAAACAGAAAAGCAACAATAAGACAATAACCACAACAGTTTCTGATATCTGCTTCTATAGGTTTTTGTACTTCAGTTGAGGGATACAGCAGTGATGTGGTCGAGTTGTTTGGGTTACTTTAAATTCGAAACATGGGTGGAACTCTGGACTAAACCAGTAAGTGTTTAGGCCTAGGTAGAAAGACAGATCATATCAAGCAAAAACAAAAAAAACAGAAGAGAACCACAACAGAAATACCTTCAGTAATGTAGGTTGTTTCGGTTCCTGTTAAGGTGGTTCTCTGTACAATTAAGTGTAGAAGCTAGGAGTATGTTTTGGTGGTTCAGTTCTTGGGTTAAAACATCAATAACACCATAAATGGTTAGGTGGGTACCGAAAGAAAAAAATTAATTAAACAGCACTTGGAGTAATTAGAAACAGAAACAGGAAGGAATTGAGGTTGCTGTTCAGTTGCTGGTAAAACATGAGTTTCTGTACCACCATGTTACCGAGGGTAATACTGAGTTACTAAAGAACCTAAAACATCTCCAATATAACTAAGTGAGCTTATGAAACTGTGGGTGGTATTCTACTACGAAGTTTTGATGTTATAAGGTTAAGGTACTTACAACATAAGATAAGCTATGTGGTTATATTATGATTAAGGAGAATTATATAATAAGGGAGCTCAAGTGTATCTTATGATAATGTTACTTGCGGTAGGTACATAAATTACCGAACCATATGCTATAAACTAACGACATGTAAAAGACCATACTACCTAACATCATGAAATAAATATAACGCAAATAATATTATGTGGCTAAGGATATAGTTAATCGAACTGTTATGCTAAATGCATACCTACATAGATAAACACGTACCAAGAAATAAAGTTATACACTATAGTTATAACGACATAAAATACTAAGGATAGTATAAGACTTTGGTTTGATAAATAAACCCTAGTGAAGTATCATAAGTGTATAACGCAAGGTTTCATGCTCTAATGTAAACTGAGAATTAACTCACACAACGAGTAAGGGGTTTATAAAATATTAACAACGATACTTTAATTAGTAACAAATGTTAAGTCTGGGGACATAGTACTAGGATTTCAAACGTTATTTGGAAATACCGAATTGTGCTGTCATATGGATTGACTCTTAGTGTTCCTCGTATTACTAGATCGCATTCCCGACGTACGCGCTCGAAAGCTCTAGTGGTCTGCACTGCACGAATCTAGACAACGGTGTACGGTATGTAAAGGGATTTGATCCGAGTTGTCCTGAGGAATTCCTCGGGCTCGGATTTGTTTGATAAATAACTTGTGTGAATGTATGTATGTGATTCATGTATGTGATGCGTAGTTATGTTCACTGCATTATTTATTTATGCACGAACGTCCTACGGGACTAATACTACGTCGACTATAGATCGACTTATACAAAACTACATATGCGAAATGTGTGATTGTGACCACTATTGCTTGACCTAATACGCTAAGTATTACAAGTATGTAGTTATAACCTAAGTAAAATACTTAGGAATGGGACACGACATTGTCGGTCTCTAGAGCTTTGACTCGAACGTGAATGTTACCTAGAATAATTCTAGACATGCGTAAGACCCATAGGGCAGCCAACAAATTAAGTGATGTACTCCATAACTAAAACTGTAACTGACTATCTAACTAACAAAGCTAACAGTAGAGTGTGAATGAATGTGATGATGTACCTTAATCCAGACAGTCACTGGCTGCTGGTCGCGCGTAGAAGAGATCTCGTGGTTATCCTATCGGGTTTCCCTAGTTAATCCTGATCGAGCCTAGAAAGATCGTCAGGCGGAGTGTGCTACCGTTGGCACCGGCCGGCCCTTGGCCACCTAAATGGACGCCTTTACAAAGGCAAAGTGAATAAGTCCCAGAGTCTTCGGATGATCAGGGCAGTGAGCACCTTTGTGTGTACGTGGGACTACTGTCCAAGTGAGTATATTTCGGGTTGTCCTAACTGACGCCCGACTGTGCTAACCTAAACAAACGATATGTGAAGGCCCGGAGGGCCGAGTGATGTACTATGTCCTCAATGCCATTGTATTGTATGATGTATAACAGTAATGTGTATATCCTATATGACTGTTTGGATTGGATGAATGATTATATAATCATGCATGTTGTTTACAGTACCTATTATATCTGTAAAATGGTAAGCATGAAATCAATCTAATATCAAGACGGTTAAAAATGGCAAGTGACCAATAGGGTCCAGATCCGGCATACTCAGCGTCTATCGCTGAGACTACACTTATTGTGCAGGTTGCTGAACACGTCGAAGCCGAAGTGCGGGGCTGGGTAGTTAGGACGTCGTTGATTTTGTATTTACCGTTCATACCTCGTTATGTATTAAATGATTCCACTGGAAAGGGGTTGTAAGATTTGGATTATGTTAGATGCTCACAGTAGTTGTGCTTTTGATACTTAGATAGACATGTAGGTGGTATCTCATTGTCACCGCGGATTGTATTTTTATGTTTGATTTTGTTAAGATGTTGTACTGCTACATCACTCGTGTGGGCGAGTGGTGGCAATAACACCCATGTGAGTTCTATTACTGTAATTCCTTCCGCTGTGAGACGCCTTTAATTCCTGTTCACGTGAGCGACTATTATGTATTTGTTATGAGGGGTGTTACAAAGTGGTATCAGAGCGGAGTACCGCTCTGATGACGAGATACTAGGTTAAGACAGTGAGCTTAGGATTTGGGAAACTTGGGAAATGTTTGTGAGGTACGAAACGTCTGTGTCTTAATGAAATTATGTGTTGGCAGAGCCTTTGGCCTACAAGAGTTAGCCCTTGGGCACACAAATGAGTTGATTGTATTATGGTGCGTTATTGAGAAGACGAACGGTGATACCGACATCTAGTGGTGGTGTGAGCAAGGGAGCTGGCCAAGGGCACAAAAGCCGGGAATGTTACCCCTGCTAAGGACCAGCTGAGAGCTCAGCCAGGAGGAGACACAAACGTCATGAGTACATTGGCGACAATCCACCTTCATGTGGAAGTCCAGTACGAACTACCGCCGACAGTACCCCTCCCGCCACAACCCAATGAGTATAATACAATTAAGTAATATAACCCCCGAATATAGGGAAAAGGGCTACCAAGCTCAACGGTCTGTCTAAACACTCTCGCAGCGAATGAATAATTCCTGCTCCTGTAACGTTAATACAACCTCAATGTCATACCTCCATTGACGACCGAGCGCCGTATCAATAGGCACTGCCAGAGGCGAGCGCCACTACTACTATAACGTCGTGGAAAGGGTCACCCAAGAACATCAGGGCAAGCGGACCGGGAGCACCATGAACTCCGCGAGAATTCAATGATACAGATATACTAGAGAAAGTACCTCAACTGCAAGGAACATACCCGCATGGGGTGTCATGCAATGCATAACACAATATGATTATAACAATGGACTCTCTTAATAAACGGGACGAACCATACAAAATGTTGCAAAACCGCCACGCGGGAAGCACTATATATACCAACGGGAAATACATAACAAATATTTCAATTAAATACCTTACACCGGAACAACAACCGGAAGACATGGGATTACAAAAAGTTATCCCCGTGCAGTTATAACGATAGTCTTCAACAAACAATGGAACTAGTGCAAAACGGCGCTGAGCACAAATGATAATTAATACCATACTTCATCTCAACATTACACCGACGAGTGAAGATAATAACGACTTGAATTATATCGCGCATTAGCGATCTAACATACCGATTACGATTTCGATCCAGTCGTGTGCACATACAACTAATGTTACCGCATCGACTGAGATACCTCTATTTCCAGTTACAAAGACCGGGAACACACCGTCATAATGGAACGACGTCAGCAATAAACTGCTGCAAATAAATCATCTAAGATGACAATAGAACAAAGGGCGTATTATCCATATCCGTGGGGTCTGCACCTCAATACGGAGTGAGTGGGCCCAATAGAACGTGGTTGAGATAGCGCACTAAGTACTCGGGCCTTCGGCTGGAAATGTACACGCCTCACCTTTCTCATAACCTCTTTTAAGAATCAAATACCTAAGATCGACCCATTTTTCAATATGAAAATTCCATGAGACCCAAGTATCCGGCGCTCTTTGGTTAGCGACTGTTGTATACTTGTTGGGTACGGGCGTAACCCCTTTTAAGGGGGTAGAGCCTCTTGGCTGTGCACAGTGTGTGCACTAATTTTTATAAGTCGTATGCGGGGCATACAATAAATTGTTTGTTTGTTGTGGTGTTTGGTTGTTTGTTTGTCATGCGGGCATGCATTGTTTAAGTATTGTATGTGTTATACGTATCCATGAGATACTTATATGATGATGTGATGAAGTATCTAAAAGATACATGTGGTATATATATGTGTTTATGTTATGTTTTAAAATCCTTCGTATAGTATCGCCTAGATACTGAATGGATCATGGTTATGGAACAATGAAATGTGGAATGTGGAATGTAATTGACTCCTCAGGGTGGTTGTCAAGATGGTTAGAACTGATTGGAAACGACGGTGCTGATGGATCACCTATATCCATATATTTGAATTAACGCCACACTTGAGGGCTATGTGCAATATTAGCACAACACAATTATGCGTGAATGTTACATCACATAGATGTACATTATGGGAATCATGGGTAGATATACATTATATACCTATTTAAGAAAGACGACTTCGGGCGAAGTCTTTTTAAGGGGGTAGACTGAAATACCCCTAATTAATTAAACATTGATTAAATGTTTAATCAATTAAATTAAGGCCTAAACATGCCTTAAAATCAATTTAAAAACAACAATGGTGAAGCACATATTGCACCCTTTTGACCGTTTAGGGCAAATATATGCCTAAATGAACTCCTTAGGACCTAAAATTTTGTCCTAAGCATTATAACACATTAATGAACGTAATAAAATCATTGGAATATACTCCACATAAAGAACAAGCATTAACATGCTTAAAAGTCACTTAGGGCAAAAAGGTGCTATAAGAAATCTTAAAGGTCTTTTGACCTCCGTTTGATTCCAAATTTGATTCCTAAGTTTAGTAATCATGTAATGGATATATAAAACCATTATCAAAGAAAACCAAGCTTTAAAAAAAGCTTTAACACAAAATGTGCACTAAAACACCTTAAATCACGTTTTTGTGTATAACTTCAAAAGTATGGGTTTTATGCCACTTTAAGGACCATATTACATTCTTTATAACATTTATGTGTCATATAACTATTTAAAGGTCCAAATCAAAGTTTTCAAATAAAATCAAAATGGGTGATTTTGGGGTGAATAGTGCTATTATAACATTTAATTATTTATACTCCCTCCGTTCAACATAACTGTCATTTTAGAAACTTGCACACTTATTAAAAAAGTAGGACAATGACCATGTGCCCTTACTTTTACTTTCCATTTAAATAATAATTACTTTATATTAAATAGTAGGGGTAAATGGAAAGGTGTGTCATAGTGACAGATATTTTGAACATCACATTAATTATATTAATATATAATGTATGGTCACCACGTCCTCTTGACCTTGACCATATAATTTCCGCCAAATTGGCAGTTCCCTATCACTTAATAGCCGGTTACAATATATACAAATATGACTAATGATTACCTATTTAATAAAGTAAACTTTAAACCTTATTATGACATATATTAAAGTAAGTCCATTCTTTCCACTTGGCAACCCTTACGGTGGTGTTAGGAGCCATCCTTATCCCTTATCAGCTGAGACTATAAAATATCTAGTATTGTGGTGACTCACCCAAAGCTACCATATTCTAACCTATTACTAAAGTAGTATAACTTACGTACAAATAAGTTTTGATTTCTCCTTTCCCTTTTCCATCCCAGCCGTCATCTTTATCAGCTCAAACCCTCTCGTTTTTTTTTATCCTTTCAAACCGAGAAGAACAGCCACCTCCATGGATGGGATCTCTTGCTCTAGGTAAGCATGTGAAACATGAAAATCACCACCTTCTTCCTCTTTTCCTCTTCTTGATATTGGTGTAACCTAACACCCATTTCCAACCTCTCACCCAGCTTGTTTTGGTGCTAAAAATGAGGGGAACTCTCGGATGGGAAGCTCAGTATAATGGGGGATTAAAGTGCAGGTTTTTACAAAGGTGAAAACATGCATTAAATATGCATCTTCTACTACCTTATTGCGGTTTTTTTTCCCTTCACTTGTAACACCCCTCTCCTAATCATGATATAATCCCTCACGTAGCAATAATTAAAACGTCTCGCAGCGGAAAATAAACAACAATTACAAAACTCACTCAGGGTGTCACCGGCCATTACTCGCCCATGCGAGCAACGTAGCCAAACTACATCCAACTTCCAAATAAACAAACTGCTAACCGCAGTGATAACGAGAAACTCCCATACATCATACTAAATCCATAAATCATAAACACGACAAGTGAGCATCTACCCAATCTTAAAAATACAACCTTACCATAGACCATACACCATCTTCATTGCTATACAACATCTCCAACTACCCTGTTCCTGCTCTTCAGCTCCGACAATGATCAACAACCTGTAATGGTGTAGTATCAGCGATAGACCGCTGAGTATGCCGGGCCTAGACCCTAATGGTCACTTGTCATTTTACCCATCTTATTATTAGATTGGTTTCATGCTTTCCTTTTTACAGTTATAACCAAAACTGAAGCATAAATGTATAATATACATAATCAACCATCCAAATATCCATAAACATTAGTCATCCATCCAAGAGAAACATTCATAGAATATTTCAAATAACATTTGTATGTCGAACGTATCGAGCAATACAATTTAATGTACCATGTACATTCGTCGTAGCATACAGTTTCATATTTAATTTACCTTAGCCTTGTACGCTCCATCCAACCATCAACATACAATAAAATAACCACAAGTATAACCAAGAACAACAAAGCGAAACAACGAGAATAATAACAAGTATTTAGTCTCGTCCATGGTATTGTTCGCCACTGTATAAGTCTCAATTGTTTTAGTTGTTCAGTTATACCTAGTGACAATGTCTCGTTAAAACGACATGTCTCTAGTTACCCATATATTATGGCGGGTCACCCACGGCAGTAGCCACTCCAACGGTAGAGTCTCCGACCAACGAGCCATTCTAGCTCACGGGAAATTTTCTTGATCTTACGGACCCGTACGCGGACATCCTGGTATCGTTTTTGTGATCACAGCGCGCACCAAGAGCCACATCTCTTGGCTTTACTTCCATTCCATTAATTAATTAATTATACCATCGCATCGCATTACCAAATTTTTCTAACACAGCAGACTAAGGTCATTAGTCCAATCCGGAGTCTGTAAACTCGGGATCCAGTGCTAGATACAAGAGCGGCGTATAGAAAGGCCAATGCTCCGTATAAAAGTCTCAGATAATATGTATATGTTATTATCATAGTGCTACAACGTTTTACTTACGTTCCTTATATTTCATATAAGATAGCACCATAGCCGCTAGTTTGTTTTATATATAGGTTCATATATACGAACCAATACTGTTAACTCAACAACAGTAAATAATAAGCAGCTATGAATATACAGTTCATGCATATTAATTACCACATTCAGACAACAATCTTATCACAGATCACACAGAAGTCTGAACTGAGGAAGCCCTCAGAGACAATCTGAGACACATAACAACATACAAGTTATATCAACCAAATCCGAGCCCAAGGAGCAACCTTAGGACAACTCGGATCAAACCCCTTTACATACCGTTCACCCTGACTGTATTACGGTGGAGTATGAATCAGCAAGATCCTACGCTCCGTGCAGTCCGTTAGCTCGTCAAGCGTCCTTGTCAGAAGTATACTCTAAACGGTAATAAAACTATAAGTCAGTCTCCATGACTAACTACATCCGGTATTTCCGAATAATAAGTAACCCCGACAGTTCACCCCTGTTTTCTACAGTTGTTTGTTACAGGTTTCTCTAAAACAGTCGACTTTGTTACTTAAAACGTGTACGTCAAAACATTCAACTGTTAAGTTTAATTCCTTATATTTCCTTTAATCTTATCCACATCTAGTTTAGGTACGTAACCTATAGTTGCATGTATGCATGCATTCTTATATTATATTGCATTCTAAAATTCATAACTTATAGTTCGTAACTATTTTTTTTAAATAACCACCACCATTAAATCATATGGTTTCCAACCAAAATATATTTATCCACCTTATATACATTATTCTTGTGTATGTATATATATTTTTACCACGTAGGTAATTCTCATGAGTTTCATAAACTCTTATATTTTATGTTACATTTTATCATCTTTTATTAGATGATTATTCCCATTAGTCATATTATATTATACAACTTATATTAAGATTATTATCCTAATATCATGTAACATCTTATATTGTATAATTACAACTCCTAAGGTTTATTCCATAAACACCTTAGTTTATAAATCTCATTTATTTATAGTTTGTCACATTATTTTATGTGAGTACCCTTCCTTATATTAATTCCATCTAAACCATATCATTGTCATAACATTTATAACATTATAGACCTTAGTCTAAAATTCATCTTTCAACTCTTATTAACTCAGTATAGTCCTTATCTTAATTTAAATTCCGTTTTGACCACATAACATTATGTAATGTTATACCATATACTAATATCATACTGTGTGATATTTTTATTCCCTTTAACTTATAACCTATAGTTTTATACAAAACCATTTATTATTGCCTCTCAGGCACCATAAGAAAATCTTATTCTTTTCCATAAACCATAGTTTCCTTTATTTACAAAATCACCCCTTTCTTTTTACCATGTTATATATACCATTTAATATAACATTTCTAACTTATAAAAGAGTATAACCTATGGTTATTTTTTGTAAATTCCGAACAGCCCTTGTGCTATTCTATAATTGCCATTTGGCCCTATTTATAACACATAGTTCTTCCATATCATTAAAACCATATTTATACACATATCTTAATAAATTTCTTAATAATTCTAAAAATCACCAAATTCCACCAAAGGGTAATAAATATCCTTATTAACCCATATTCTTTTGATATTTACCATTCCACCATCTATTTTTCTCCAAAGTGTCATGATGACATATTAACTATATATTATACATATATAGTTTATTTAATTCCAAAATCCACCAAATAAATTCCTAAAAATTCCTAATAGCCCATGGGTGTTTAAAATACCATTGTACACCCTTTATTTTTGGTGATAACATATTTACCACATATGTTATAAAATATTACCATTAAATACATAACTTATTATAAAACCTTAAATAAGTTATCTAACTTATTTAATTTGGTCAAAACCTAGCATATGGTCAATGTTTACCTCCTTAATATTTCCTTGACCATTAATTCCTAATAATTACGGTTTGCACCCAAACTTTCTAGAAATCACCATTTAACCCCAAAACTTTATAAAATCTTATAAACTTTATTTTAACTCCTTTTTACCTCTAATTTTCGGCCTTATTATTCTAAAGCCCCCAAATTTAATTTAATTACACCTAAGACCCCATTTATTTTCGGTAATGCATTTATACTACTTAAACTTAATTAAAAGCTTGTAAATGTATAAATAAAATGGCCTAAAATACATGGCCTTATTACAAACATTGGCTTGCAAAATAAATTACACATAAATGTCCCAAAATACATATAAATTTTTGGCCTCACCACACACTTTCCATTTAATTACCAAACTTCCACATAATGTCTTAAATTTGACAATTATGCTTGTTTAATTAGTTATAAAATTTATTAAACCATTCCTTAAACATTTTAAGGTCAAACAAGACCTTGTTTTGCTCCTTCACTCACGGCAATTAACATACACACACTTAAACTTGTGTTAATGTATCAAGTTAAGGTTTTAAGTGATTTATACCTTGATTTAGCTTAGGTAAAGCCTTGTTTGAGTTCGCCACCTTAAGGAGAAATTCTCCACAGCTTGTTTTACATGTTTTCAACAGAAACCAAGGCCTAGTTAGTCTCCAAGAAAGATCTAACCATAAGAAGTAATTTAATGTAAGATTTAAGGCAAAAATCACCTTAAGAATGCAAGGAGAGTTCAAGATGGTTTCGACCTGAATCAAGCACACCACAAGGTGTTAGATCTACCATATTGACATAGGAAATAGCTAGATCTCAGCAAGCTACCTTGTTATTAGGTTTTACCTTGGAAAAATGCCTTAAAAGAGGGTATTTCCTTTGGATCTCGGCCACCCTTGCTCCAAATGGCTAACCAACTGATTCCACATTCAAAGGAGAAGGAAATAAGGCTAGGAAAAAGTTTCACAGCCGAACTTGAAGGGAATCAAAAGATATGAGCTTAAAGCACATTTTTACCTTAAAATGAGATTTTGAGCAACCTTGGTCTCTAAACTTGTTTCATTCGAATTTGATTGATGTTCTAACCTTAGAACACTGAGAATAAGCCATAGGAACTGATTAGTCACGAGATCTAAGCATAGGTGGTGAAGAGATGAAGAAAAAGAGCCAAAACAAGCCTTAAACCATTAATTCGAAGCTTAGAAGTTAGGTTTACCTTCCCAACTGAAGAAGTTCGGTTGAGAGAGCTTGGGAGAGCTTGGAGGAGCTGCTTCACGAAATGAATGCAGCTAGAGAGAGAGAGAGTGACTAGAATGGCTAATATTTGATTGAAAATACATTATTGATAAGTTTATTGTCTCATTATTGGAGGTGACTCATCAAGAGATAAGGAGGGGACATGGGGTCGGCTGATTGAAGAGAAAGGAAGGCTCCCACGAATTGAGGCTTGATTGATCAAATAATGGAGCCTAAAGTGAGTGTATAAACTAATAAAAGGCAAAAGTAGCCTTAATTTAAGGAGACTCTTTAAGTCTTGTTTATTGTATTGTAAGTGAAAATTTGACTCCCCCAGCCTGTGTATGTCGACCTCATGTGGTCCAAGGGGTCAAACTTTGACCTCTTGACCATTCTTAGTCAATGTTGACTCAAGCGGGCCCCCTTTTAGGGGTTTATTAATATTTTAATATTAAATTTGTAAAAATTTGTAAATTTCTGGAATTAAATTCCTAATATCATATAATATGATATTTTATTATATTTAAAGGTATTTATAACCTTTTAGCTCATTTAAAACCAATTTAGAAGACAATTTCACAAAAACGTGCTTTAAGGAGTTTTAGCACACATTTTGTGTTGCCTGGTGTTTCTGAGCTTGGTTTTCTTTGACAACCGTTTTGTTGTGTTCCTTACATGATATTTGATCATGGTATCCAATTTTATATCATTTAGAGGTCATTAGATTTTTAAGGTTTCTTAGAGCACCTTTTTGCCCCTTTTGACCCTGAAGCATGTAAATGCTTTTTCTTTGTGTTGGAGTGTTGTCCAACGGTTATAATATGTTTAGTAATGTGTTAATATGCTTAGGACAAATTTTTAGGTCCTAAGTAGTTCATTTGGGTATTTATTTACCCTTAACAGTCAAAGGGTGCAACATCTTGATTTGTGTTGACCACTATTGTTCTCAGTTGACTTTTAAGGCATGTTTAGGCCTTAATTAATGTGATTAAATATTTAATCCATGCTTTAATAATTTGGGGTATTTCATCACTTCTCCAAGTTTTTTTTTCTTCAGTTTAAACATGTTCTCGGTGGAAAAATTAGAGGAGGAGGACAGTTCTTTCCTAAGGTAAAAATGGGATTTAAACTCAAGTCCCTCTTCTCTTAAGTTCCGGTTGGTAATTGTAAGTTTCTCCAGCTTATTTCCCTTCTTGCTTTACATAGACATTCAGTGAAGATGTCACCCTTCATGTGTTGCATCTTATGGTGTTATTAAGCCTAGTAAAAGTCATTTAAACATGGTAAAATTAACCTTTTCCCTATCTTATATTACCGGTTGTATACTATAGTTTAGATGGTGTATTAAACATCTTATTATGCTCCAAATTTCAGGCACAAATACACCCCTACCAGCCTACTATAATAAGGTAGAAACCATGACATTTACAAGCATATGTTATAACTTAAATTACCTTAATGTAAGATGACTAACACCCATCTTTATTGGTATGTATATGATGTCGCTTGACTACTGGAACAAGGAACAAAATTCTGCCCAAAGTGGGAAGAATAAGCGTGTAAGAAAGTTATCAAATTAAGGTAATTACTACCTTAATGACATGTAAATTAAGTGTGCATATGAACTAGGGTTTTAAGTTAAAAACTAACCCTAAGTGTATGTATATTATCTAGCCGTGAGCTTGAGGAGAAGGTTGGCTGATTGGTTGCTAAATTAAACAAGTAAGTGTACTAATTATGTATAATATAAGTTTTTATACCATTCTGTATGCATTAAAAAGGAAACCGTGGGTTATATGGGTTCCATAGGACCTAACTATGTGTTAAAAAAATTTAATAACATTTTTGGTTAGTAAGTTTGGTGTTTGAATGACCTATAAGGTCAGGGAAGGAATTTAAGGGGGTCAAAACATAATTTATAAAATTATATAGGCAAGTGTAACATAACCGAGAGCTCTTATGGCTATATTTAACCAAACTATATATTATAATGTGGTATAACATTTTTAGTAAGTTAACCTAATGTTTATGTGACATATAATGTCATAAAAATTAATTAAATGATTTTAAACACAATTTATAAAATATTGTTACAATATATACCAAAACCGTAAGCTATAATGACATTTATAAGTAATTTATATTATATATTAAGGTTGTAACAAGCCATGTATTTTTAGGCTATGCAATCTTATGTTTTATTAAGTTTAAACCAAAGTTTAGGATTAAATCAATTTTACCGAAATGAAGTTGGGGTTGATTTGTAATTAAAACAAATTTAGGAGGCTAAATAAAATATAGCCGCAACCATATAATAAAAGGTTATTAAAATGAATTTTAAAAAGTTTTACAAAATTGGGGTCAAAATGTAAATTTTGGTAATGTTGGGTCAAAACCGTAAATAGGTAGACTCTTGGTCAAACCAGTAATAAATAGGTCAACCTTGGCCATACTAGGTGCCTTGACCAAAGTTAATTACATAAGTGATTTAAATATGACCTTATATTAAAATCATGGGTTAAATAACAAATTTATAAAACTATGGGGTATAAATGGTAAACCAAAAATAATGGGTTAGTATGGTTAATATAATGATTTATATCATTAATATAAAGTTTGGGAATTTTTGGAGTTATATAACTGATTTTATAAATAAAAGTGTATAATATATGGTTTTAGTGACAAATTGAAAGTATATTATAAAGTGGGGTCAATATGTAAATAAGGAAATGTTTGGGGGCGGAAACAGAATTAAAAACCGCACGTGGTTTTGAAATAAACAATATAAAAACTATAGGTTATGTAAATAATAAAGGTTAAAACCATATAATATAACCTATATGTAACATTATAATATGTGGGGTAAGAGTGTAAATAAAAAATATATGGTGCTGGAAACTAAACCAAACAGACCTATGGTCCGTTCGGTAATATTGGAAAAAAATGTAACATATAAAATCATATGTTATAATTATCATAATGTTTGGATGGTATAATATGTGTTATGTAAAGATATTATAAGATTTGTGGTAAAGGTGTAAATATGTAAAGTTGAAAATTAAAAACAAAAACAGAACCTATGGTCTGTTGTAATTCTCGGAATTTTAAAACTATATATACACAAATTATAAAGTTTAAATGATAAACATATGGTGTATATAATATGTTATAAAATAAGTGGTGTAATTGTAATAATTATAAAGTGTGGGGTTTGGAATGAAAATGAAATGCAACATATATGCCTTTTCGGAAATTATATGAAAGTGTTATAAAACTATAGGTTATAATGTGTTACAAGGTTTTAAATATCATAAAACATGATATTTATAACATGGTAAAAAAATGTGTGGTTATATTGTAATTAATGAAGACTATGTGAATAAGAAAATAATAAATGGAAATATATATATGTATGCCTTTAAGCCAATTAAATATAGTTTCAAACACTATATATTAATGAGATATAAAATATCATATCATATAGTATAAGATATTAATGTAACATTGTATAAGTTTATGTGGTCAAAACATAGTTTATAAAACTATATGCCATAACCGCATATATATAACATTCAAGGATGAAATTATAAAATATGGTTTACAATGATATAATACTGTAGATATTATATTGTATTAATGGGATTAAATGAAACAATTATCATTAATAATACTCACATGAAATAATGTGACAATTAATGAGAAGGTAGAATTTATAAAATAAGGTTAGTGTAAAATAAACCTTAGGAAATTATAACACATGTAATGGAATGTTACATAACATTAAGATAAAGTTCTTAATATGAATTGCATTAAATAATGCAACAAATGGAAGTCATCATCTTACATAAGATGATAATAATGTGACACATAATATAGTGTATAAATCATGAAGTATTAATGTATAGGTGGGCATAAATGTGGTAGCGCAAGCATATGTTAAATAAATATGTACATTAATTATGTGGTAAAGTTGGAACTATATAATATAGTGTATGCATACATGCAACTACTATTATATGACTAAATCAAATAAAAACAACACACATATATACACATATATGTAAAACCGAGACCATATACCAAGAGTATACAATATGGTTTTAATGTCATGGAGTGATAAATGACAAGTGTTATGACATTAGTATAAATATATGCTATAAGTCTTATAATTATAAGTTTATTAAGATGAATAATGAGAGGTATAATACATGGTACAATATTAAATGGTTAAATAATAATACCATAAAATATTAGTGCATAAGCATAAATTGCTATGTAAATTAACGTTGCATGAATACATGCAACTATATATTATAATGGTGTATTCGTATGCCTAACCGAAACGGTTAAACTTAATACCTGAGTATAAACGTGAATATTTGTTCGTATACTCGTAATTATTAGGAATAAATCCTAACAATTGAATACGCTATAACTAAAGCGCCTTTTTAACCGACTCATTTAAATAAACCCGGATGTTGGTAACTAATACGTACTACGAGTAACGAGTCTCGTATAACGGTACTTCAATAAATAACAGTTGAAATGGGATGCAGTGTCGGGGTTACTTGTGCTGTTCGGATTTACCGAACTTAAGTAGGTCATGTGGATTGACTTATGTTGTGTTTGATATTTAGACCGTATCACCGACGAAGGCTCTTGACGAGCTAGTGGTCTACTGCGCAACCTAGGTCATTGGTGAACGGTATGTAAAGGGATCTGATCCGAGATGTCCTGAGGACTTCCTCGGGCTCGGATATGTGTGTTGTATAAGAGTGTGATGCATATGTATGTGTGTATGGATGTGTGTTATGAGATGTTAATTGGTTATCTTTCCGCATTATTTAATTATGCGCGAACGTCCTACGGGACTAATACTACATCGACTATAGATCGACTTATATAAAACACATATGCGTTTAATGTGATGTGATTGTTGTTAATGGATGTAACACACTTAATACTATGATTGTATGTATACTAACCTAAGTAAAAATACTTAGGGACGGGATACGACATTGTCGATCTCTAGAGCTTTAACTCGAACATGAACACTACCTAGAATGATTCTAGGCATGCGTAAGACCCATAGGGCAGCCAACAAATAAGTGATGATTCTCTACATTTAAAAATGTAACGGTTTAAAACGACTAACTAAGTCAACAGTGGAGTGTGGTTAAAAGTGATGGTTACCTTAATCCAGTTAGTCATTGACTACTGGTCGCGCGGTAGAAATCTCTTGAGTTAACCCGCATTGGGTTTACTCTAGTTTAACCTGATCGAGCCTAGATAGATCGAGAGGTATGGTGATAACATGGGCGCCTTTAAAAAGGCAATATATAGACGCTTTTAAAAAGGCTAAGTGAATGGGTACCTCGTTGTGCATGGGACTACTGTCCAAGTGAGGTTATTCGGGTTGTCCTAACTGACGCCCGATAGTGCTAACGGAACAAAATGTGTAAGTTATGTGAGGGCCTGGGGCCGTATGTGAGGTTGGTATGGATGACCGTTACTAACGGCTTTATGCTTATCGTTGATATGATTGTATGCTTGTGTTATATGGTTGTGTGTGGATTGTAGTGCTTGTGTTAACTATTTCGTTTACCGCCATTTATGTATTTACAGCTTTATATACCTGTACATGGGTAAAGCATGTAACGAACTTAATAATGGCGACCTTGACTATTAAGTGACCAATAGGGTCCAGGCTCGGCATACTCAGCGTTTATCGCTGAGCCTTTATGGCATTGCTGCAGGTGACGAATACGCGGAAGCCGAAGAGCGGGACCCGGGTAGCTAGGAAATTAATTACTGTACGTGATCTCACAATGTATTAGGATGATCATTAGTTTAAGTATTAGCAATGTTGTATACTCGGGAAAACCTAGATGCTCACTTGTCGTTTAAATTATATTTGGTTTAGATTGATGTATAAGCTAGTATCTCGTTATCACTACGGTTATGTATTTATTACTACTGTTGTTTCTTAATAAGTTTGTTTCTGCTTCTTTACTCGTATGGGCGAGTAATGACATGTGACACCCGAGTGAGATATTTTACTATGAGACTTCTGCTGTGAGACGGTATTAAATAATGCTACGTGAGTGATTATTACTTGATTATGAGTGGGGTGTTACAAAAGTGGTATCAGAGCGGAGTACCGCTCTGATGACGAGATAATAGGATTTAAGACAATGAGCCTAGGATTTGGGAATTACGGGAAACGTTTGTGAGGTACGGAACGTCTTCGCTTAAATGAAATTTGTGTTAGCAAGCCTTGGGCTTGCGAGTGTTAGCCCTGAGGCACATAGACGTGTTTAACTGTAATGTGACGAGTTATCGAGTAACGAGAAGACGAACGGTAATACCGATGTCAGTGGTGATACGGGCCAAGAAGCTGGCCAGGGGCATAAAGGCCCGGAATATTACTCCCCTTATGGACCAGCTGAGAGCTCAGTTAGGAGAGACATACGAACGTCGTGAGTACATTGGCGACAGTCCACTTTCATGTGGAAGTCCAGTATGGACTTCGGCCGACAGTACCCTCCTGCCACAACCCAATGTGTACCATACTGTTTAAAACATAAATCCCCGAATAACGGGAAGAGGCTAGCAAGCCTAATAGTCCGCCTAAGCGACTTCATACTGAAAGTATAAAATCTTACCCTTATAGTGTTAACAGAATTAAATACCTTACCTTCCTTACTAATGACCAAGCGTTAGTGATAGGCACTGCCGGGGCGAGCGCCATCACTACGGTAAACGTCGTGGAAAGGATATCCCAGAATAACCAGGGCAAGCGGATCAGGAGCATCCCTGAGCTCCGCGAGAGACCGTCGCCCGAAATGGGGACCTTTAACTACATGCCATTGCATTGAATACCAAACTGTAAACTGGGTTTATTGAGAGTGTGGAGAACTTTGTAAGATCACCCATCCTGTCATATTCAATTTACAATCCTAATCTTGTGTACACACAATACTGTAACAATAAAACAATTGTCGCGGCAACACCTATGGAGAAACACAAAAAAAAATCCGAGCGTTTATGCTATCATAAATCTAAGGTGAGGTAGAACATTGATATTCTAATAACAGTATGGTCAGGAAAATTTTCCAATCCAATTACCGTCCTTTTTAGGGACAATCGTTCTAATGGTACTTAAACAACCTATGCGGTAGTAAGACGAACAAGTCCGAAACCGACAATTCCACTTGCATGGCGCGCTTGCCACTGCAAGCGCTAAGTTAAACAGTGTACTAATAATTTCGTCTACCCCGCGCACTTGCTACTGCAAGTGCTGCAAACAACTACGACTGTAGTTACAATTACCATTATCGTTATAAATGAATTCTGTAAACTTTGTAGATCAGTGGTACAACGCCATGGCTACCAATAATCACCAAACAATTGTACAACACTAATATAAACTACAGGACTACAATGGTCGACATACGAATAATAAACCGCTAAGATACGAGGCTTATAACCTCGGAAGGACCCGATGAGCCCGACTAATCATAACATAAGGGGCATACATCAGCCCATAACAAACTACCTGCATTATACAGTGATGAATCAACAACAACGGCTTACGAGCCAAGCATTATGACAGATTTGTGAATTATTTAATGGCTTGTTATGGACGTGGGAGGTGGAACTTGATCCGGTACAGGTCAAGGGAAGCTGAACACAAATTGGAGTAGAAGGATAGCTCGACACTGGTGCTGATCACATCAGAATCGAGTGACTCCTGGGACTCTTCACAAGTTGCCACAATTAATTACAGTAAGAATAAATGCAAAATGTGGTATCCTAACAACAAACAGCTAACAATATTACAACCATAAGGTATTAAATAAGAATGCTTGTGACTGACAGCTCACACTAGTATATGTTAAATCATACAGGAAATTATAGAGGAAATACGATCACATTACGATCAATACCAACTTGTGAAGTACCAGGAAATTTGTAAAACATATCAGTCCACAGTTGGACCAAGATTGAAAGAAACAATTCTACCGTAACCCGGTTATTACCAATACCATTCGCAACAATAAATGTGAATTAATGTTTAACGCAAAAAAAAAAATTACCACCCCTGGGCACTACCTTTACCAAGGAGTGCCGTGTACGCTTATGTACAATTATGAATGAACAAACGTCAAGATTAAATCTTATGTGTAATATCATGATCATAATGATCATTGGACAAGTTCCAAGTATAAGAGTGGCTACCGCCATTGGCGTTCCACCGTGTAAAAAGTGATAATTATGTATTTATGTAAGAGGCACGTCGTCTACTATTAGTACGGCTGTCAGTGGTATGGAATATGTGGATTAAACAATGGCTAATCGCCTATACAATTATACAAATACCCAGGTGTAACCAATGATACAAAAAAAACTAAACTAGACGCTAAATAGCGTAAGTTAAAGTAAGTACTTAATGTACTAGTAAATGGGCGTAAGCCCGGGAGGACGAGGACACCGCCTCCGGTTACCTTTAGATGTAGGTTACCAAGAAAACGAGGTCTAAATCAATATAACGACTAACAAGGAATGTTTAGAAACAATTACTAGAAGGACTTCCATAAAATGGAGTCCGGTACTACGTTAGATGATATGATCCAGAAAATATAATGAGGTTAAGGGAACTACGGTACATACCGTAAACAACGTAAATAATATGCTAATTAATTACTAAGCGCCAAGCCGCGCACATGAGACTTGGCTAATAACAGTTGACCCAATAAATGAGTAACCCCAATAAAGAAATCACTAAACAATAAATAATAACAAACTTACAATACGAGAATCCAAAGATTCTCTTAAAGAAATTAACGAACCATTATCATCAGTTTACTCAATAACAAGAGGAGGAAAACATCTCCCATTATTACAGTACGAACCCATACCCATTGGGCAGGAAACCTAGGGAACTGAACATTCTCACGGGAGACCCCCAATATCAACAAGAACGGAGATTGGCAACAGAATACTTCACGAACATGTGACAGACACTACGAGTCTATAAACGAGTTATGGGACGACCACACTTCATGGGAGCTTGTGGGCTCGACAGACTCATTCCTGAGTTAGTCGAGTAAGTAGCAATGTATCAGTACGGTACCCCATACACGTAGACTTGTGGTGAAAGGAACACTGAGAGTAGTTAACTCCACACTAAGGTCAGAAACGTAAAACCAGACCGGTATAAATGACCGCTTAGAATAAATTAACGAATAAAACCCCAGTTTAATTAACGTAGTGAATGCAACCAACAACCGTGAATATAAGGTGACCAAGCCATAACTCCGCACAAGAAGGGCTAGAAATACAGTGATTCAAAAAGTAAAACCTCTCGACAGTGGAGAAGAATTGACAGTCAGCTAAATGACAAGTAAGAGGACCCAACAAATGGGCGAATGAGAATATAATACACAAAGAGGCTCAATAGTCGTTTAAATTAAAAATATGCAATACTCAGAAGCAACCATTTAATGACTATAATCATTACCCATAAACGGGGCAAAAAATGTAACACCCCACCCAACATTAACACACTTAACAACAAGCTGCAGCGGAAAACATACCTTATCACATTACTTATTCCGTTGGTGTTACACGCCGTTAACCACCCACGTGGCTAACAAGGCTAATACATATACATTGTATCGGTCTGGTGGACTAGATTCCCGAGCAACTGTACATTACTATTCTTTCCATTAACAACAACAACGATATATACCTTTCAACTGTACCGAGTATTTACAAACTGATGCCGAAACAATTTCGGTCTTACTACACCTACTGTACATATACAACTTAAATGACTACCCATGTACAACGACTACCCCGTCCTACTCTCGAACGGCTTCCAGCTCCTTGTACCTGAAATAGGAAAAAGAAGAGAAAAAGGTGGCCCCCCAGGGGCTCAGCACCTTGGCTGGTATGGTAATCCCGCAGCCCGCATGCTACCGGGCCACGCACAACTAATTGTCGTCTTAGCATGCTGTTGATTATATTTGAATCATGCATGTAAACTATCAACACACAACACATCACATTCCACCACAATAGGCTCAACAAACAGATAACACTTCCATACTTGATAAGTCACTCATTGTGTTCATTAACCCTAGAGGGTTTCTCCTCTAATGGAGCTACTTCCTTAATAGACGATACTTACCCATTAATCGGGTTATCCTTAAACGCCTCTTATCATAAGCTGGGATTCATATCCGTGATCCACATACTCCACATTTTACAACATATAACATACACCACATAACAACAGTTTTCACGTTTCAACGTGCACATAACATAACATCGCAATGGGAATTGCAGTACAACAATAACACATAACATAACGGGAATGGTTCTCTTAGGAACCGACCCAAACATAGTTAATTCACTGGTGAGCCTAGAGAATGATGTCACCCTCATGATAAACTCGTTATACAACACTCATTACCGTCCTAATAGTCGGACGAGTAACTTAAGTTAAGATGGTTCGGATATGGTAACCCGAACACACCACATAAACACATGTTCCTGTTATACCCAAAATTTCAACCCCCCGGAAGAGAGTCTGTACTAATAGGCTAGTAGCGAGGGTTCCAGTTCGATCGGCACATTTCAGAGTACTAGGGACAGCTTAGTCATTTCCAGGGGCATTTTCGTAATTTTTCAAGGCTCCTAAGCCCCCTATAGGCTTTCTCTCTCCTCCAAATAAGGGTCAAATCAATTCAAAATACTTTGAAATTTTAACCCATGATAGAGGATGACATCTGAAGCATAATGGCGTTGGAATTTTGATTTTTAGAATTTCCAATAATTTTCTAGCAATTTCTGATTGAATCTGACGAGAAATTGAATTTAAAAATATTCCAATATCCAAAAAATTCGATTCTACTTTAGAAAAATCAGAAATATCATCCTTTACCCATGTGTGAAATTTCATAATCAAATTCCTTTTGGAAGCCCTTGAGCTAAAACATCGGTAAATCTCGGTTTCTACCGGATTTTTCTATCTTTAAGGAAGCCTATATAAGGAACCTTATCCCATGATCAAATCAGAACCTCAAGAACCCTAGACTCTCAAAGAAGGCAGCCGTCTCTTGCTCTTCACGTTTTAAACCCCAGAGCCACAATCAAACACCAAAATCACACCAAAATCAACACCAAAACACATTTTTCAACTCCCACAACATCATCCATCATCAAAACCTCACCAAAACAACACCAAAACGTGAAGAACATCAAGAACAACAAGGAGTCAGAAGCTGGGTTCGAAGTTCTTCCGGATCCGCCATCAACGAGGCCTCCGAAGATTCCCGACGTGAAGAAACACCACGAATCTGAAGGTAAAACAGGTTATAACTCTACTTTTCTAACTCCCCACAACCTCATTAACTCTCTGTTAAATTTTGGGCTCAAACCAACCCTTTTTGGCTTCTGTATAGCGAATTACTTTTACTTCTGCCTTGTTACTTGTTTATCACGTTTCGTACATAATTCGACTCCAAACTGTGATCTTTCAATTACTAACATATTGTACATCTTTCAGGCTACACGTGCATAAATTTTGAGCCGAAAACACCTTCGGGAACCACCATAAAACCCCTGTCCGTGGGTGGTCCGGGATCTCGGACCTATGGTCCGGGACCACGGACGGGTTGTCCGTGGCCACGGACACCCACGGACGGCGGCGGGATTTTAAAATTTTAAAAATTTAGGTTTTGCTAAAGTATGTCCGGGCCTACGGACGTCCTGTCCATAGCCCCGGACTTTCAAATTTTTGTTTTCTGTTTAATTCGACTTTTATTTTCACATAGGTTAACTAGGGTCCGTGGTTACGGACGGACGGAAACAAAATTTGACCTAATTCTGCCTCCGAAACCCTAGTTTAGGTAATTTCAACTTTCACTTTTTTTTCAGTCAAAAAATGCTAAAAAACAAAAAAAAACAGAAGCTCGCGCATTTAGGTTAAAACGACTCGTAATAAGCCGTAATTAAACTAAGTAGAGGAAAAACGACTTCTAGGGGTAATGAAAGTAATTGAACCCTAATTAAGTCGAATATCAAGCCCCCGAACCCGAACTCTCCTTTCCTAATTTGATCTAGGTTAAAATTAGGTGGCGACTCATAATAGGTTCCAGTGAGCTAGCTTAGGTTTTAATAATCATTGTTATATGACATAGTTATTAACCTTAGGTTATAAGTGGACCTAAAACCCGGTTAGATCCTAATCAGCTTTAACCAACACAGGATAGGGTTTAAAAATCGAGGCTCACAGACTGGCGACTCTGCTGGGGACAAACTTCTTAATTTTAACTTGTTTAATTTTAAGAAAGAGGGCTTAACTCGAAAATGTTTATTTATGGCTTTAATTCTTTGTTTGTTTACTTTTGTGCGCAATTTAAATTTCTGTACCTTTGCATCATATGAGAGCGAGGGTCCACGCAAACCTATTCCACCCCGGGACCCGTTTGAGGGTCCCCTGTCAGGGACTCACACCTTTTAGGTGATGTGAATAAGCGGGGGAAAAGAGGAGGATGTCGTCTAACCACATCCCCTTAATACCTGGGCTTTAGCCCCAAGCGTTTTCCTGGCAGTGCCCTTACCTAGCCCATTGTTTGGTCAGTCAAAGACCCGACCGTAGACGCACACCTTCAGGTGATGTGAAAAAAAGTGGGGAAGCCCAAAGAGAATAGCGTGCAAGCCCTATTCCTTTGTGGCGACCTGGGCCCACGCCCCAAGCACCTCTCCGGATCGCTCCATACCCGAATTGGATAAGTGTCAAGTGAGGACATGTGGAATTTGTATGGGCCTTGTCTGCTTGTGTGATCGGCCCACTACCCAGCCTAGGAATTGATAGGAACTTTTTCTACATCAACTCAGCCCAACCTGAATTTACGGCTTTATTGTTTGCGGCCCAGAGGCCCTGTTTGGTTTGATATGTGAAACATTTGGGCTTTGACCCAAAAGTTTAGACTTAGGTGATTTCTCTCTTTCGGCCCAATTTGAATTATCAATCAGGCCTTTCCTTTTCGAGGCCCATTCTAGTCCAGGAAGACTTTTTCACTCAGGTTTTGACCTACGATCCTAGACATGGGTATCATCTTCAGGCCCAATCATAATCACTCGGCCCAAATTCCAATTCACATCCAGAACATGGTTTAGAAATCACTTCGGCCCATGCGCTTTACTTCTAGCCCAAACACATTCTGGCCCAAGCGCCCAATTCTTAGAACATTCCGGCTCAAGAATCACGCTCTTCAAACATTTCAGCCTAGGCACCAGTTCACAGCTCATGAATCATTCCGGCCCATGTGCCTCCCTTCCAACTCATTTCGGGCCTCAGTGCCTACCCACAATCTTCGAAACATTCCAGCTCATATGCTTTTCTTGCAGCCCAAACAAGTTTTTACCTAAAACTTCTTCACGGTCCAGAATTTTAGCTCAATCCACTTTTGTTTTCCAACAGATAAGCCCGAATCCCAAGTAGGGCAGAGGGAGGAAACCCAGTCAGCATGGAGGCCCAGTTTGCAGCCTTAGAGCAAAGGTACATGGCCGCCTTTGATGCCATGGAACAGAAACATAGGTCCACCATTAATGACATGGAGGCTAAGTATGTCACCATCATCGAAGAGCTGAAAAGCAAAATCAATTCCCTTGAGGTTGGCCATCAGGAAAACATTTCAGGAAAGATTGTTGACTCTGGGAACGAGCGTGACTACATCGAAGTTAACTCTGTTGAGGCCCAGGATGCACAAAGATTTGTAGGGCAACCGCCAACTAACTGCAGAATTAAGGAAGGCCCTGAAAAGGATTGAGCGCATGTAAAAAGCTAGCAAGCCAGCTGGTTTCGATTACTCTTCTATGGAATCGACCCCGAGGTTAATCTCCCTCTAAAGATGAAGCTACCCACACTTGCTCTATACAAGGGTTCCTCAGACCCACAAGTCCATCTGGCGATGTTCGATAGGGAAATGTCCATCCTCAGGTTGAATGACATGCAAAAGGCCAAGGTTTTCGCCCGTTATCTCGATGAAATACCTCAACGTTGGTACTTGACTCAGAGGATGAACATCAAAACCTATGAAGAGGTTTGTGAGGCTTTCCTGCACCATTTCGAGTATGCTAAGAATCTTGAAGTCACCTGTGGAGGGTGATTTTTCGGTATGAGGGGGGGTCTATCTAAATATGGTCTGACTGAGAAGCCTAGATCCTAGAAACTGCCATTCTGTGGGGGTGAAAACCCGTTATTCATGGCAGCCCTCAAATACCTACTACATCGTCCGTCTTTCCCAGAAAGCATATGGGGAGTGTTAGTGAACACTACACCCGCTCTCAATGGGCTCCACGCGGACTTATGCCTTTATAAGGCGGAATTGACTAGAGTCGCCACCTAGTTTGACCTAAGATACTAGGAAGGAAGGGAATGAGGGTTCTAAGAACCGTTAGTTGACTCTGAAATTGTTGCCTATGGATAGGACTTATCTGGTCATGTCAGAGATTCCATTATGGGTTCGTACTGGGTTACACCCCTCAGAAGTGGCAACGACCACGACTTCGGATTGGTGCCCGAGGAAACCTCGGTCTCCAATTGTCAGGAGTGCCTTCTTTCAAAACCTTATTAAAGAGATTCACTTAAAAGCCAAGGATAGGATTAGGACAGGAGGATAGAAAACGAGTGGATGAGGTGAGCTTTTCTGCCAAGCCAGCACCAAGAAGAAGAATTGATGAATTCGAATGAGTATAGAATGAAAGATTTGGAGTCTGATTTTGAGGGTTGAAGATGTCGAGGGTTTGTGGGAGTAGAGGGGATTTGAATGTTTGACCAACACGAATTTCGCCTTAGAGTTGGGAAGGGGGTTTTTTGGATTGGAATGGGGTCGCACCCTAGGTGGGCCGCCTACGTACTCAACTCCCTGTTGAGATCAGACCTTACGTAGTTCAGGTTATGGAGATGTTTGAAGTTTCGGATTTGAGGGATGGTAGTGTGTGAGACGCTCGGGTCCATGAGACGTTTGAAACCTTGAGATATTGAAGTCTGTGAGACGCTCGGGTATGAGAGATGTTCAGTTCTATGAGACATTCAAATCATTGGGATGACAAAGTCTGTGAGATGCTCGGGTCTGTGAGACGATACGGGGTTGTTTGGAGGTGAGATGGCAGAGTGAAAATGGCATTTTGATTGATGTGGGGTCGCACCCTCTGTGGGTTGCCTACGTACTCAATTCCTTATTGAGATCAGACCTTACGTAGTTCACGATTTTTGAAGATTTGGGGGTTGTGAGGTGTTTGAGAGGTTAGTCTGTGAGACGCTCGGGTCTATGAGACATTAAGGGTGTTCATGTAGTGGGAGGTATGGGATATCAAGGTCTATAAGACGCTCGGGTCTGTGAGACATTTGAATCTGAAAATGGTGGAGAGATTGAGATGTTCGAGTCTGCGGGGCGCTCGAGCCCATGAGACTTAGAAGTTTGAGAGAAGCTAGAATTCGCAAGATGATTTGAATTTAAGGTGAATTGGAGTTTGAATGATGACTTGAGTATGTGAGGCAATTGGAATTTAGGAGAGATCCTGGGTTTTTTGGGTTCGAGGTTCGAAAAGAGTTGAGGTTTTGGGATATTTCGGGATTTGAAATGAGATGATGATGGGTTGAGTTGTTTGGAGGAATGATTGTCAAAATCGTCTCCCTTAAAGTTTAAAACCGAACAGTCATTTTTGTTGTAAAAAGGCGGATAATCCCGAGGGATTACCCTATGTACCCCCTCGAACACGACACTTAATTAATGGTAAGTGCCGAGGCTCGAAAGATGGGGCAATGAATTTATGTCGAAAAATAGGATTTAGAGAGAAACACCATGAATGAGATGTTCTCGGTCAGACCCTAATAACGTCTCTAACTCCCGGGTTTTAAAACGTTAAAAACCGAAAACCTTGAAATCGAGCGGAAGGGAGTTAGACGATTTTAAAATCCCGGCTGCAACTAGGAAGACAGTTACATCCCTAGCACCCCGCCTTGTAAAAATCTAGGCTGCAATTAGGGGAGGTTTGTCACCCTAATGCCCCGCCTAAAGAGATCCAGACTGCGACAAGGGATGTTACGACCCCAGTGCCCCGCCTCGGATTTTTATTTTTGGGAAGGAAACAAGTGATGTCCTAACCATGGAGGAAATGTTTTGAAGGGGTTAGGCATTTCTTGCTCCCCGAAAACAATTTATTTGGATTTGAAAACTAAGTTAGAAAGTTTTGAAGGTTGTTCGGAATTCTCGATGAAGAAACACTGATTTTGAGAAAGATTTTTTTAGGAGAAAACTTTCTGTATATGTGAGAAGAACTTTCTGCAATGGAGAAGAGTTTTCTGTGATGTGAGAAGAGTTTTTCCTTTTTAAATTCCACAAATGGTTTCTTTGAAAACTTGATGAATGATGGTTTTGAAATTCTTTTTGGGTTTTTAAATATTGAAAGGAATTTACAAGTGAAAGTGGATTGAAAGGAATCGGGTTTGAAAAAAGTGGGGTTGACTTGACTTGGCTTGATTTTTATCGTTTTTTTTTGAGGTTTGGGCTGATTGAGGTCATTTTGGGCCTTGGGCCTTGGGTTTGGGCTTCGGGTTTTGGGTCTTGGGTTTGGGCTTTGCAATCGGGCCGAGTGGGGTTTTGGGCCGAGATTGGGCTTTGGGCCGATTTGAGTTTTGGGCCGAGAGGAGTGTTGGGTTGAGTTTGGAGATGGGCTGAGAGGAATGTTGGGTTGAGATTGGGCTTTGGGCCGATTTGAGCTTTTAGTTACAAGTGGGAAAGATGTATTCAAAATAAATCGAGTTTTTTTTTTTTTGAAATGAAACATCAATTAAAAGAGAGAGACAACTCAATTGGAGGGGTTGAAAAAAAAAGGAGGGGTTTGGAATGAGAAACCTTAAGCTATAGGCAACCTTCTGAATTCTTTTCTTTTCTTTTCCATTTTTTTTGGTAAAGTTTTTTAGTGAAATCAAGGATGGTTTGGGATAGGCTTTAGGAGTTTGGAAGGTATTATTCCCCACCAAGCAAATAGAAATGAGCTAGTTGTGGGGTACCTTCAAAGGCTTAAAAGACATTCAAAATTTTGGATGGTATTGCTCCCCACCAAGCAAATAGAAATGAGCTAGTTGTGGGGTACCTTCCAATACTTTGATCCAATGAAAAAGGGTGACCTAAGGGGCTATCTAGGGTTTAAATAAAGAACAGCTATGTAGAGCAGTAAAACAAAAGTTGAATACAACAGTATATACCGAGCATACATACATATGATATGGTGATGAACCCTGAAAGCAGAATCGGATGAATAATGATAACAAGATTAAAGACCACCATCAGTCAACTCAAAGATTGGAGAATAAAAGGTTATGCTAAAATGTACAGAACGATCTGCACCTATGGTCATCAAATTCGAGTATCAATCGAGTCTAACTAGGTTTCTGAATGGTTTACCTCAATTAAACTGCTCGCCCCAAATAATTACAGAGGACCGCATTTAGCATAGCATACCAACCCGCTTAGGCACCGACAAACAGAACACGCATAAATGACAGGAAAACTAAGCAACACATGTTTGCACAGAGGAAAAAAAAAACTAATCAAATCGTTGCAGCACACCAAACTGAGACATGTCGAGGCCATTTCAGATTCAGAGGATAAATACCAGGAATAAGGAGACCAAACAAAAAAGAAACTTCTGCAAAAGAAGAAAACCACTACAGAAACGCGAATTCAAGTTGAGAATGTTTGTTAGTAGAAAATAAACAGGGAAAGCAAGATTTCAATCATATGTTATTCGACACATACAAATAAATCTAACAGTAGACTGAACTTTCTTTCAAAGTGTGTGACTCAGATTCTGTACAGGCAAAACCCAACAAGTGTGGATTGCCATTCCAACCGAGAAGGGAAAAAACGAATGAATCTCCTTGTATATGATTTAATCAGAGGCGCTGAACAAAATACGACAGGGGCTCTAAGTCATAAGAATAAATCCCCCTCTCTGGCAAATCCTTAGTCAGTGGTCGTGCAAGAGCCAGACAGTGCTTATACACAAATACACATATCAGTTGCACAAAGATACAATACACGTGAGTGGGCAAGTAAACCGGGCAGTCCCATTCTAGCAAACTGCATCAGTAGAACACTGATGACTAAGTAGGGCAACCTTAACAAGTGGAACCTTCGAATTAAAAACGGAGTAGGCCTTGGTTTATAGGGACTCAAGATATGAACATGACAGCAGGATCGATTTGCTCGGTAATAATCATAAAGAGGGTCAGGGATGAAATAAGCGAAACTCGAGACGGAGTTGGAGTCTGCTATGCGCTACCTACCAATATCAAATTCCATATCAACTCAACCAACAAATACCGAAGGAGGGTAAGAGTATATACTCCTGCTCATCCTGTTCGTAGACTTCAATGTCTATACCAGGTTGAGTAGTTGCCCAAAAAAAGTGTTAATAGTCGTACAGTTTGCAAAATAAGCCATAATCGGCACTTGAGAGAAACAGCAGATCGAAAGGAAGATGATAGCTATAGATGGATTGACTTCCGTAACTATATCGACTCCCCTCAATCACACGCAGAAAAAAAAATGAAACAAGAATGATTAGAAGAGAGTATAAGTTGAAAATGAGCATCAAATACTCACATCCCTGCAACCAGGATTCTACGAAACCGATCGTTCGAGCCCCTGTCACCGGGTTTTGTTGAAATCGAAGGAAGGCAGAGAAGTAAAAAAAGAAACCATAAGAACAGAAGGAATGGAACTGGTTCTCATGTCGGAAATGATTTCTCGACTGAACCCAAGCTTCGCCCTTATCAGTTTGAGCCCATTGGCCGACATTCGTTCAAAATAGTTGGACTAGGAAGGGAAAATGTAGCGCATTTAGAATCAGAGAGAATCATAGAGGAAAGAGTGACCGGAACCCACTTACACTGTCGATGTTTGGACAAAAAAGGATTTCAAGGGTAAAGTATTTTCTGGCGTGGAATGATGATGGAGTTACTTCTTTCGGATGGCGAAAGCTTCCTGGGGTTGAGGGTTGATGGCGATTTTATATGGTGGTGAAGGTGCGAAGTTGGCGGCAGATTTCCGACGTAGGTGGTGGTGGATGTTCTTCCGACGGGAATTGAGGAGGTGGAGCTTGTTCTTCTGGATTTTTGTTTTTGGGTTTTGAACTCGAGAGCAGCAACGGGAATGGGAATCAGACCAAGGGAATGGGAATGTTGGGGATTGTGTGTCGGCTGAGAAAAAAACGTGCCTACTGTAGGGTTTTTTTGATGTTCTTTTATAACAGAGGGCAGGGCTTTGGGGAGAATATTTGATGGGCTGACTGTTACGTGGGTATGGGCTTGGTCCACCGATTATGAGAAACGAAAAAAAAAAACGAGCCATGGCTCTCACCACTCGGATTCGAACTGGTTACCTCTGGTATCCCTCGCCTGCGCCTTAACCAACTGAGCCGTGATGCATTTCAGTACACAACAGCCACAAACAAAAATAGAAGCTCCGCTGTGAGCTAAATGAGAATAATAAAAGAAAAGGACTCCAATCCTTTGCCAAAATCGAACCCATGATCTATGGGTTACATGGTGAGTACCTTAACCAGTTACGCTACGTAGGATTTCAGTATATTCTTGAGAGAGATAATACAAGAGCTCTAAATTCGACTGGATGACTCTCCTAAAAATACAACGGATCCAAAAGAAATATACACAATAAAAAGAGATGATTAATCTGATGACATGAAAGTATGTAATACAATTAAAAATAAGATTCAAAACGTGATGAGTTTAAAACCGGATTGTCATTTGGAAATTCATTTTCAGAAAATCATGTTTTTATGAAATGCTTTAAAATGATGGTTTCGTTTCAGCACGCACGCTAATACGTTTTGAAAAAGAAAGGCGACGACCCCTCTTATTGTATTTCTTATTCTGGAATTTGCTTTATGGGGTGAGAATTTTTGGTGTCTACAGATGGCTCCCCTTGATTCAATTTGCAAGCCCTTGCAGAATTGGATCAAGGTTGACGGGGCGCCAAAATTCTCACTACGGTTTTTGTAATTTGGTGGGATGCGATTGTGAGTGTATGAATGTGATTAAAAGTACGAGGACTTATGACGAGCCTCAGTTAGACCTCTTGACATCTAACTATAGGACTCATGACAAGCCTATAATGCGATTGAAAGTACGAGGACTTATGACGAGTCTCCACTAGACCTCTTGATATCTAGCCATAGGACTTATGACGAGCCTATGATACTAACAATGTTTTGATTTAGAGTGCACGAGGACTTAGGAGTGCCTCAACTGGACCTCTTGATATCCAGCCCTAGGGCTTATGACGAGCCTAGAATGCAAGTTCGGTACCATACTAGTAGCGCAATAGCTGTCTAGCGGGTGTAAAACGAAAAATTTGACCGCACTAGTAGCGCAATAGCTGTCTAGCGGGTGTAAAACGAAAAGTCGACCGCACTAGTAGCGCAATAGCTGTCTAGCAGGTGTAAAACGAAAAATTTGACCGCACTAGTAGCGCAATAGCTGTCTAGCAGGTGTAAAACGAAAAATTTGACCGCACTAGTAGCGCAATAGCTGTCTAGCAGGTGTAAAACGAAAGGCGACCGTACTAGTAGCGCAATAGCTGTCTAGCAGGTGTAAAACGAAAGGCGACCGTACTAGTAGCGCAATAGCTGTCTAGCAGGTGTAAAATGAAAGGCGACCGTACTAGTAGCGCAATAGCTGTCTAGCAGGTGTAAAACGAAAAATTCGACCGCACTAGTAGCGCAATAGCTGCCTAGCGGGTGTGAAGATGCGTCAGACAGTGAGCAAATTTTATGGGTATATGCAGATGATATGATGTGAGGTGATTAACCAATGTATTAATTGAATTAAACTCCCTGTTTGTGGATGTAGGTTTTGTGTCAGCAGACGGCTCCAGAGTTGTTTCAAATTTCGAGATGACTTTGGCATGTGGTGATGGCTCCGGTATGGACTGATGGCTCCGGATTACATTGATGGCTCCGGTGCGGTCGGGGTGGCTCCAGTGTGGTCAGAGGGCTCCGACATGATTCATGACCCCATTATGAGCAACGGCTCTGGTGTGGTTGATGGGTTCGATTTGTATTGAGATTTTGAGTGAATGGTGGGGTTGATGTGATTAGTGGACTATGTTGTGTTTGACGTATTTTGATGTGATGGACAAATTCTTGGTCATGGATGGATGGCTTCGGCCCGGTTATGACTTCAGGGTTCTTTCATGATGGCTCCAGGATAGCTCGGGATGGCTCCGGGAAGGGCTATGAGATGGCTCTATTTGGTGATGGCGAGGAAGAAAGGGGCATTTTTTCTTTGAGGTGGTCGCACCCTGGGCGGGTTGCCTACGTACTCAATTCTATATTGAGATCAGACCATACGTAGTTCGATCCTTGTAGGCAAAGCCCTGGTGACGAAATGGCTCGTGTATAGTCTTGAGGTCTCTAGGACGGTCTCAACGCTTGAGGATGGCTCTCGCATGGCTCTAGTTTGGTTTTGGATATGATGTTGATGAGGCCCGATGACGCTGGATGGCTCCGGGAAGATCGTCGTATGGCTCCGGATGGCCTCGGTTTTGATTTCTTTTGATTTTGAGTTTCGATAGCGGGAAACTGAAGTCGACCTTCCACGAGACTAGGCATGGTTCTTACCAGCCGGATGTTGAAAATGAAGTGGTTATGATGCATGCGAATGCTAACTGCTAGATACGATGCAAAATGTGTATGCAATTTTTGGAGAGAAGGTACGGTCCTATCTCTATTAATATGAGGTTTACGAATATAAGACATCTTCAGTTTGATCTTGAGTGATTGTTGAGCTAGAATGCGTGAATCACTTTCCTCTCACGGAGGGATATGGGTCAATCTTTCATGAGTATGGCTGTGTGTGCAAAGGTGTGTGATGATGCTCTCGATGCTCGGAGCAATATTTTCCTGAGAATTTCTTTTCGAGGTTCTGGACTTTCCGATCCTCACCAATTCCTCACTTGCAACGGGGTTAGCTGTTTATGATTTAGTGCTTCGATCAAAGAGTCACTCGCACTCGAAAAACCTTGTAAGGTAAGGTTGCACTCATTCGCTCATGGTCCCTTTGGTATGACGGGGCATGTTGATAACAAGTACGAAGCTTATAATTCATATTTCAGATCCGATACTTTCAGTTAACGCTTATCAACTAACGAGTCAGAGGTCTTTTATTGGGTTATAACGGGGTTGAGGGGTATGATGTATGTCACATGGGACTGGATGATTTGTTTAGGAATTGTGGAGCTTTGTGCAATAGAGGACATGTTTCACCTTTGCCATGGGTGGAATGATTAGACGGATTTTGATAACCCCTTATCGGTTCTTCGGGACATCATTGGTCCTTTTGGTTTGGATGTCTCCTTCTTGCCTCTTCTGGCGTACGATTTGAACTTTCTTCTCATTTTTGTGTTTTTGAAATTGCATTTGGCTCATCAACTTTGTCAAGCATTCTCTGCTTTGTATTTTGGCTTTCAACTTTGGAGTTGCATTGACTCATCGATCTTCTTGAACGTTTCGGTGTTCTTTTTTGATGTTTGACTTTGGAGTTGCATTGACTCGCTGATTTCTTTGGACTTTTTGTTTGTTGTTCTTATAAAAGATGGTGGGGGAGAGACCATGGCTCCGGCTCCTTCGAGCTCCTCTATTGCAAGGATAAGTATGTATATGTCAGGTGGCATGTTGTGGAGTTCGCTGAAAAAAGGGTCATTGTGAAAGGCTCAGCGCGGCTCACTAAGGGATTATGTACAAGGCAGTCCAGGCTTTCTGGTTTTGTGGAGATTTTTATTCCTAAGTGCCTCATCATCCTCATTAGTCAATGATTGTTTTCTTACTATTTCTCGGATCTTTGCATGAATCACAGTTCGTGTTTTGCTATCGACATTGATCTCACTCTAAATTATGCCTCTCCATGTGCTGAAGGAAAGCACAAGTCGCTCATGGTTTTACCTCGATTGGCTCTCTCTACCTTCCCTCGTCGCTCAGTGGATTGTCCAAAAACGCTCACTTGAAATTCAAGAGAAAATATCGCTCTTTGCACACTAACTCACTTGATTGTGGTGCTGATTTGATTAGACCCTTATGTTCATCGACGGGTCGAGAGTTTAGTGGTTCACGCACTCTGTTCAATCAATCTCTCAAGATTTTTGCCAAAGATGTTGTTTCGATACGGGAGTATGAAGATGCAAACTATCTACAATGCATTATGATGTGGTAATATGGAATTACTAGTATATTGATGCATGATGTATTGACAATGAAAATGATTGAATTTTGGATTTTGGTTGAATGTTTTTGTTTGGAGCAATGCATGAATGATAAGATTACACTAGTCTCGCTTGCGTCGGTTCTGGTTGAGGATCCACGAAGTTCACCTCGCCACCAATGGCTCTTTAGATGGTCAGTTACTAAGTGGGTCCTGGAAGAAATATGATCCCACATGTTTTAGCTGTTATTCGAACCTTGACCGTTAAGGAGTGGTAATTCCTACATTGCATCAGTCAACATGATAAAATCGTCTTGCTCTTCCCATGATTCTTGGATAGTCGAATAGAAAGGGGAGAGGGATGGGATGCAACCCTTCATGCGCTTTCATGACAATTGTAAATGAAAACATGACTCAACAACTTTCTGCCACTATCGCCATGGATTAGTACATGATCATGCTAGCTCGGTGATTTGCCTTAGGAAAATGCGCCTTTCTGGCTTAGGATGGACGTCTTATCTCTAAAGAAGAGACGTCTCCCTGTCTATCAGCTCTTGGATTGCATTTCTCAGTGTGGTGCCACTCGTCGGTGGCGTGCCCGCGAATCCGATGATAGTCACAATACTCATGTAATTGTGGCCCAAGCTTCTTCACCCTGATGGTGTTGTAAGGTGCTAGGTGACCCTCCCCTCGTTTATTTTAAAATTCTCCAGGCACCAAGTGACATTCCTAGACCCGAATCTGTCTTTGAGAGTCATGTCCGGGTTGATGTGGTACTCTCTTGCATGATTATTGGTTTGGATCTTTGGTTTCAGCATCTTCCATAGCAGCCACAACCGCCATCAGTCGTCTGAAGTCATATATCCCTAGATAGATATTTCAACTGATGTCGGTACCACATCTTTCAACCCGGAAATTACCATTCGCCCACACTTGCTTTCCTCATTGGGTCGGTTATTCATTTGTCCGGCCTTCACCCTCCACGTTTTATGACACCATACCCTCACGGGTTCGTTGTAGGTTAGAATTTTGGCGATGTGACCTCTAAATCTCTATGGTAACTTCATGATGAAAGTTGTCGCCGTATTGAGAGAGAGAGGAGGAAATCAAATACAGGTCGGTTCTGCTGGCTTGACTTTCCGTTTAGATCTATACTCATAATCCATGAGTATGCAGGTTTGTAGATAGAATCTTTAAAGCATGCGGCTTTCAGCTCGTCGGAGAGGCCATGGAGATTCATGAGTTTACATATTTGTCGACATGATGTCTCGGGTCTCAATTCCCTAAACTTCTCCATCAGGCAGGACTCATGCCCTTTGTAGACGAGCATCCGGATACGGGTTAGTTGGCCCCCAACCTGAAGATTAAAGCGTCGGGCTAGCTCTAGTTCGCTTTCAGTTCTTTCACTAATCTTTCATTGGATCGCTTTGAGATCAAGGTTTTGGTTTGAAATATACGTTGTCTCAAGGTGGCCGGTGTCAAGAGATTGAGAGGGCAGTGTTGTTCCTGGGTGAGGATGTTGGCTAGAATTCGACAGGTGAGGAGGTACTTGCCAAGGAAGCACGTATTCTTGTGTGGGCAAGGAGAGGTTTAAGCCAGGATACCCCATGGGGGAAGGTGGGGCTTGTGCCTTTCCCCTATCACAGACCATTTGTGGTTGCCAATTCTCTCTGGTGGCGGGTGGGGTTCTCAGAGTTGAACTGTACATAAGTGAAGAAGGCATGTTTGGTGTTGTTCGAACTTGGACAGAGAGAGCGTGAGGGTCCATTGCTCGAAACTCATAGGCATCATATGCAGAGTAAGTTGGAGACTCCTTGTAACTGCTATCCGACCCCGCGTATACCCTAGTTATTCTTCTTTGGACAAAATCTTCTAACTTCAGGTTTTTCTCCAAGTCATCAGCAAGGTCATGGATCAATCTTTCATGAACAAATTGGCCTTCGACTGCTTGATCATGCCGAGGGGCTCGCTCCATCTTTTCTGCCGTTGCTATAGGTAGACTGGTCTTCTTTCTTCCCAGTTGCCAACAGTCACGAACACCTGCACGCACAAGGATTAGAATGAAAGCGAAGAGGTAATATCAGTATGTTTTGTTAAACAAAAATTTACTGCGATGAATGTGAATGATTGTTGGTGCAAAAATGATCTTTATTTATCTTGAAAAAGTTGTGAGATTCATGAAGTATTCGTATGATAAGCGTCACTTTATATCGTCAATTTTTTTAAAGGGGATATATCCATAGACACCGCAAATTTCACCCCATAAAGCAAAGTTTTGAGAGTGATAGATAAAACGTGAAGGGTCGTCATGTTTGTTCCTTTCTTTAAACAAGACGTGCATGCCAAAAGAAACCGAGTTTTGGAAAACAATTTTAAAAAACCGTGTTTTCAAAGTGGCGGATTTTCTTAATATGAATTTTGACACTCGGTCATTCGCAAAGAAAATAGGGAGTAGGGAACCCTATACACGTTGATCTAAATAAATTCAAAGGAGAATGTATAAACCTATACATGTAATCTATTCAGAAATGGACAAGAGAGAAAAGAATCATAGGGAAAACCTATACATCATCAATTCTAAAAAGTCATTAAAAGGGGAATTTTGAGCTAAACCTCTTCTGAACTTTTGCTGGTCTGTCTTCAGGCTTCTAATTGACTGCACACGCTCGGATTCCTGGTTGGCTGCTCACTCGCCTTCGGGCTCCCGGTTGGCAGCTTACTCGTCTTTGGGCGCTTGCGGTGAAGCAGTACCATGACCCAACAAAACGGGTCTGGTGTTCCTCTGATTTTCAACAGTTCGAACTCGAATAGGTGTTGCTAATCTTCATGTCGCTCGGCTAGCTGCACGGGTTGGTGTGCTTCTGGCTTTTAGCTCGATCCGCTAGTTGATCTTCATGTTGCTTTACTTGCTCCGACTAGAGGAATGGGGGATTTTTTTTTGAGAAAGGAAAGATGAATGATCGAACACAAAATTTTATGTGAAAATCCACCACTTTTGTGAAAACACGAAATGACTAGTACGCTCCACGGTAATGACCGCTACTCGTGAAGGTGGGCAGAACTTCAAAAATAGCGGGTCATGACATGGGGACTAAATCATTTATTTTGAAATACATTTGTGAAAATCCACTTTGAAAACTGTTTTCGAAAACCATTAAGAAATAATGCTGGTGAAGAATGTTGTTTGAAATTCGTTTGTAGAAAGTAGGTTTTTCGAAATCTATTTCCGAAAATCGTTTTGGAAATAACAAGGTTTTAAAGGATGAAGTGACGGGTTTTAAAACCCCAAATGTTTGGGAGCAAAACTAAGGTGAGACTTTAAATTGAACGAGCTTGTAAAACCTCTTTAAAAGATATGTGAAAGAGAATTCCGAACGTTCTAAAACAGACTGGTTTGAAAAAGTGGTTTGCACACATGTATAGCATAAAGTAAATCGTGGCTATATTTGATGTGGAGCTGTAAGTGTTAATGTTGGGATAATCACTTTCCAGGTCAATTATGATTCCGTTTCACCGGGGGAACCATCGTCCCTTCACTGTTCATCTCTCGGGTTTTTTCTCTGTTATGCCTTTGCGGGGCACGTTATCAAGAAAGTCCGGAGTGCTTAAGTTCGAAAGGTCAGGACACCCGAGATGATAAGGAAACATACGCCACGGCCAGTGATGATCCGACAACACCCCACTTTTCGGGAAACTCGGGGAAGTACTGCATGGGAACGGGTCTCTCGTCACCTGCACGGTCAGTGTGTCTAAAGTCCAAATTATTCACTGACTACGTTGTGCCATGTATGGGTATCCGGTAAATACGGGATCCTCTATGGACGTATAGCGTGACATGGGCTTTAGAGACACCCGTGGTGCAGAGGAACAATGGAGAACTGAGCCCATGCAATCTTCAGGGTAAGGCAGAGGGGTGGTCAGACAGGCGGCATACAAGGGGTGACTCCCATAAACCCGTCTTAGACACGGATCAGGTAGCTGGACACTGAAAGCTCAGAGTTCACTATATGCTGGCTTTGACTCGGATAATGGAGGATATTTTTGGATCATGAGCCCGAGGTGTTGATCGGAGATCGTACCGCCTCGTGGGTTTGTTCACTGAGAGAGTGACCCTAGCTCATGGGGAATCAACCGTGGACCGGTCGGGATCCCGTGACATCGTGGGTAAATCGGGTGACACAGAGGAATGCATGTCCTAAGCTACCCCCCATGCACCCCACAATCGCAATATGAAAGCAAGAAAAACAACAAAATGAAGTTAGCACCAACCTATGTACTAAGTGTTTTATCTTGAGATTAGTGATTCCAAATTGGTTGTTATTAACCTAAAGGGAAGTTAGCTTCATTCAGTCCTAAGTGTCTCTTTCTAATCGTGAGCTAATTATTAACCCAATTGTTGTCATGTTTGTTGAGGATCTACAAATCCTATCTGTCCTCATCAGATACACACTCAAAGTGTGGAGTAGAATAATCCTAAGGCTTTGAAAAGAATCTCTTGAAGGTTTTGAAAGAAGTGGGAAGTCCCGACAATTTGAATGGAGTTCAGTCTTCCTTGAGTTTGAGAAAAACTTACTCAAGTTTTCCCCAGCAGAGTCGCCATTCTGTGGAGGGTGATTTTTCGGTATGAGGGGGGTCTATCTAAATATTCTGACTGAGAAGCCTAGATCCTAGAAATGCCATTCTGTGGAGGGGGTGAAAACCCGTTATTCTGGCAGCCCTCAAATACCTACTACATCGTCCGTCTTTCCCAGAAAGCATAGGGGAGTGTAGTGCACTACACCCGCTCTCAATGGGCTCCACGCGGACTTATGCCTCTATAAGGCGGAATTGACTAGAGTCGCCACCTAGTTTGACCTAAGAACTAGGAAGGAAGGGAATGGGGTTCTAAGAACCGTTAGTTGACTCTGAATTGTTGCCTATGGATAGGACTTATCTGGTCATGTCAGAGATTCATTATGGGTTCGCACTGGGTTACACCCCTAGAAGTGGCAACGACCACGACTTCGGATTGGTGCCCGAGGAAACCTCGGTCTCCAATTGTAGGATTGCCTTCTTTCAAAACCTTATTAAGAGATTCATTAAAAGCCAAGGATAGGATTAGGACAGGAGGATAGAAAACGAGTGGATGAGGGCGAGCTTTTCTGCCAAGCCAGCACCAAGAAGAAGAATTGATGAATTCGAATGAGTATAGAATGAAAGATTTGGAGTCTGATTTTGAGGGTTGAAGATGTCGAGGGTTTGTGGGAGTAAGAGGGGATTTGAATGTTTGACCAACACGAATTTCGCCTTAGAGTTGGGAAGGGGGTTTTTGGATTGGAATGGGGTCGCACCCTAGGTGGGCCGCCTACGTACTCAACTCCCTGTTGAGATCAAACCTTACGTAGTTCAGGTTATGGAGATGTTTGAAGTTTCGGATTTGGGGGGGTAGTGTGTGAGACGCTCGGGTCCATGAGACGTTTGAAACCTTGAGATATTGAAGTCTGTGAGACGCTCGGGTATGAGAGATGTTCAGTTCTGTGAGACATTCAAATCATTGGGATGACAAAGTCTGTGAGATGCTCGGGTCTGTGAGACGATACGGGGTTGTTTGGAGGTGAGATGGCAGAGTGAAATGGCATTTTGATTGATGTGGGGTCGCACCCTCTGTGGGTTGCCTACGTACTCAATTCCTTATTGAGATCAGACCTTACGTAGTTCACGATTTTGAAGATTTGGGGGTTGTGAGGTGTTTGAGAGGTTAGTCTGTGAGACGCTCGGGTCTATGAGACATTAAGGGTGTTCATGTAGTGGGAGGTATGGGATATCAAGGTCTATAAGACGCTCGGGTCTGTGAGACATTTGAATCTGAAAATGGTGGAGAGATTGAGATGTTCGAGTCTGCGGGGCGCTCGAGCCCATGAGACTTAGAAGTTTGAGAGAAGCTAGAATTCGCAAGATGATTTGAATTTAAGGTGAATTGGAGTTTGAATGATGACTTGAGTATGTGAGGCAATTGGAATTTGGGAGAGATCCTGGGTTTTTTGGGTTCGAGGTTCGAAAAGAGTTAGGTTTTGGGATATTTCGGGATTTGAAATGAGATGATGATGGGTTGAGTTTTTGGAGGAATGATTGTCAAAATCGTCTCCCTTAAAGTTTAAAACCGAACAGTCATTTTTGTTGTAAAAAGGCGGATAATCCCGAGGGATTACCCTATGTACCCCTCGAACACGACACTTAATTAATGGTAAGTGCCGAGGCTCGAAAGATGGGGCAATGAATTTATGTCGAAAAATAGGATTTAGAGAGAAACACCATGAATGAGATGTTCTCGGTCAGACCCTAATAACGTCTCTAACTCCCGGGTTTTAAAACGTTAAAAACCGAAAACCTTGAAATCGAGCGGAAGGGAGTTAGACGATTCTAAAATCCGGCTGCAACTAGGAAGACAGTTACATCCCTAGCACCCCGCCTTGTAAAAATCTAGGCTGCAATTAGGGGAGGTTTGTCACCCTAATGCCCCCCCTAAAGAGATCCAGACTGCGACAAGGGATGTTACGACCCCAGTGCCCCGCCTCGGATTTATTTTTGGGAAGGAAGACAAGTGATGTCCTAACCATGGAGGAAATGTTTTGAAGGGGTTAGGCATTTCTTGCTCCCCGAAAACAATTTATTTGGATTTGAAAACTAAGTTAGAAAGTTTTGAAGGTTGTTCGGAATTCTCGATGAAGAAACACTGATTTTGAGAAAGATTTTTTAGGAGAAAACTTTCTGTATATGTGAGAAGAACTTCTGCAATGAAGAAGAGTTTTCTGTGATGTGAGAAGAGTTTTTCCTTTTTAAATTCCACAAAATGGTTTCTTTGAAAAATTGATGAAATGATGGTTTTGAAATTCTTTTTGGGTTTTTAAATATTGAAAGGAATTTACAAGTGAAAGTGGATTGAAAGGAATCGGGTTTGAAAAAAGTGTTGGGGTTGACTTGACTTGGCTTGATTTTTATCGTTTTTTTGGGGTTTGGGCTGATTGAGGTCATTTTGGGCCTTGGGCCTTGGGTTTGGGCTTCGGGTTTGGGTCTTGGGTTTGGGCTTTGCAATCGGGCCGAGTGGGGTTTTGGGCCGAGATTGGGCTTTGGGCCGATTTGAGTTTTGGGCCGAGAGGAGTGTTGGGTTGAGTTTGGAGATGGGCTGAGAGGAATGTTGGGTTGAGATTGGGCTTTGGGCCGATTTGAGCTTTTAGTTACAAGTGGGAAAGATGTATTCAAAATAAATCGAGTTTCTTTTTTTTTTTGAAATGAAACATCAATTAAAAGAGAGAGACAACTCAATTGGAGGGGTTGAAAAAAAAAAGGAGGGGTTTGGAATGAGAAACCTTAAGCTATAGGCAACCTTCTGAATTCTTTTCTTTTCTTTTCCATTTTTTTTGGTAAAGTTTTTTAGTGAAATCAAGGATGGTTTGGGATAGGCTTTAGGAGTTTGGAAGGTATTATTCCCCACCAAGCAAATAGAAATGAGCTAGTTGTGGGGTACCTTCAAAGGCTTAAAAGACATTCAAAATTTTGGATGGTATTGCTCCCCACCAAGCAAATAGAAATGAGCTAGTTGTGGGGTACCTTCCAATACTTTGATCCAATGAAAAAGGGGTGACCTAAGGGGCTATCTAGGGTTTAAATAAAGAACAGCTATGTAGAGCAGTAAAACAAAAGTTGAATACAACAGTATATACCGAGCATACATACATATGATATGGTGATGAACCTGAAAGCAGAATCAGATGAATAATGATACAGCAAGATTAAAGACCACCATCAGTCAACTCAAAGATTGGAGAATAAAAGGTTATGCTTGTAACACCCCATCCAAAGCCTATCGTGGTTATCGCAATCTGAACACTTAATCGAAAACGTCGCAGCGGAAATAAACAACACCTGGACCTTGCCACGGTCTGATCGATAGAATATACCGGCTTATTACTTACAATACTTAACTGAAATACTTATCCAACTCAAAACATCACCATCCATAATGCCACAACCAACCGAGTACAAGTATCTTAAACATAATCTCAACTTACATCAGTTTACTATAAACAGTCGGGTGCACAGGCGCAACCCGAACTCAAAATAATTGTCCCACCCTAAGACTAACCGCTCCTACTCTCGTAGTGCGTCCTCATGGGCCTCTTACCTGCAAGTGTAAAAATAGCCCCGAGGGGGTCAGCACGAATGCTGGTACACCCTCTCATGGCCCCCAAGCTAACGGGGCTACGACGACTAATTGTCGATAGCATGGAAATTGATTACATACACAAGCATAATATGAAGTGCAATAACAATAACCACAGATGAACGTATATAGTTCACAAACAATGAACGACTCAAGCGTTCCCTTAACAAGTGGGTTAGTAACCCCCTCCTTAGTCCTCATTTCCTTAATCTCAGTTCCTTACCTTACCTTAATCTCAATCTCACTTAATCTTAACCTCAACCTCAGTATACAAACCTTTCCTGGAAGGGATTGGTTGTAGCTTAATTCGAACCTGGGATTTAGGTGATCCCACCGCACCATCTTAATGCCACCTACTCTGGACGGGAGTCCAGCGTAGCTGAGCCGGCAACCGGCCCTAGGCTACAAGTCCGAAGACAAGTCCTTAAGCGGAGGGCGGATCTGATTCAGATACCGTCCCCCTTTTTCCTTAGCATGCATGACCGGAGATCGGTCCCGGGTTTCCTCACTCAAGTTCCAGTTAGTAGACATCTCAAACACCATGTGCTAGCTAAGCCTTAACGGGCATTAACCAACAACCATCAAACTTAACTCTTTCTTAACTCAGTAAGTACTAAACTTGGTTAGTAACAATCTCAAGTCTCGTGGGTTAGTGTAAAGCTAACACAATCACAACGAGAATAAATATAATCCGGTTGCATGCTTTATCTTGTTTTAGTCTTAGCAATTAAACAGATAGCACACAAGCCGAGGGACACCTCGTTAGCAAGCAGGTCACAAGAAGGACTGTACCGTTCACCGTCGATCGTGTTTGTTTAACCTTCTTCGGGGTCCCAATTCACAAACCTAAAACATTCATTCATTTTTAGGTCATTAGTTATTTGCACCTTTCTTAACTCACTTAGTCTCTAAAGATTCCCACTTAATACCCTCTTAAGTCTTTGCCACTTAACTTACAACCTTAACTTTAAACATAAAAACTTATACTTAATCTTAACTTAATTCCTTAAGTTCTTAGGGTCCCAATCATTACTACCCTACCAAGGGTATACCTTAATACCAAGTACCCTTCTTAGAATTTAAAATTCCTTTTTTTTTTAAGTGTTAAGGGCCGTCCGACCCACCGTCCGACCCACCCTCTGGGTCGGACCATTCCAGTAACTTTCGGGTTTGGAAAACCCTACATGTCCGACCCATGTCCGACCCAACCAACTGGGTCGGACCATTCCAGAAACTTTCCGTCCTCTAAAATCTCTCATGTCCGACCCACGTCCGACCCAACCTTCTGGGTCGGACCATTCCAGAAACTTATTTGCCCTTTGAAAATCACCCGTCCGACCCATGTCCGACCCAAGCTTCTGGGTCGGACCATTCTAGAAACTTTTCCTGGCGTTAAACAGAGGCCGTCCGACCCAAATTTGGGTCGGACCCCTGGGTCGGACGCCACTAAATCATGCCCAAACTTTGCCAAATCTTTTCTAAACCTTTCCTCAAGCCATCCAATATGTTCTAACATCATCTAGGCCCTTAAACCCACCCTAGAGCATCCTCCAAACACATTAAATCATTCACCAAGTTTCACCTTAATCATTATACATTTTCCTTGTAATAATGCTAACACTTGTAATGTTTTCCTCTAGGTTTCTAGGTGGTGGTTCATACCTAATGTAACCACTATGCCAAATGTTTTCCTCACCACTATAACATCATCTCCCAAGCATCTTTCACTATCTACAACTCTCTTAAGCATTTACTTAATGTTCCTTCACAACCTAAACTTCCATCATCATCACGTTATTTCCTTCCTAGTTGTGCACCAACATTTGCCTAAGTCCTAACTACTCAAATACATTCTCTTGATTCCTAAATCTTCCATGGTGATACCTAAGTCATCATAAGTCATTAAAACACCTTAACTTCACCCTTTTTCATCAAGACAACCCATAGAACATTCCTAGTACTTCCTTAGTCATTAAATTCCCTTAGGATATCTTAAACACTTAAACTCTCCTTTAAATTTTGCCATGGGTTCTCTAGTATATAGTACTTCCTAACAAATGGTTTTTCTCCATCAAACAACCAATACCACACAAATTCTCATCACAACACCTTAACACCCAACTTACACTAAAACTTCACCACATCATCATATAATGCTTAAACTTAAAATGCTTGGCACTTAGGCCCTTAAATAACAATAATCTTAACCACTGAATTTCCACATATATGCCTTCAACCTGCGAATACACTCAACAAGGCTCCCATTGAAATAAAATGCTTCTTGTACTTCACCTTTACATCCTTAAACTATCTCTTTTCTCATTTGCTCCTTAGTCACAAGTTCACAAGAATAGTCATTGTTTCTCCTAGGTTTTATAGCACCTTCCCAATATAAACTCTACACTAAACTCATCATATACCCACATCTCATTCCCTTAAACAACCAAACACCTTAAGGTAAGTAATTTACCTTGTTTTCTCACAAGCTTAAAAGCTTTTCTCCTTAGGTTTTCTTTGTTCAATCTCGGTCACCAATGTGATTCTCCTTGCCAATGTTCTAACCAATATCCAATGACTCCAATGAGTACTAGATAACACATTAACCCTAAGGAACAAACCCTAGGTTTAAAAAATATGTTTTAAGGTATTAATGTGATTGTTTTACCTTGGTTTCTCAAGACAAACTTGGATGTGAAGCAAGAAGGACCTCCTCTCTCCTTTGAAGAGTAGAAACAAGCTAGAACAAGGCATAAACATGGAGTCCCATGAGTATATATTTCGGACATGTGAAGAAAATGGTGGAAACCTAGATTTTCTTACACTTCCTTTACCTTAAGAGAATGGAGATGCCAATGGATTCTCCAAACTTGAATTTCCTCCTCTAATGGTGGTTTGACTTGGCACCAAAATGAAGCTCTTGAAGTTTTGAAAAGATAGAAAGAAGGAGCTTGAGCTAACTAAGAGGAATATGTATTTTGTTTTGGATTTGGAGCTTAAATGAGCAAGTAGTGTGCAAGAGAAGATGGAGCTTTCATGGAGTTGAGTTCTACGTGAATGGAGAAGAGAAAGAGAGCAAGAAATCGTGGGAAACAAGGGAGAATGAAGAAGTGAGGAGAGAGGTAAGTAAAATGTGATATTTATCTTAAAAGGTGAATAGTACTTTATGCTTTATAAGACTTATTTGCTCTCTCTTTACTTAGCTAGATAAGTGTGGTGAGTCACACTTAAAAACCGGCCCCCTTTTGTAAATGAGGGTAATTAAGTCTTGTTGACCAAATGTCTCACTTATATAGACTTATTATAAACTAGCTTAATTAATTCACTATTCATAAAAAACAAGGCACATTGTTGTGAAATTTTTGATTTCCCATTGATATAGACCTCCAAATGTGATATATAGTACACATATTAATTAAACAGTAATGATGGACATTTAGCCATTCAAAACTCATTTACAAGACAATTTTCAAAAACGTGCTTTAAGACTCCTTAAAGCACATTTTGTGTTTTAACTTGTTTTCAAGCTTGGCTTTCTTTGGTAATTGACTTAAAATGACCATTAGGATATTACTAAGGTCTTAGGACAATATTTGGGTACTCTCCCATGTCTCTCCAAGCTTAGAGCACGTTTTTATCAAAACTGCTCTTTTGGTGTTTCCTTATATTTCTTTGATTAGAAATGTTTCTTAATGTTTCTAAGGCATTATTTAGCCTCCTTATATCTTAGTTTATCATTTAAACACCATATCTAAGTTTGGGGTATTTCAATCTACCCCCCTTAAAGAACTTTGTCCTCAAAGTTCACACATGTGTTTAACCATTCACGGTACACAATTCTCTTAATCTTAATACCACATCTTATATTCACCTTCATACATCTCAAGACTCAAAGGTCAATCTCAAATACAATACATAAGTCATACATAACTCAAAACTCAAACTTACACCGAAGTGTAGCAACTTACACAAACCAACTTACACAAATTCACATCTTAAACAACCTAACAGACGACAAACATGATCGTTTCCTAACTCAAAAGCGAGGAAGCTCTACCCCCCTTAAAAAGGGGTACGCCCCGTACCCTATACAGACGATCTAGTCAGTAAATAAAGAAGGGTACTTCGCCCTCATCTTATCCTCTAATTCCCACGTGGCCTCTTCGATATCCTGGTTAGACCAGAGAACCTTCACCAGTCGCACTGACTTGTGGCGAGTGTCCCTAGTCTTACTGTCCAAGATTCTCTGAGGAGTCCACGGATCTCATGTTTGGTTCTAAAGTCAACCTCTCAGGTTCTAACACATGGGAGGGGTGGTGCATGTATTTCTTTAGCTGTGAAACATGAAAAACATCATGCACTTTACCCAGCTCAGCAGGTAAATTCAACCTGTAAGCAACCGGGCCCACCCGCTCCGTAATCTCATAAGGACCAACAAATTTCGGGCTTAACTTGCCCTTCTGCCCAAACCTGAATACACCCTTCATCGGTGATACGCGCAGAAATACCTGGTCGCCCACTGCGAACTCCAGGTCCCGTCGTCGAACATCAGCATACGACTTCTGCCTATCTTGAGCAGCTTTCATGTTCTCCCTGATTTGCTGAACTTCAGCCTTAACTTTTTCTAAGTACTCTGGTCCTATAATGACCGTCTCACTCGACTCATCCCAGCAGAGCGGTGTACGACATGGTCTACCGTACAACGCTTGAAAAGGTGCCATCTTGATCGAAGCGTGATAGCTGTTGTTGTATGAAAACTCGATCAGATGCAATCTGTCAATCCAACTGCCCTGGAAGTCTAAGGCACATGCTCTCAGCATGTCCTCGAGTGTCTGAATAGTACGCTCAGTCTGACCATCTGTCTGAGGATGGAACGCGGTACTCAGTTTGAGTTCTGTACCCAACGCTTCTCTGGTAGCTCTCCAGTACCTCGAAAGGAATCTGGTATCTCTATCTGACACTATGGTCTTTGGTGTGCCGTGATGCCTCATGATTTCTTCTCAAATAACTCAGCTAATTTGGTCACCTTCCAAGTATCCTTCATCGGTATGAATCGGGCTACTTTGGTAAGGCGATCCACCACCACCCATATCATGTTGAGACCTCCCCTAGCAGGTGGAAGCCCAACTACGAAGTCCATGGAGATATCATGGAACTTCCACTCCGGAACTGGCATCGAATGTACCATTCCGCCCGGTCGTCTGTGCTCGAATTTCACCTTCTGGCATGTGAGACACCTCAAGACGAACTCGGTAACATCTGTCTTCATCCCCGACCACCAGAAGTATCTCTTCATGTTTATACATTTTAGAGGCTCCTGGATGGATGGAAACTGAAGAACAGTGTGATTCTTAAGTATACGGTCTTTCAGATCCGTGTTGCCTCGTGGTATGCATAATCGGCCCTTAAGTCTGATCAGATCATCATCATGAAGTCTGAAGTCGTATTTCTGACTCTCAAAGGTACCGTCTGTCAGCTTCTGTCTGACCTCTCTCATATACTCATCTGTCCTCTGAGCCTCTCGCACCTCATCAACCAAGCTGGAGAAAGAAACTAGCGAATGGAGTGAGTGTGCTCGACGGCTCAGGGCATCTGCTACAACATTGGCCTTCCCTTCTTTGTATTGGAGGTCAATGTCATAGTCTTTCAGAAATTCTAACCATCTCCTCTGTCGAAGATTTAACTCCTTCTGAGTGAATATGTATTTCAAGCTTTTATGATCGGTGTAGATCGTGACACTAACCCCATATAAGTAGTGGCGCCATATCTTCAAAGCGAAGACTACAGCTCCCAGCTCTTAATCATGTGTGGGGTAGTTCTCCTCATGTTTCTTCAACTGGCGTGAGGCATATGCCACCACCTTGCCATGTTGCATGAGCACGCAACCCAGCCCTCTGCCGGATGCATCACAATAAACCTCAAAGCCCTCTGTACCGTCTGGAATAGTCAGTACCGGTGCAGTGGTCAGTGAGTCCTTCAAGCGCTGGAACGATCTCTCACAGTCATCTGTCCACAGAAATGGTGCATCTTTCTTCATCAGACTGGTCATCGGCTTCGCGACCTTGCTGAAATCTCTAACAAACCTCCTGTAGTAACCTGCTAGACCGAGAAAGCTCCGGATGTCGGTAACAGTCTTCGGCCTTGGCCAGGTACGTACGGCATCAATCTTTGCTGGATCCACTGCGATCCCAGCATCTGAGATGACATGACCTAGGAAAGAGACCTGGTCAAGCCAAAACTCACACTTGGAGAACTTAGCATATAGATGGTTCTCCCTCAATATTTCTAACACCCTCCTCAAATGTTCCTCATGCTCAACCTTAGACTTTGAATATATCAGAATGTCATCAATAAAAACCACAACCGACTTGTCCAGCTGCTCCCGGAACAAGCGGTTCATCAGATCCATAAACTTCGCCGGTGCGTTTCGACAAACCGAACGGAATCACTGTAAACTCATAGTGGCCGTATCGTGTCCGGAATGCGTCTTCTCAATGTCTCCCTCCTTAATGGCTATCTGATGATACCCCGATCTGAGATCAATCTTGGAAAACACAGATGCTCCCTTCAACTGATCGAACAGATCGTCAATGCGGGTAGTGGGTACTTCTTCACTGTCACTGCATTCAGCTCTCTGTAGTCGATGCAGAGGCAGAGACTACCATCCTTCTTCTTCACGAAGAGGACTGGCGCTCCCCATGGTGACACACTTGGTCTAATGAATCCTTTATCCAACAAATCTTTCAGTTGTTCTTTTAACTCAGTCATTTCTGCCGGAGCCATACGGTATGGTGCTTTGGCTATCGGTCCGGTACCAGGTAGCAGCTCAATGGTGAACTCTACCTCCCGAGTGGGTGGCATGCCGGGCAGTTCCCGTGGAAACAAGTCGGGGAACTCCGACACTACCGGTAAGTCGGGGTCGAACTCAGGGTCTCTCTCTATGTCCTGTACATAGCAGAGGTATACTTCTTCCTTTCTTCTTAATTCTCTATGCATTGCCATGGCGGTGATGATCTTAGTCGAAGGCTCTCTGGGCCTCTGGCGGTATGATATTGTTACCCCAGACGGACTCCTGAGCAGCAATCTATGCTGGCGCAGAGGATACGTCCCTTGTGCCGCTCCAACCAATTCATCCCGAAGATAACATCAAATCCTAGCTTACTGAACTCAATGAAACTGACTGGGAAGTCTTCCCCCTTAATTCTGATGGTGGCTCCTCGGTAGTAACGAGTGCAACGAACCTTCTCCTTAGACGGGAGCGTAACCGTGAAGTCGGGTAGCTCCTCAGTGTCTAGCCCCAACCTGCTCGCAAACGATGCAGAGACAAAGGTATGCGAGGCCCCTGAGTCGAAGAGAACTGATGCCTCAATCCCATTGATCGGAAAGGTGCGGTGAGGATAGTACCGCTAGCGTCGGCCTGTGCCTCTGTGAGTATGCTTAGTGCACCTTCCGTACCGAGTTCATAACCTAATTGTGTTCACAAGCTTCATGAGTATTGATGGTATAACAAGAGTCGTAACAATTATATGAACAACACTGTTATTTTATTCATGACCATCCTGTTTACAACATGTGCTTCAATCTTACATCTCATTTCTCATCTCATTCTAACATTACATGGCTAATATTGTCTAAAGGTTAGGTTTAATCTTCCTGGTCTCATATGCGTCGCATTGATTACTGCTGACGGTGCTGTGTTCAGCTTGATTCTCTTAATCCCATGGTACAACATCCTCGATTCTCCTCCCAAAATTAATACATCACCTGACTTAAGTACTATCTTATCTGCACGGTCCGCACTCTTCTGCTCGCCGTATAAAAACTCCGCATCATCTCCAATGGACCAAGACACTACGGTATCCCTCTTTCGAGAGACTCCGTTGTCTCGTCCTTATCCTGGTGTAGTCCCAGTTTCCCATCTTTTTCGTAGAAGTTTACAATGCAAATGTCTGGCTGGATGTCTGGAATCGGTTCAGCTTCTAACTGCTGAGCGATTTCCATGACTTGTGTAATGACTGGATGGAACTCTTCGGGTATTCCCGGTGGTGAGACTCCATCTTGCTCCCTTGTGGTTTGGTAATTCTTGGCATACGGATTCCAATCCTTGCCCAAGCTCATCATCTTTAATTTCATCTTTGCTCCCCCTGGGTACTCCGGTGTGTAGAAACCTCCCGGTCCCCTTCCTAGCTGATTGCATCTCCTGATGATGGCTATTTGTGCTTCGGGTGTCAGGTATCCCCTTAATAAAATCATACCTGGGCGGATAACCTGACATTGTTCGGTTGGAAAGTCCATGGTTTTGATGTCGGTGTGCTCCGGGTTAGATGTGGATGGTATTGGGTAGCAAATGTTGAATCTTCCTAGAGTGGTAGTAGGTTATATCTCACTTAAGTTCTAATCTCATCTTATTCTTACTTAACTCATATATTTCACCAAACATGCATGATAATGCGGTAAGCAGGTAGTTTTATTACTAAATGGTTATAGTGGTACCTGGCCTCGATGAGGGCTCAGGCTCATCGTCCCGATCCACCATGTGTAGAGTGGGCCCGTCTTCTGGGTCACCCTTGGGTTCTTGTCCGCCGCTGCTGCACTTTCCTCTGACCATCAGATCCAGCTCCCTGATCGGTCTTGCCCTTGCCCCTGGTATCGGGCCTATAGGCTCTGCTAGCAGGGTTCCGGTAACACTCATAAGCTCGATGCCCGTAGACACCACAGAAGTTGCACTCCACCTTATTCCCCTTACAGTCGAGCCCGGGGTGGTCCTTGTGACACCATCTACAGATGAAGCGTCGCTGGTAGCCACCACCGGCTCCCCTCTCAGTCTCAGATCCTGATGATTCATATTGTCAATTCTCATATCTCAAAGGTTACTAATTTATTTCTTAACTCATTCAATATCAATTTTTCTCACCCTTTGGCGCCTTAGAGCGCAGTGGTGTAGCTGCAATAGCATAGGTCAGCTTCAATGGCTCTTCCGAAGCCTTCTCTTTTCCTCCTTCCCTTTCGGGTTCTGATTCTTCTGGGCCTGAGGCTGGTACTTTTGTTTCTTGTACCCTCCTTGCCCTTGACTCTCTGAGCTCTTCCAGCACTCTTCCTCTTTGCATTCTCCTCGTCCCTCAGCTGGACGTAATCTCAACCTTAGCAGCGGCATGATAGCACTCCTGCTTTTCCATAGTATTGATCACACTTATTTCGCATAATCTAATCTTATTCATCACTTACTCAAATCTCAATCGTTCTATTACCTGCAAGGTAGTGAACGTCGGCCCCATGCCGTAGCGGAGTCGATGGCTAAGCCCGCCATAGAAGCGGTCCACCAAGATCTGGTCAGAATACCCTAGACCTGGCAGAAGACGGAGCAAGGCAGTGAACTCTGAGTAATACTCGTCCACTGTCATCTTGTCCGACTGCTTAAGCGCATCCAACTGCAAGCGCTTCTTCGTCTGGACATGGGCGGGGTAGTACTTTGCCGTAGCAAGGCGGTGTACTGCTCCCAGCCGAACTCTGGATTGGCCACATGCTCGGCCCTCACCAGCTTCCACCAATCGCCCCCGCCCCCTTCAGGTAGAAAGCAGCTAAGCGCACCTTGATCCCAGCAGGGACATCAAGGGTCTCGAAGGCGGTCTCCAGCTCGGAGATGTACGCCTCAAGCTTGGCGGGATCGGTCTCCCCCTTAAAATGAGCGGGTCGAAGATCTGCTAGACTCTTCACCCAGTTTGGTTCCCTAGGTTGTGGCGGTGGAGGTGGTGCACCCACACCAGGCTGATAGCCCATGTGCCCTAAAGCGGCAGCTACGATCTCTGCGATCGTCTGCCCTCCAGGTATCCCTGGAATATCCTCACCCCGGCCGCGACCTCGGCCTCCTCTAGGGCGTCCTGCCATCTGAACAAGCATAACTTACATTAGATTCGTACTCACCATTGTTTTGGTTAGTAAATTTATAACGTCCGTAGACGGTAAAGACAATCCACACTTATTAGTGGTCATCTGACTCTACTCACTCTAACTTCTCACACCCTTAACCCAATACTTATCCTTAACTTATATCCTAACTCGGTGGTTACTTATGTCCGGTATTTCTTGATCAGAGCGTAACTACGCTCTGATACCACTTTTTGTAACACCCCATCCAAAGCCTATCGTGGTTATCGCAATCTGAACACTTAATCGAATACGTCGCAGCGGAAATAAACAACACCTGGACCTTGCCACGGTCTGATCGTTAGAATATACCGGCTTAATACTTACAATACTTAAAAAAACTTATCCAACTCAAACATCACATTCCATAACCACAACCAACCGAGTACTAGTATCTTAAACATAATCCAAACTTACATCAGTTTAATATAAACAGTCGGGTGCACAGGCGCAACCCGAACTCAAAATAAATGTCCCACCCTAAGACTAACCGCTCCTACTCTCGTAGTGCGTCCTCATGGGCCTCTTACCTGCAAGTGTAAAAATAGCCCCCGAGGGGGTCAGCACGAATGCTGGTACACCCTCTCATGGCCCCCAAGCTAACGGGGCTACGACGACTAATTGTCGATAGCATGGAAATTGATTACATACACAAGCATAATATGAAGTGCAATAACAATAACCACAGATGAACTATATAGTTCACAACAATGAACGACTCAAGCGTTCCCTTAACAAGTGGGTTAGTAACCCCCTCCTTAGTCCTCATTTCCTTAATCTCAGTTCCTTACCTTACCTTAATCTTAATCTCAATCTTAATCTTAATCTCAGTATACAAACCTTTCCTGGAAGGGATTGGTTGTAGCTTAATTCGAACCTGGGATTTAGGTGATCCCACCGCACCATCTTAATGCCACCTACTCTGGACGGGAGTCCAGCGTAGCTGAGCCGGCAACCGGCCCTAGGCTACAAGTCCGAAGACAAGTCCTTAAGCGGAGGGCGGATCTGATTCAGATACCGTCCCCCTTTTTCCTTAGCATGCATGACCGGAGATCGGTCCCGGGTTTCCTCACTCAAGTTCCAGTTAGTAGACATCTTAAACACCATGTGCTAGCTAAGCCTTAACGGGCATTAACCAACAACCATCAAACTTAACTCTTATTCTTAACTCAGTAAGTACTAAACTTGGTTAGTAACAATCTCAAGTCTCGCGGGTTAGTGTAAATAACACAAACAACGAGAATAAATAACCGGTTGCATGCTTTATCTTGTTTTAGTCATAGCAATAAATAGCACACAAGCCGAGGGACACCTCGTTAGCAAGCAGGTCACAAGAAGGATTGTACCGTTCACCGTCGATCGTTGTTTGTTTAACCTTCTTCGGGGTCCCAATTCACAAACCTAAAACATTCATTCATTTTTAGGTCATTAGTTATTTGCACCTTACTTAACTCACTTAGTCTCTAAGATTCCCATAATACCTCTCAAGTCTTTGCCACTTAGCTTACAACTTAACTTTAAACATTAAAACTTATACTTAATCTTAACTTAATTCCTTAAGTTCTTAGGGTCCCAATCATTACCACCCTACCAAGGTATACCTTATTACCTATACCATTCTTAGAATTTAAATTTCTTTTTTTTTTTAAGTGTTAAGGGCCGTCCGACCCACCGTCCGACCCACCCTCTGGGTCGGACCATTCCAGTAACTTTCGGGTTTGGAAAACCCTACATGTCCGACCCATGTCCGACCCAACCAACTGGGTCGGACCATTCCAGAAACTTTCCGTCTTCTAAAACCTCTCATGTCCGACCCACGTCCGACCCAACCTTCTGGGTCGGACCATTCCAGAAACTTATTTGCCCTTTGAAAATCACCCGTCCGACCCATGTCCGACCCAACCTTCTGGGTCGGACCATTCCAGAAACTTTCCCTGGCGTTAAACAGAGGCCGTCCGACCCAAATTTGGGTCGGACGCCACTAAATCATGCCCAAACTTTGCCAAATCTTTTCTAAACCTTTCCTCAAGCCATCCAATATGTTCTAACATCATTAGACCCTTAAACCCACCTTAGAGCATCCTCCAAACACATTAAATCATTCACCAAGTTTCACCTTAATCATTATACATTTTCCTTGTAATAATGCCAACACTTGTAATGCTTTCCTCTAGGTTTCTAGGTGGTGGTTCATACCTAATGTAACCACTATGCCAAATGTTTTCCTCACCACTATAACATCATCTCCCAAGCATCTTTCACTATCTAAAACTCTCTTAAGCATTTACTTAAAGTTCCTTCACAAGTTTAAACTTCCATCATCAACACATTATTTCCTTCCTAGTTGTGCACCAACATTTCCTAAGTCCTAAATACTCAAATACATTCTCTTGATTCCTAAATCTTCCATGGTGATACCTAAGTCATCATAAGTCATTAAAACACCTTAACTTCACCCTTTTTCATCAAGACAACCTATAGAACATTCCTAGTACTTCCTTAGTCATTAAATTCCCTTAGAATATCTTAAACACTTAAACTCTCCTTTAAATTTTGCCATGGGTTCTCTAGTATATAGTACTTCCTAACAATGGTTTTTCTCCATCAAACAACCAATACCACACAAATTCTCATCACAACACCTTAACACCAACTTACACTAAAACTTCACCACATCATCATATGCTTAAACTTAAAATGCTTGGCACTTAGGCCCTTAAATGACAATAATCTTAACCACTGAATTTCCACATATATATGCCTTCAACCTGCGAATACACTCAACAAGGCTCCCATTGAAATAAAATGCTTCTTGTACTTCACCTTTACATCCTTAAACTATCTCTTTTCTCATTTGCTCCTTAGTCACAAGTTCACAAGTATAGTCATTGTTTCTCCTAGGTTTTATGCACCTTCCCAATATAAACTCTACACTAAACTCATCATATACCTACATCTCATTCCCTTAAACAACAAAACACCTTAAGGTAAGTAATTTACCTTGTTTTCTCAAAGCTTAAAAGCTTTCTCCTTAGGTTTTCTTTGTTCAATCTCGGTCACCAATGTGATCTCCTTGCCAATGTTCTAACCAATATCCAATGACTCCAATGAGTACTAGATAACACATTAACCCTAAGGAACAAACCCTAGGTTTAAAAATATGTTTTAAGGTATTAATGTGATTGTTTTACCTTGGTTTCTCAAGACAAACTTGGATGAAGCAAGAAGGACCTCCTCTCTCCTTTGAAGAGTAGAAACAAGCTAGAACAAGGCATAAACATGGAGTCCCATGAGTATATATTTTCGGACATGTGAAGAAAATGGTGGAAACCTAGATTTTCTTACACTTTCTTTACCTTAAGAGAATGGAGATGCCAATGGAGTCTCCAAACTTGAATTTCCTCCTCTAATGGTGGTTTGACTTGGCACCAAAATGAAGCTCTTGAAGTTTTGAAAAGATAGAAAGAAGGAGCTTGAGCTAACTAAGAGGAATATGTATTTTGTTTTGGATTTGGAGCTTAAATGAGCAAGTAGTGTGCAAGAGAAGATGGAGCTTTCATGGAGTTGAGTTCTACTGAATGGAGAAGAGAAAGAGCAAGAAATCGTGGGAAACAAGGGAGAATGAAGAAGTGAGGAAGAGGTAAGCAAATGTGATATTTATCTTAAAAGGTGAATAGTACTTTATGCTTTATAACTTACTTATTTTTGCTTTCTCTTTACTTAGCTAGATAAGTGTGGTGAGTCACACTTAAAAAAACCGGCCCCCTTTAATGAATGAGGGTAGTTAGTCTTTGTTGACCAAATGTCTCACTTATATAGACTTATGTTATAAACTAGCTTAATTAATTCACTATTCATCAAAAAAAGGCACATTGTTGTGAAATTTTTGATTTCCCATTGATATAGACCTCCAAATGTGATACTATATAGTACACATATTAATTAAAGAGTAATGATGGACATTTAGCCATTCAAAACTCATTTACAAGACAATTTTTCAAAAACGTGCTTTAAGACTCCTTAAAGCACATTTTGTGTTTAACTTGTTTTCAAGCTTGGTTTTCTTTGGTAATTGACTTAAAATGACCATTAGGATATTACTAAGGTCTTAGAACAATATTTGGGTACTCTCCCAAGTCTCTCCAAGCTTAGAGCACGTTTTTGTCAAAACTGCTCTTTTGGTGTTTCCTTATATTTTCTTTGATTAGAAATGTTTCTTAATGTTTCTAAGGCATTATTTAGCCTCCTTATATCTTAGTTTATCATTTAAACACCATATCTAAGTTTGGGGTATTTCAGCATGGGTTTGCATGCGTATGTGAAATGATTTATATTTGGATTATACTCCATTAAATAATGGTTTATAATATTAATTAGATTTAGGGTATTTCAGTATCTTATTAACACCTGCTAACTGACCACTCCTATCCACTTTATTCATATTTAACCACAATCCTCACATTCAAGACTTTTGAGACCTTTATAACACAAATGTGTTTACATTATATAATTAAATCTAAGAATTCCAATAGTAATCTTAAGCTGAATACCTTTATTCTTAATTTAGAATAAACATTGTATTATGACCTATGATAGATTCATCCCATAATACTATACTATTATTTCACAATGTAATGATTATGTATTTTATCAATCTCTAGATAATCCATTGTGATTAAGTTTTCCCCTTAACTTAATTAAGATCTACATCTTGTATATTGGAACCATAGTGTTGTAGACGCATTATATCATAACCTAATTGAGTTACTAACTCATTTATCTTATCTTTAGTCCAGAAAGACTTTTTATTACATCCAGCTAATAATCTTGACATAAGATGTTAAATTACTTTTCATCTTGAAACAACTATATTATAGTTAACTTAGACTTATCGAACTCTTACATTTAGTATTCACAAGGTACATTATTTGCTTAATTATTACCTATATAATAAGGTGTTTAAATATAACCTTTTATGTATCCTTACTTACCTTTAATCTCCTAAATATTTTATTTTTACACCCATTCACTCTATAGACTATGTATAATCCTTTTGTACTAAACTTCAATAAACTTAAGCCTTAAATACGTTTTAAATTGTTTCACAAAACCTAAGGTTTCAAAGGAATAACTTAATAAATTAATTTCCTTTATTATATTTAGGATGGACAATATATCTACACAGAGTAGTATTTATCAAAGAATTAAATTCTGGTTCGCAAGTGAAATTGTTAATTATTTAATAAGATAAACCATTATGAAAATTCCATATTTTATATTCAAAACAACATACCATTATTTCTCCATTACCGTAAAGTATATCAATATAATATCTTATGTAACTTAGTTTTAACTAATAAAAAGGTTCAAAGGTTTTAAGTATCAAATTCCTATCTATAAACCTCCTATAAACTCTAACTACTAAATACCCACTTAATTGTATACTCACCCTGAATACTAGTAATAAATGTATTTTATATGGCTTATCTAATTCAAAGAAACTTAAGGATAATTGTTTAGATAAATTTCCAATCATCGTTTAATATAGAATATATCATAATCCTTATAATGATTCTATCTTAAACATTAAGTTATATTTCACTACCATAAATGTTAAGAAATGATTAAATATAGACTTACTAATCCACCTCACATTTAGATGTAAAAGTATTTTACTTATTTTATTATGGTTTATATACTAAGAATATTTAGATGTAATCGTATTACATTTGTTTATCATTAATTATAGAATAAGATCTATTTGTGCAACATTTTATGTAATCTAATCACAATTTTTCCTAAGTTTTAACTTATTAATTACTTAACCCCAATTTTAGATTTACATCCTGGTTATTGACAAATAATACTATACATGCATTTTAATATGGTTATATATAAACCTTGGAAACTCAAAGGTAACTCTTAAGCCTAATACATAACTATAATCTAATACCACCTCATATAATATCCTCCCATTAGTATTATGTAGAGGTTTAGTTTAACTTACTAATTCCTTCGTATTATATTCCTATAAGGTATCTAATTTTATTTATGTTAAATGTGTATATTTATATATACTAGGATTTGTTCAAAACATTATTTATGTAGTTTTTGTATTTAATTATGTTTAATAACTTTTAGGCATAACTACAACCGACCTATGGTTTATTAAATAAAGTGTTTCCTTTATTTATTTAATATATATAAGTGTACCTGAAATACCCCAAACCTTGGTATGTTGTGTAAATGTTAAACTATGGTATTTAAAGGCTAAAAAGTGCCTTAGAAACATAAATGAACCATTTAAACCATGGTAAAACACAATAAAACACTAAGACACGGTTTGAGCAAAAACATGCTCTAAGCTTGGAGTGAACTTGGTTAGGACCCAAAGAGCCTACCAAGACTTGATAATATTTAATTATGACTTTATAAGGCTAATTAAGTCCTTAGGAAACTTTGGTAGACAATGAAACCAAACAAAACACAAATAAATACCTTAAAGTCAATAAGAGCAAAAATGTGCTCTAAGCTTGGGATAAATTGTAAAAGACCTAATGGTCATACTTATACCTTATAAATATGTTAATGAACATATTAAATCAATTACCAAAGAAAACCAAGCTTGAAAACAAGTTAAAACACAAAAAGTGCTTTAAGGAGTTTTAAAGCACGTTTTGAAAAATTGTCTTGTAAATGAGTTTTGAATGGCTAAATGTCCATCATTACTCTTTAATTACATGTGTACTATATAGTATCACATTTGGGTGGCTATATCAATGGGAAATCAAAAATTTCACTTCTATGTGCCTTGTTTTAGTGAATAGTGATTTTAATAAGCTAGTTTGTAACATATGTAATTATAAGTAAGTTGATTGGTCAACAAAGACCAAAACACCCTTCTAACTAAATGGTGGCCGGTTTTTTGAAGGTGAGTCCCACACATGTGAAAATCAATTAAGGAAAGGAAGGGTAGGAAGGTAAAAAGGAGAAAGTTACCTTTAATACAAATATCTTGTTAAAGCAAGTTCTATCTTCATTTCTCCTTTCCTCCTTCATTTCACACGTCTCCAACCTCCCTTCTTGCTCTCTTTTACGAGCTGCTACAGCAACACCAACACCACCATTGTTTTCCATCTTTGACCACTTGTAACTCCTAGCTCCATGGTCCAAATTCAATTCCAAGACCACCATTCTTCTAGTTGGAGCAAGCTCTACACTTCTACCTTTTCAATCTTCAAGAACTCAATTTCGGTGCCAAGGAGATTCACCATTGATGGAGCTTGAGCTCACCTTTTCACATATTATTGTTCTCCTTTGCTTCTAGGTAAGGAATCTCAAAGAAAAATCAAGTTTCCTCTCCTTTTAGTACATGGCCGAAAATTAACCTCACCATGGTGTCTTTACCTTGCTTGTTTTAGCCTCATTTGAATCTTCCAAGGGCTTGGTGGAGTCCTCTCTTGATATATATTCAAGCTCTCTTTCCATTCCAAGGTAAAACAATCATTTTAATACCTTAAGATAATATATGTAACTAGGGTTTATAATGAGATGAAGCATAATGCTTGAATACTCATTCTATTATTTGTACATTGTATAGAAGTTGGCAAACAACTAAACACCCCACCGGTTTTACAAGGAAACAAGAAAGAAGTTTGTGAGGAAAAAGAGGTAAACAAACTATCTCAATGTAGTTTAAATGCCTTAGGAAAATGAGCTTGATTTGCTTAATAAAATACCTAAGGAGCCAATGGCAAATGAGCTAGTAAAATGCTCTCAAGGAGTTTATTAAGGGCATATGTATTGTTGGGTGTATTCGCAGGTCAAAGGCATTACTTATGTGGGAAATTCAGTGTTTAAGGTTTATGCAATTTAAGGGCCTAAGAGCCATGTTATTTAAGGGCCTAAGTGCCAAGCAATTTAAGTTTATGCACTATATTGTGATGTAGTGTGGTTTAAAGGTTTAGTTGTGTGTAAAGAACATCTCTTGTGAAGGTGAATGTGTTTGATGGTTAAAGGATGAAAAACCATATGTTTGTGTATAAGAATGTGTATTAAGAGATTGAATGTTCTTGATTGTCTAAAGGTGAAAAACAATGTGTTTTGGTGTAAGGTGATACAAGGGAAGCTATGGCGAAATTTAGTTGATAAACAAAAGAGTTTATGTGTTGTAATGAGATTTTATGACCTAGAAGGTACTAGGAATTTTTAAGTGTTAAGGTGGTGGAAGAAGGTGAATCAAGGTGTTCTTAGGTGTTAAGGTGCCATGGGCATTGTCTTGGAGGATTTAGAACTCAAATGGGTGTTTTGAACACACCAAGGAATTGTTATGTGAAGTGTTAAGTCTTGTTCAAGATTTGGTAAACAAAGTAAAAGAAATGCCTAGTGAAGGTCTAAGTGAAAACTTGTGGAAATTATAAGCAATTGTGCAAAGGAGGTGTGTATGAGAAATAATGCTTTTGGAGTGGTGGTAATGTTTGTGAGACAACACTTTGGTTAGTTAAGGTAGTAGGCATGATATACCACTTAGAAATCTAAGAAAAATGTTATAAGTGCTAGGAATTGTTGTAAGGAATTGAGTAACCAGTTAGTGATGATTTAGGAAAGTTTAGTGTTTGTTTTAAGGTGTTTAAACATGTAGGAAACATGTGGAAAGTTTATGGAATGATTAGGTAAGGTTTAAGGTTGGTTTAGGGGTTGAAAAATGATGTTTTGGACAAGTTAATAACATGGTCCGGGACCTAGCCCTTGTATAGGTACCCGGACCACCCCTTAAAAAGAGCCGAGAGTGAAGTTTAGAAGTGGTCCGGGTCCTTAGTCCAGGACCAAGACCCGGACCAAGGGTAAAATAAGGCCGAGAGTACATTCTACAAGTGGTCCGGGACCTTGGGTCCGGACCAATTCCCGGACCAGGTCAAAAGTGTTGCAAAATCTGTTTTAAAGGCTTCTAATCATGGGGGATTGAATGGTAATGGTTTTAGATGATGTTTAGGCCTTGTTTGGTGACATGTAAAGGTCTTAAAGTGTGTAAACAAATGTTAGGTTTGATGTGAGAATTGTGAACTTAAGATCACAAGTGTAAAATTAAATATAACGGGATGACGGGGTAACCATGGGCGCATTAGACGTTTAACAAGCATGTTACTCCAATGTTAATGAAAGTACATGTAATGTTATCAGTTGTTCGAGAATTGCTCGAGGAACATAAGTGGACGTGGTAAAGTGGACTCCGGTGACAGGTATGGTTTTCTTGCAACCTGTGTCCTACCGGATTACACCGGCTTGTATGCCAATGTGTTTTACTGAGTGTTTGCCACCTTGTAAGATAAAACATGTAATGAGTTTATAGTAATTCATTTATGTGGCGAATTTGGCCTCCGATACCATTTAACCTCAAATACGTGTTAAACCTTAGCTAACCAAATCTAGGAACACATGAGCGATCGGTATTCGGAGTTGGCGGCCCAAACTTTGGGAACGTGCTAACCACGGCTATGTGTGAGTTAGTTGGACATTGTTGTTGTATGCAAGTGTGTGAACCTCCCTTGTGTGCTTAACTCGGTTATGATACCGTATGGTGTGTGGATGTGGTAGGCTCCATAATGGATCTCTAACTGCTTATTATTAAGTGTATGTGTACTAATGGGGGGTGAAGAGTCCGGTTGTTCCGGCCACGCGTGTGATGGACGGGAGTCGATATCATATCCAGTTCGGCTCTCTTGGTGTATGTATAGGTGGTATTCCAATTTGGTTTCTACCTTCCCTTAGCTTATCCAAAGCTAGTTACTGACTCACGTCGGGCCACAGGGGCATACGTATGTTATTTCGGTGTGCTTGGGATTACTATATCCGACACACCTTGGGTATAAGTTAACCGTTCTATATAACCGGACGGTAACGAGGTTGGTAACGAGCTTAACATGGGATTGGTAATAATCTCTAGGCTCACTATGAATACTAACTATGGTGGAAGGTTCCTTGTGAGAACCGATTTATGGTGTTATGTATTGGAGTTGTGCTATGCAAATTCCCTTGCTATGCTACGATAAGTATACGTTAGGTGTTTAGAATGATGGTGATGTTGTCATGTGTACGTCGAAACAAGAAAGGTTTTGTTATGTTTTGTTATGTGTGGAATGAGTTATGATTATAGGATATGGAATGTGTGGATCATGGAAATGAATCCCAGTTTGTGACAAGAGGCGTTTAAGGATAACCCGATTAATGGGTACATGTCGTTCGTTAAGGAAGTAGCTCCGTTTTAGAGGAGAGCCACTCTAGGGTTTAAGGAATCATTGGATGGTTGGTTAAGTGTGGATGTGTTGGTTATAGGTTGAGCCCATTGAGGCGAAATGTTATGTGTTGTATGTCTATGGCTTGTATGCATGATTTAAATATAATCAACTGCATGCTAAGACGACAATTAGTTGTGCGTGACCCGGTAGCATGTGGGCTGCGGGATTACCATACCAGCAAAGGTGCTGAGCCCCTTGGGGGCCACCCTTTTCTACCTTTTCTATTTCAGGTACAAGGAGCTGGAAGCCGTTCGAGAGTAGGACGGGGTAGCTGACTGTGCGTGGGTAGCCATTTAAATTGAATATGTACTGTAGGCGTAGTAAGACCGAAACTGTTATCGGCATTAGTTTGTAAATACTCGGTACAGTGGGAATGTATGTATATAATAAATGTTGAAAACGGAATGAGGATTGTATTGTGTAGTTGCTCGGGAATCTAGTCCATCAGACCGATACAAATGTATGTGTATTAGCCTTGTTAGCCACGTGGTGGTTAACGGCGTGTAACACCATTGAATTAAGTAATGTGACGAGTTGAGATTTCCGCTGCAGTTTGATGTTAAGTGTACGGTGGTGGTTGGGGTGTTACAGTACCCGTACTAGAAATCAACTAAGACATTCCCTATGTAACTTATCATATTTAAACTATCTTATTAATACAACCTTAAACTGTATTCCAAGTATGTTTCGTTAAGTATCTCTTTTACCATATCATAGGATACTAGCTCTAATAACATTTAGTTATTACAAGTGTTAATTTAATTAGTTCCTTGTTTTACTCTAAGTTACTACTTAATTCCCTTTTTATAAACGTGTAAATATATATATATTTATTCCTTAGTTTAATTAAAAATATTAACTCCCATATAATATAGTAAAAAAATGTAGGATAATTAAATTCCTTAATTATATAAGTTTCTACTAAGTAAGTATATATACATATATGTAAATAATTTCACTCTCTTAAAAGCAAATACCAAAAACATTTATAAACTTACTGTTATAAAATGTTAATTTAGTTTCCCTTATTTTCCCTAGCTTAAAAGTTAATTAACAAACCATACTTTAATTTTGGGTTACATTAAAAACCTTATATTATAGGTTATTCTTATGAAAAACTCATAAACACAATTTTTAAAACCTTTTTCCATTTCGCAAAAATTCCCAAATTTAATATACAGTAACTGTAACATTTTAGACATATTATAAAATTTTTATTTCATAAAAATATCTTTTAAAGTTAGCCAAATAATTCCAGAAAACCCGTAAGTTGCAAAAATCATAACTTACGTTTAAAAACTCCAAAACCATATTAATTTACATCAAAATAAACTAGATTAAATAAGGAATCTATGGTTAAAATTTCAAGTCAAAATACCTTCGGGAAGGCCATTAACTAAAATCAACAAGTTAGAGCTATTTACTGAAATTTATAGAAACTTTTATAAACTTATTCTGAGACGATTTAATCTCGGCCGTCCAATCTTTTAAAACGAGATCGGATGGCCCCTGTACTCCTAGTTCATCAGCGAACATACTAACCAGGTCGAGTACTAAATCACAGATATCTCCTAATCTACAGAACGAAATCGAGTGATTCTTGTTTCTATGGATTCGAAATCGAATTTCGGTTCTATTGGTGCCAATTTCCCCAGTTATAATGCAGTATCCATCGAGTTTCGAATTCAGTTCGAAGGTTAGGGTTTATTTCGGGTACAGAGTTCAATTCGGGAACCAATCTAACAAATTCTCCTAATCTAACTCATAATTGACTAAATTGGAACATGGATTAGGTCGGTAACATGACTACGAATGACAATAACGGAGCAATTGATCGGAAACTTACCGGAGTTGTGCGAATTAAGCGAAATCGAAATCGGGAAAACTGGAAAAATATGAACTTTGAGCAGTTCGTGGTGCCAGCTTCGAAGATCTATAACTAGCAGTACAAATCGAGTTAGGCTATGAGTAAGGGCTCATTGGAAAGAGCAAACTTAGATCTACGTATTGATAGCAAGAACTAATCCTAACTCGCATCACACAGAAAGAAATTGTAGCTAGAAGTTGCGAGTTTACCTTACAGTTTCGGTATTATTTTATGTGCTGGCGAAACCGAAACGTTAGACACCTTTCCCTTCCAATCGGTTGACAATTGGCTTAAACCATAAACATGAAAGTTTTAGAGGAATTAGAGCTCTTCAAAACGAGCTAAAAAACATGGAATTTGGATGAGTAACGAAGAAGTTATGGCTGATCGAAGTTACCTGATTCGAAGAGAAAACTGGAATTGCAGTTTCGGTTTTTGCAGGGTGGCTACTTTGACTCGATTTTCCAGTTGATTCAGAATGAATTAGGGTTTGTATGAGTTATAGTTGTTTAGAGGGAATGTAGGAGAAGACAACAAAGAAGACGACATTGAAAAATATTGAGAGATGAATAAGATATAGCGTCTAAAGTTAGGGCAAAATACTGAAATCTGTTACCGAAATTCAAGGGATAAATCGGCCAAGTGTTGGCGACCCGTGACAGAGTGACACGTGGCATCTTTCAAATTTTTGACTCAAAACTTCAATCTAGCATAACTTTGGCTAGGATGATCCGTTTTCGACGTTCTTTTATCGATCTTCATGGTTTTCCATAACCTATTTATTGGTATAGGTTTCATGGCCTGGTTTGACCATTCTCAAAAAGTCAACCCTAGCAAGGCTTAATAAGCTTTAAGGTTTCTAGGATTTTATATTGACTTTTATATTTCAAAACAATGTTCCAACACTTCCTAAAATGAAATACCCCAAACCTTGATATGCGGTTTAAATATTAAACTATGGTATGTAAAGGCTAAAAGTGCCTTAGGAACATCAGTGTACAATTTAAACCATAGTAAAATGCAATAAAGCATTAAGACACAGTTTGAGCAAAAACATGCTCTAAGCTATGAGCGAACTTGGTTAGGACCCAAAGAGCCTACCAAGGCTTAATAATATTCAAGTATGATTTAATAAGGCTAATTAAATCCTTAGGAAACTTTGGTAGACAATGAAACCAAACAAAACACAAATAAATACCTTAAAGTCAATATGAGCAAAAATGTGCTCTAAGCCTGGGATAAATTTGTATAAGACCTAATGGTCATACCTATACCTTAAAAGTATGTTAATGAACATATTTAATCAATTACCAAAGAAAAGCAAGCTTGAAAACAAGTTAAAACAAAAATGTGCTAAGGAGTCTTAAAGCACGTTTTTGAAAAATTGTCTTGTAAATGAGTTTTGAATGGCTAGATGTCCATCATTACTCTTTAATTAACATGTGTACTATATAGTATCACATTTGGAAGTCTATATCAATGGGAAATCAAAAATTTCACAAATATGTGCCTTAGTTTGTGAATAGTGCCCAAATAGTGCTAGTTTTGACTTAAGTCAACTTTAATTAGTTAAATGGTCAACAAAGACCATAAGTATCTTATATATTGAAGGGGGCACGGTTTTTAGTGTGTGAGTCATCACACTTGGCTAGCAAATAAAGAAAAGAAGAAAGAATAAAGTGAAAAGTTACTTTATGCCTTATAACATAAATATCTCCAAACTAAACCTCTCTCCTCACTTTCTCTTCTTTCTTCTTGGTTCCCACCGTCTCCAACCTCACCTCCCTTCTCCATCTCGTTTTGCTACAGCCATATACCATTCTCCATCTTTGAATGCTTGTAACTTCTAGCTCCATGCACCAAATCAAATTCCAAGACCATATTTGTCTTAGTTAGGTCAAGCTTACACTTCTCTCTTTTCAAATCTTCAAGAACTCCATTTTGGTGCCATGAAGATTCTCCATTGAAGGAGCTTGAGCTCACCTTTTCAAGCCTTGACATTCTCCTTTGCTTCAAGGTAAGGAAAATCAAAGAAAAACATCATTTCCTCTTGTTTTAGTGTGTGGCCGAAAATTCACCTTACAATGGTGCATTACCTTGCTATCTTTTAGCTTAATCCAAACTTCAAAGGGCTAGGAGGAGTCCTATCTTGCCACTTGTTCAAGTTCTCTTTCAAATTCCAAAGGTAAACATCAATTTTAGTGTTTTAAGACACTTATGTAAACCTAGGGTTTAATTATGAGTTTGAGTATTAAACTTAATGCTCATTACCCTTATATGTATATTGGTTAGAAGGTTGACAAGTGATAAAAGCTCCTTGCCGATTTTCAATCAAGAAAAACAAGAGAAAACAAGTGAGAAAACTTGGAAAAACAAAGAGGTAAATAACCTCTCTTAATGTGGTTTATTGTACTAGGGAATTGAGCTATATTGCTTAATAAATAACCTAAAGAGCCAATGGGAAAATGAGCTAGGAAACTATCCACAAGGTAGACTAAAAGGACATGGGAGCATTGTTGTGTGTATTCGCAGGTTGAAGGCATTTAAATGTGGAAATTCAGTGTTTATGGTTTGTGAAATTTAAGGGCCTAAGAGCCAAGCAATTTAAGTTTATGCACTATATTGTGATGTAGTGTAGTTAAAGGCTTAGTTGTGTGTAAAGGGAATTTCTTGTAAAGATGAATGTCTTGAATGGTTAAAGGATGAAAAACAATATGTTTGTGTGTAAGGAATGTGTATTAAGTGATTAAGTGTTCTTGGTTGTCTAAAGGTGAAAACCTAAGTGTTTGGGTGTGAGAGTTACAAGGGAAGCTATGGCAAAATTTAGTTGATAAACAAAGGAGTTTATGTGATGAAATGAGATTTTAAGACCTAGAAGGTGCTAGGAACTTGTTAAGTGTTAAGATGGTGGAAGAAGGTGAATCATGGTGTTCTTAGGTGTTAAGGTGCCATGGGCATTGTCTTGGAGGATTTAGAACTCAAATGGGTGTTTTGAACACACCAAGGAATTGTTATGTGAAGTGTTAAGTCTTGTTCAAGATTTGGTAAACAAAGGAAAAGAAATGCCTAGTGAAGGTCTAAGTGAAAACTTGTGGAAATTATAAGCAATTGTGCAAAGGAGGTGTGTATGAGAAATAATGCTTTTGGAGTGGTGGTAATGTTTGTGAGACAACACTTTGGTTAGTTGAGGTAGTAGGCATGATATACCACTTAGAAATCTAAGAAAAATGTTATAAGTGCTAGGAATTGTTGTAAGGAATTGAGTAACCAGTTAGTGATGATTTAGGAAAGTTTAGTGCTTGTTTTAAGGTGTTTAAACATGTAGGAAACATGTGGAAAGTTTATGGAATGATTAGGTAAGGTTTAAGGTTGGTTTAGGGGTTGAAAAATGATGTTTTGACAAGTTAATAACATGGTCCGGGACCTAGCCCTTGTATAGGTACCCGGACCACCCCTTAAAAAGAGCCGAGAGTGAAGTTAGAAGTGGTCCGGGTCCTTAGTCCAGGACCAAGACCCGGACCAAGGGTAAAATAAGGCCGAGAGTACATTCTACAAGTGGTCCGGGACCTTGGGTCCGGACCAAGTCCCGGACCAAGGTCAAAAGTGTTGCAAAATCTGTTTTAAAGGCTTCTAATCATGGGGAATTGAATGGTAATGGTTTTAGGTGATGTTTAGGCCTTGTTTGGTGGCATATAAAGGCCTTAAAATGTGTAAACAAGTGTTGGGTTTGATGTGAGAGTTGTAAACTTAATATCACAAGAGAAAATTAAGTATAACGGGATGACGGGGTAACTATGGGCGCATTAGACGTTAAACAAGCATGTTACTCCAATGTTAATGAAAGTAATTGTAATGTTATCAGTTGTTCGAGAATTGCTCGAGGAACATAAGTGGACATGATAAAGTGGACTCCGGTGACAGGTATGGTTTTCTTGCAACCTGTGTCCTACCGGATTACACCGGCTTGTATGCCAATGTTTTTCTGTATGTTTGCCACGTTATGAGATAAATCATGAAACGAGTTTACAGTCGTTATTGTTATTGTATTTTTACGTGCCGATACCGGTAACCTCGAATGCGCTTGAAGGGCTAGTTGACCACAATTAGGTAAACGTAGGAGAACGGTATCCGGTGATAACGTTTCCGACCTAAGGAACGTTCTAACCACGGCTATGCGTGAGTTAGTTATGTAATGTTGTGTGTGATGTTGGTGTATGAATGTATGACTCTCCCTTCCCTTGTGTGTGTCTAACAAGACTTAACCCAATGTTGTGATTGTTTAACTAAGTTCAATGATGAACTTCTGACAAGTGCTAACGGGGGGAGTGAGGAGTCCGGTCTGTTCCGGCCACGCGTGTGAGTATGGGGGTCGTTGTCATAGCAGGTTCGATCCTCTCCGTATGTTATGGTTGTTTTCCAATTTGGTTCCCAACCTTCCCTTTAGCTTAACCAAGGCTATTACTGACTCACGTCGGGCCACAGGGGCATACTATTGTTATGTTTGTTTCGGTGTGCTTGGATCACTATATCCGAGACACCTTGTGTTAAGTTAACCGTTCATTTAACGAGACGGTAACGAGTTATGTAACGAGCTTATCATGAGACTGGCAACATTCTCTAGGCTCACCAGTGTATTAGCGATGTTTGGGTCGGTTCCTAAGAGGACCATTCCCGTTGTGTTATGTGTCTTTGTTGTGATGCAATATCTATTGCGGTGTTATGTTGTGCACGTGGAAACGTGCAAAGTGTTGTTAAGTGTTGTATGTATGTTATATGTTGTAAAATGTGGAGTATGCGGATCATGGATATGAATCCCAGTTTGAGAAAAGAGGCGTTTAAGGATAACCCGATTTAAGGGTAAGTGTCGTCTGTTAAGGAAGTAGCTCCATTAGAGGAGGAACCTCTAGGGATATTGAATACCTTGAGCGACTTATTAATTAAGGATATATTATCCGCTTGTTGAGCCGTTGAGGCGAAATGATTATGTGTTGCGTGTTACAGTTGCATGTATGATTTAAAAATAATCAACCGCATGCTAAGACGACAATTAGTTGTGCGTGGCCGGTAGCATGTGGGCTGCGGGATTACCATACCAGCAAAGGTGCTGAGCCCCTTGGGGGCCACCCTTTCTCTTCTTTTCCTATTTCAGGTACGAAGTGCTGGAAGCCGTTCGAGAGTAGGACGGGTAGTCGTCGTACATGGGTAATCATTTAAGTGTATGTAACAGTAGGTGTAGTAAGACCGAAATTGTTGTCGACACCAGTTTATAATACTCGGTATAGTGAAAGTCGTACGTTGTTGTTGTTGTTAATGGAAAGGAATAGTATGTGTAGTCGCTCGGGAATTTAGCCCATCAGACGGTACAATGTGTATGTATTAGCCTTGTTAGCCACGTGGGTGGCTAACGGCGTGTAACACCAACGAGATAAGTAATGGATGAGGTTTTTTTCCGCTGCAGTTTATTGTAAGTGTGTTATTGTTGGATGGGGTGTTACAAAAAGTGGTATCAGAGCGAAGTATCGCTCTGATGACTGAATTACCGAGTTTAGGAAGTACCGAGTTAGGATTTTAGTACTTTGGGTTAAGGGCTGAGTGATAGCGTGAGAGATACGCCAGTTAGGTATTACCAGTGTGTACTGGAAACCTACAAATCCTTCCCCTCCACAATCCCTGTTTGATAACTTGGGAAAGAACGCCAGAGAGATGGAAGTCCTCTCTTACTCGGGAATACCCGATCTGGCTGTTATTAAGTACCTCTAAAGGTACGGAGAACCTGTCACACGGTAGATCCCGAAAACTGGGAATCCGGAGACGGTCTCCATCTGAACAATGTTAACCGCATTTAATAGCGAAGAATGAAGGATTTTGTGTATAACAGAATAGAATTTCCGGCAACCTGGGTCGACATGCGAGCAGTCGAGGATACCAGCTTGCAACGCACTGACCGTGCAACAACAGAAGTGGATTAATACAACTCGGGACGAGTGTCTACGGGACCACAGTTGATAAATTATACACCAACGGTATACCAACCGACAAAGGAACTACAACGTAGTGCCCAAACAAGAGACAAGTCTCAGTAACCACGTCAAATACGTGGAACGGGCTACGAAGAGAATACAATACTAAGAAAAGGGGTCTCCCAGAATAGGAAACACCCTAGTTGATGATCGTCATGTGAAGACAGTAAAGTCACCTAGAAGAGTTATTATCAAGACGTAAGATCAAGTGAGGGCCAACAAGGCCACTGATGACAGTATGGGTAAAAACATACCACAACCGGTAAGTGCTAAACATAGCCAGTTAGAATGGCGCACTTGCCATAGCAAGTGTGCTATAACAGGGCTGTTCGGGAAATTTATAACCACTACAGAGTACTTAGTAAAGTACCATGAAGTTAAACAGGATCATTATGACCATGGAAGGGCTTGGTAGCCTAACCTCTGTAATTGTAAATACACCAGTCAGCAAGAAGCTAGACTTGGGTAAGGTAAGAAGATGTTGTGAAACCATGAAAATTTTTCTTTCAACCCAGATTTATACAAACCCTTTTCTTTTCAAAACCAAATTTTCTTTCAAACCAACACTTCTTTCCAACCTTCTTTTAAACCAAGCCAGTAAAACCAGGGACAATTGACGAGGATACAACAATGGATAAACTTTCCCTCGATTAAGTTCGGGAAGTAAGGAATGAATATTGTCACGGGACAAAATAAGGGAGTTGACAACAGAATACTTCACCTAGGCGTGTGACGGACACTACGAGTGTACCAACTGAATTGTGGGACAACCGCACTCCGATAGGAGCTTGTGGGCCCGACAGACCTACTTATAGGTTAGTTGGGTAAGTAGCAATGTATCAGTATGGTACCCCACATATGTATACGAGTGGAGTCCGAAACACGGGAAGTAGTCGACTCCGCCTACGGTCAGCAGTATAAATCAAACAAGAGCTAGAGATTACAAGGAATGGTTGAAGTTAAGGAACTCAGTTAAGTTAACGAGATTAAAAGGATTAGTGAATTCCTCTCAAGGAAATGTTTAAGAGTTAGGAAGTGCGAAGGGCACAAACTGTTATGTAAAGACATCACATATGTCTTAAGGATCCTTAGGGATAAACATGTTAGCTGGAACGAGACCCAGCCTGTGCATGGCAAGGCAGATGCCTAATGTGGACACATTAATGTGCAAAGAACGGGATGAAACTCCCAGAATGAGTACCTACACTATCAGGAAATGTTGATCTTCACAGAAGAAGATAATGATAATAAGCCAGCTAAGAACGCAAAACGGCGTGGCTAACTAAATATACCAATAAGTGTGAGCCAAATGTAATGGCATAACTTAGCAACACCTAGGAGCAGTCCTTGAAGGGTTCGCATCAACAATTGTTGAATGAAACGCATGACAGAAACACAAGGGTTGAAATTAACACCCAGTTTAGACCTAAGTTGTCAGGAGACGGACTGACAATCCTAAGGGCATCCCATGAAAGGAAATGGAATGCAACGACCTTGTCATGGAGCTCAAGGCAGCAAGGCTTATAAGCCATAAGCAAGATATGTGAGAATTTGAGTTAATTATAGAAGTTTATGTAATGCAAGTAAATAGAGTGGTAAACGAACCACTGCATTAAGAGGGGGGATACCTCTCGATATTGTGAGACCGCAGGAGCGGTAGTTACGTGAATCAAGTTAAGAAATATGTTAAGGATGGACAACGTTATTATTGAAAGAGAGCAGTTAGCTTAGTAGTACGTGTGTATAAAGTGAAGCACCTGGCTGAATAATGCCGGTTTGTGACTCGAATGATCGATGCTCAAGGAGCATTTAGTAGTCATCCAAAAGAATGACACATAATACGAGTGATGTAAGTATATGCGTGGAAGTTAATGTGACAGTAAATACGATGTGAGCTAGTGTTATACAATAAGCACGGTGCGCAGTAAGCGACCGTTGTATAAGTGTTGTTAAATAATGATATGTCGGATAAGACCAGTTATGAGTTAAACTCAATGGACATGCAAGCAAGTGATGATACACAGACTGGGCAATAAGCCAATGGTCGGTACTATGTGATGAGGAACTCAGTGTGAATTCCATGGCCAATCACATAAGGGATTTACTGTCAAGAGTTTACGCCTCTGCACTCTGTATGACTGAGTGTTTTGGTATTGCACTTGCGCAGTAATGAACGAGTGGGATAGCTAGGAATTGGAAACATGTTAATTGTGAAGCAATAATGTTATAATGATCGATGCATAGGAAATGCAAGACCGCACCCATAAAGGAGTACTTGTACAAAACCAAATGTGGAGGCATGATTAACAGTAAGTGACTACAGTAGCACTAACTGCCAAATATCGGTATGGAATATACCCCAAATGTTGTAAATAGCTGAGAGAGCACTACACCTAGGTAGTAGCTCAATCTCAATCGACAATAAGTCGAAAGGGAACAAGTCAATCATTGTGAAATACACAGCTGTATACACAGTAAATTGTCATGGAAGTGGATAGGAAGTTTATAACTCACCGAATTCGCTAACGGTAAGAGATACCACGCGCCAGTTGAGAAACCATGGTTACCAAGATAAAGGTAATAAATTGGAGATGTACAATACAGTAAGAATGACAAATGGGGCAATTAAGCTCTACAGTTACTAGAGTTTCGCAGCAGAAACTAGTGAGCCAGTGATTCAAGTGTTGAATGTGCATGGTGAACATGAGTGAAGGGCTAATTATTAATGCCTAGAAGCCTAGCAGGCCAGAATCGAAACCAACTAAGAGTTTAAGCAAACTCCAATGATAATTCTTGGTTTAGGAACTAAACCGCCAATATGGTTAAGATCCTCTAATCAGAATCCATTGTGTAATGGACCGCGTGGAAGTTAAGATACTTCATGACGGCAGAACATTATAAGCCAATGTTTAGTGATTGATTACGTGGGCGTAATCCCTTTTAAGGGGGGTAGAGCGCAAAACCACTTAGTGTATATTACCGTACAAGTGTACGTAGTGTATGTGACTTATATTGTGCATAGCACAAAATTATTTATTGTTTTGATGATTGGTGTGTGTGTTACGTAAACATACACATTCATTCATGGTTTAATTGTGGTAATTGCAGACAGAAGTTGCGAATACCATTGTGATAAGTGTGTGTATTTGTTAACAGTTGTGTGTGATAGTACAAGTGTGGGGAGTAGAGAAACTCCCGGGGGAACAAAAGCCCCGACAGTGTATAAATGTGAAATGGTGTGTTGTATTTTGATAAAATATGTGTATATATACTATATAGTGATTCAAAAAGGGCATGATACCGACATAGAACCTAGTGAGAATAAGATTCCCTAGGCAACAGGATTAAAAGTGAGTGGAGGTAACTGATAGACGGAGTTCTATCCTTTGGAGATGTTATGATCATGATTAGAATGATTTAAAAGATAGAAAATTGGAAATGAGTGATTTATTTGATGCTTGAAAACGAAGTGGGAAGTGGAACTTGATTTGCATGTGATCAAGGGAAGCCGAACACAAATTGGAGTGGAAGGATAGTTCTACACTGATGCTGATCACATCAGGGTTGGATGATTCTTGAAGCTCCCTATAAGTGGTCACAAATAACCACGCTAAGAAAAGAAGCAAAGAGCTTAAGTTGGACTTGGAGTTGTGTGTGCTTTCAAAAAGATTTTCAATGGTATTTATAAAACGTTGATAGATACTTTACATAATTAAGTTCTCTTACTTAACCTCTAAAGGAAATTTTAAACTTAAGTGATTGTTTTGATCTCCCAAGGACACGGGGACGGAAGGTGTCCATCGCGACCGGGTTCTGCGGGATCACAGTGTATATCAAAGATATTTTCGATTGCAATACATGCTATGACATGTTGTTTGGTATGTGTGATAAATGTTATTTTAACTTTGATTTCCTAAAGTGTATGCTATCAAGACCTATGAGTCTAAATGTGTTGTGTTACATAGACCTATGTGTCTAAAGACTGTTATGTTATCGGGACCTATGTGTCTAAATGTTGTTATGTTACCCAAGACCAGTGAGTCAAAGGGGTTGTTATGTATGTGTAAGTGTTGTTAAGATACCCGGACCATTGAGTCCGAGGTTATCATGTGGATATGTTATGTTATGTGTGGATGTGAATGTGTTGCCCGGAACATTAAGTCCGAGGTTGTGATGTAAAGTGTGTTTGGTTATGGAAGTTTATTTCCAAGTAATCCCCGTATTCTAATCTAATGATGTGTGGGAAATGTGAACTTCGAGGACGAAGTTCTTTTAAGGGGGGTAGATTGAAATACCCCAAACCTTGATATGCGGTTTAAATATTAAACTATGGTATGTAAAGGCTAAAAGTGCCTTAGGAACATCAGTGTACAATTTAAACCATAGTAAAATGCAATAAAGCATTAAGACACAGTTTGAGCAAAAACATGCTCTAAGCTATGAGCGAACTTGGTTAGGACCCAAAGAGCCTACCAAGGCTTAATAATATTCAAGTATTATTTAATAAGGCTAATTAAATCCTTAGGAAACTTTGGTAGACAATGAAACCAAACAAACACAATAAATACCTTAAAGTCAATATGAGCAAAAATGTGCTCTAAGCCTGGGATAAATTTGTATAAGACCTAATGGTCATACCTATACCTTAAAAGTATGTTAATGAACATATTTAATCAATTACCAAAGAAAAGCAAGCTTGAAAACAAGTTAAAACACAAAATGTGCTCTAAGGAGTCTTAAAGCACGTTTTTGAAAAATTGTCTTGTAAATGAGTTTTGAATGGCTAGATGTCCATCATTACTCTTTAATTAACATGTGTACTATATAGTATCACATTTGGAAGTCTATATCAATGGGAAATCAAAAATTTCACAAATATGTGCCTTAGTTTGTGAATAGTGCCCAAATAGTGCTAGTTTTGACTTAAGTCAACTTTAATTAGTTAAATGGTCAACAAAGACCATAAGTATCTTATATATTGAAGGGGGCACGGTTTTTAGTGTGTGAGTCATCACACTTGGCTAGCAAATAAAGAAAAGAAGAAAGAATAAAGTGAAAAGTTACTTTATGCCTTATAACATAAATATCTCCAAACTAAACCTCTCTCCTCACTTTCTCTCTTTTCTTCTTGGTTCCCACCGTCTCCAACCTCATCCTCCCTTCTCCATCTCGTTTTGCTACAGCCATATACCATTCTCCATCTTTGAATGCTTGTAACTTCTAGCTCCATGCACCAAATCAAATTCCAAGACCATATTTGTCTTAGTTAGGTCAAGCTCTACACTTCTCTCTTTTCAAATCTTCAAGAACTCCATTTTGGTGCCATGAAGATTCTCCATTGAAGGAGCTTGAGCTCACCTTTTCAAGCCTTGACATTCTCCTTTGCTTCAAGGTAAGGAAAATCAAAGAAAAACAACATTTCCTCTTGTTTTAGTGTGGCCGAAAATTCACCTTACAATGGTGCATTACCTTGCTATCTTTTAGCTTAATCCAAACTTCAAAGGGCTAGGAGGAGTCCTATCTTGCCACTTGTTCAAGTTCTCTTTCAAATTCCAAAGGTAAACATCAATTTTAGTGTTTTAAGACACTTATGTAAACCTAGGGTTTAATTATGAGTTTGAGTATTAAACTTAATGCTCATTACCCTTATATGTATATTGGTTAGAAGGTTGACAAGTGATAAAAGCTCCTTGCCGATTTTCAATCAAGAAAAACAAGAGAAAACAAGTGAGAAAACTTGGAAAAACAAAGAGGTAAATAACCTCTCTTAATGTGGTTTATTGTACTAGGGAATTGAGCTATATTTGCTTAATAATAACCTAAAGAGCCAATGGGAAAATGAGCTAGAAACTATCCACAAGGTAGACTAAAAGGACATGGGAGCATTGTTGTGTGTATTCGCAGGTTGAAGGCATTTAAATGTGGAAATTCAGTGTTTATGGTTTATGAAATTTAAGGGCCTAAGAGCCAAGCAATTTAAGTTTATGCGCTATATTGTGATGTAGTGTAGTTAAAGGCTTAGTTGTGTGTAAAGTGAATTTCTTGTAAAGATGAATGTCTTGAATGGTTAAAGGATGAAAAACAATATGTTTGTGTGTAAGGAATGTGTATTAAGTGATTAAGTGTTCTTGGTTGTCTAAAGGTGAAAACCTAAGTGTTTGGGTGTGAGAGTTACAAGGGAAGCTATGGCAAAATTTAGTTGATAAACAAAGGAGTTTATGTGATGAAATGAGATTTTAAGACCTAGAAGGTGCTAGGAACTTGTTAAGTGTTAAGATGGTGGAAGAAGGTGAATCATGGTGTTCTTAGGTGTTAAGGTGCCATGGGCATTGTCTTGGAGGATTTAGAACTCAAATGGGTGTTTTGAACACACCAAGGAATTGTTATGTGAAGTGTTAAGTCTTGTTCAAGATTTGGTAAACAAAGGAAAAGAAATGCCTAGTGAAGGTCTAAGTGAAAACTTGTGGAAATTATAAGCAATTGTGCAAAGGAGGTGTGTATGAGAAATAATGCTTTTGGAGTGGTGGTAATGTTTGTGAGACAACACTTTGGTTAGTTGAGGTAGTAGGCATGATATACCACTTAGAAATCTAAGAAAAATGTTATAAGTGCTAGGAATTGTTGTAAGGAATTGAGTAACCAGTTAGTGATGATTTAGGAAAGTTTAGTGCTTGTTTTAAGGTGTTTAAACATGTAGGAAACATGTGGAAAGTTTATGGAATGATTAGGTAAGGTTTAAGGTTGGTTTAGGGGTTGAAAAATGATGTTTTGACAAGTTAATAACATGGTCCGGGACCTAGCCCTTGTATAGGTACCCGGACCACCCCTTAAAAAGAGCCGAGAGTGAAGTTTAGAAGTGGTCCGGGTCCTTAGTCCAGGACCAAGACCCGGACCAAGGGTAAAATAAGGCCGAGAGAGTACATTCTACAAGTGGTCCGGGACCTTGGGTCCGGACCAAGTCCCGGACCAGGCCAAAAGTGTTGCAAAATCTGTTTTAAAGGCTTCTAATCATGGGGAATTGAATGGTAATGGTTTTAGGTGATGTTTAGGCCTTGTTTGGTGGCATATAAAGGCCTTAAAATGTGTAAACAAGTGTTGGGTTTGATGTGAGAGTTGTAAACTTAATATCACAAGAGAAAATTAAATATAACGGGATGACGGGGTAACTATGGGCGCATTAGACGTTAAACAAGCATGTTACTCCAATGTTAATGAAAGTAATTGTAATGTTATCAGTTGTTCGAGAATTGCTCGAGGAACATAAGTGGACATGATAAAGTGGACTCCGGTGACAGGTATGGTTTTCTTGCAACCTGTGTCCTACCGGATTACACCGGCTTGTATGCCAATGTGTTTTTCTGTATGTTTGCCACGTTATGAGATAAATCATGAAACAAGTTTACAGTCGTTATTGTTATTGTATGTTTACGTGCCGGTACCGGTAACCTCGAATGCGCTTGAAGGGCTAGTTGACCACTATTAGGTAAACGTAGGAGAACGGTATCCGGTGATAACGTTTCCGACCTAAGGAACGTTCTAACCACGGCTATGCGTGAGTTAGTTATGTAATGTTTGTGTGTGATGTTGGTGTATGAATGTATGACTCCCCTTCCTTGTGTTGTCTAACAAGACTTAACCCAATGTTGTGATTGTTTAACTAAGTTCAATGATGAACTTCTGACAAGTGCTAACGGGGGAGTGAGGAGTCCGGTCTGTTCCGGCCACGCGTGTGAGTATGGGGGTCGTTGTCATAGCAGGTTCGATCCTCTCCGTATGTTATGGTTGTTTTCCAATTTGGTTCCCAACCTTCCCTTTAGCTTAACCAAGGCTATTACTGACTCACGTCGGGCCACAGGGGCATACTATTGTTATGTTTGTTTCGGTGTGCTTGGATCACTATATCCGAGACACCTTGTGTTAAGTTAACCGTTCATTTAACGAGACGGTAACGAGTTATGTAACGAGCTTATCATGAGACTGGCAACATTCTCTAGGCTCACCAGTGTATTAGCGATGTTTGGGTCGGTTCCTAAGAGGACCATTCCCGTTGTGTTATGTGTCTTTGTTGTGATGCAATGTCTATTGCGGTGTTATGTTGTGCACGTGGAAACGTGCAAAGTGTGGTTAAGTGTTGTTATGTAGTGTATGTTATATGTTGTAAAATGTGGAGTATGCGGATCATGGATATGAATCCCAGTTTGAGAAAAGAGGCGTTTAAGGATAACCCGATTTAAGGGTAAGTGTCGTCTGTTAAGGAAGTAGCTCCATTAGAGGAGGAACACTCTAGGGATATTGAATACCTTGAGTGACTTATTAATTAAGGATATATTATCCGCTTGTTGAGCCGTTGAGGCGAAATGATTATGTGTTGTGTGTTTACAGTTGCATGTATGATTTAAAAATAATCAACCGCATGCTAAGACGACAATTAGTTGTGCGTGGCCCGGTAGCATGTGGGCTGCGGGATTACCATACCAGCAAAGGTGCTGAGCCCCTTGGGGGCCACCCTTTCTCTTCTTTTCCTATTTCAGGTACGAAGTGTTGGAAGCCGTTCGAGAGTAGGACGGGAAGTCGTCGTACATGGGTAATCATTTAAGTGTATGTATACAGTAGGTGTAGTAAGACCGAAATTGTTGTCGGCACCAGTTTATAAATACTCGGTATAGTGAAAGTCGTACGTTGTTGTTGTTGTTAATGGAAAGGAATAGTATGTAGTCGCTCGGGAATTTAGCCCATCAGACCGGTACAATGTGTATGTATTAGCCTTGTTAGCCACGTGGGTGGCTAACGGCGTGTAACACCAACGAGATAAGTAATGTGATGAGGTTGTTTTTCCGCTGCGGTTTATTGTAAGTGTGTTATTGTTGGATGGGGTGTTACATAAATCTTTATAATAATATATTGGAGTGTTTAGAAATTTTCCCAAGATTTATTGACTTATAAATCTTATTATTAAATTCATAATACTATATAATAATATATAATTAGGGTTAAATAGGAGAAACCCCTAAATAAATTTCACAATTCCATATAATAATTTAATATTCATAATTCCATATAATAATTTAATATTTAATTCCATATAATAATTTAATACTTAATAGTATTATTAAAGGTTTAATAAAAAAAATCCCCTAAATTAATTTAAATTAATTTAGGGGTATTTCAGTATATCCCCCTTAAAAGAAACTTTGCCTCGAAGTTTAAGAAAATCAACTAGTAGGCACTCACATCGCTTCGGGTGTGCTAAGACAATGATAATTCCAATGAAATTCCATACCAATCCAATCCTTTATTTCCATCCATTTCCATAACAACATTCCACTCGAGATTACTCACTCAAAACGAACCAAGATATACCAAGACATAGCATGATGAAAATCAACAGTCACATACTGTGTCATATTGTAAAAACCAAGCACATACAAACACCTCTCATTCTGCTAATACTGTTCTCCCTTTACTAACAATGCAACTAGGCATAATCCGGATGAGATACGAAGGAGGAGTATGCCAGCATATCCCCTTAAAAGAGCTAAGGTACGCCCTCGTACCGCTACTAACGGCACATTCAAAGAATTCAACACCTTATTAACCAGCTTTGTTGTGAATTTACTACACCGTTGATTTTATCTATGATTGTTACATATATCTGTATCTCTTGATTGTTATGTAATTGTATTTCCTTGGTGGTTATAAAATTTTATCTTATGATTATTATCCATTCATTTAATGACTGATACGAATTATATGTCCATATATGATCATTTATCATATCAATTATATTACCAAGCTATAAACCAGGTGTAACGTACTTGAGTAGTTTAACATAATATTCCCGATCATTTAATAATCCTCAATAATCTTCCAAAATTATCTTCAAAGGTTTATTAGTCAACCATATGTTAAAACTCTATAAGATAAATATTTTCTGTGACTTTTCAAGTTTCAATTGTTTTCATAATTAACTATCGTATTTTAGACGATTCATTCAGTGTTTACTTTATAAAATTTACTTATTATATAACTTCACCCAAGGTAGAATTTTAGGAAGTTCTTCCAAAATCTGATTCCTTTATCTTAAAATTTATATATTATATTTTTTTAAGGTAGGGACTCTATATAAAATTTTAAGTCAAGTGAGCTAGTCTAATGAAAACTCACTCACTCTTGGTAATTATTTTTCTTAAGGTTTGTTCTATGTAAGTATTCTCCTGATTATTAAATCTTAGTACTCCCTTAGACAATGGTGGCTTTTGTAAATATCACTCTTAGTGTGACTTCTAAGATTTTATCTATGTATAAGGTTAAACTTCTAAATAAACATGAGGATTTCCAAATCTTTAAGTAACTCTCAATTTTTCACTAGACACTCAATACTCCAAGTGTTTAAGGCTCAATAATATTTAGTTTATTATTACTAAAGTGTTTTCACTCCATAGGTAAGTATTTTTCACCAAGGATTTAACTCGGTAAACTCTTTACATGCATGAATTTAGTACTGGATCTTAATATACGAGTTTTGAACTGTTCATTGTGGCTAGTAATGAAATATGCCTAGCTCAAGATTCCATGATGGTAACGTCTTACCACCACTTCCCCTCAAGTTCAACACAATCCATCACCTGCGTAGAAGATTATTTATAGTTAGATGACAAGGCTTGTCTAGCCCCTAAACTTCTAGAAGTGGGTGTGCACCCCCACTACTTTCAGCCTAGGAGTTCGTCGCACCAGGCACTTCCCGTAGGGTGTTAGGTTTATGTGTTTTCTTTCTAAAGTTAACATAGAGTTTTAATGTGTTTTACAAGTTCAGATGTTGATCTTTTCTAATACGCTACTAGTTCTGGTTAGCTTAATAATTTTCTAGACTTAAGATTTATCTTAAACATTAGCTTTAGGAAATAAATTGATACCAAGTAGTTCATGAGATTTATTTCAAACTTTAAAGGAGTTGAAGTACTTTCACATAATATCAATACTAATTTAGTTATGTAAAGTTCTATTTGTATACTGTTTTCAACCAAAAGTATTCTTTAAAATTCTAGGAATTTGTGTACTAGCTTTTAAAGGATTGCATTTTTAGCAATGTATTCTCCATGAGTATGCTTTTGAAAAATAGCTTAATATTTGGTTTATCTCAACCAAAATCTTATCGTACTTAATATAGGATGTTCCAAACTTATATATATATATATATATATATATGTATATATTGTAGTTATTGTTGGAACGGTATAACAACACATCACACTCAACAGACATTCACAAAAGAAAAGTGTGTAAAGGAATCGTTCTCAATTCCAAAAAGGGTTAGGAGTCGTGCCTTACTGGAGTCGTCACTTCCCAATTCTACCCCAGTTCCCCAGTTTTAAGTGCACCTATAATCTAAGTATTTCACTCGGCTTGTTTTCTCGGGTTCAGAGCGTAACTACGCTCTGATACCACTTTCTGTAACACCCCTATAAATAAAACACAGCGGAAAATAAACTAAAGGTGCTACAGACCATCGGGCTCCAAACACCCGGTACCAACCTCACCAATTACAACCATTACAATTATCTAAGTTATGGTCTGAACTTCGAGGAAAATTAACATTAACAAAACAATAATAAAGTACATTCACTCTCCATAAACCTAATCCCATCCCAATCACTCATGCTCTTCGTGGCCACCTGTAAATCAATTTGTACCTGCAAGATGAAACCAAGCAGCCCACCCCGGGAGGGGTGAGTTAGTTCCCTGGAATGGAACTGGTACAATTCTCCAAAACAATCTTTTAAACGAAACTCTTCAAAATAAACAGTAACTTGAAATTAAACTCTTGAAAGTAAAGCAGGAAAACAAGGCACTTTAAAATCACCAAGCCAAAGATAACAAGTTAAGGATAAAGATAAATGATAGAAAAGGTAAAGTTAGTGAAACAAAATCACATCATGTGTTAGTGAACATCCATTTCCTTAGTTAAACCCAATTCCCATTAGGAGTATAAAAACTCAGATAGTCACAAAGGACTAGGAATGATAAAACAGATCCAAGAACCAAGAACTCAAGAGTGGAATAATTTCAACTGGGAGAGATGGCCCCCACCGCCAATCACGTCCTTTTAGGACAGGGGATATACAGCCCCTCACTGTTTATCACGTCCACTAAGGACAGGGCATATACAACCCCTCACTGTCTACCACGTCCACTAAGGACAGGGGATATACAGCCCCTCACTGTCTATCACGTCCACTAAGGACAGGGGATATACAGCCCCTCACTGTCTATCACGTCCCTTTCTGGGACAGGGGATATACAGCCCCTCACTGTCTATCACGTCCCTTTCTGGGACAGGGGATATACAGTCCCTCACTGTTACCATTGAAGACGCGCGCACGTCGAAACCTCAAGAACCAGCTCATGGATGAAATAATATCCAGAGTCAAAAGAAGAATTTCCAAGATTGACCTTTTTTCCAAATTCCCACTAGATCACCAACTACCCAGAGCAATACCAAAACACTCAGTCCTACAGAGTGCAAAAGCGTAAACCCCAAGCAGTCAATGTCTAATGGAACAACCAAATAGAAGGAACTAATACCCAAGTGAGTTTCACATCCAAGGCTCAGTTAGTCAGACAAGCTGAGTTAGTCACACAACCATTTCCTTTTTAGAAATTCCTCTTAAAGTCAGTTAGCGTTTTCCAAAACATTCCACAAGTCAATCAGCAAAAATATCGGAGTACGAGAAATCGTACAAAACATTCCATAGAGTCCAAAACACAACAAGCTGAGTACGAGAAATCGTACCTGGGTAACGCTGTAGCAGTTCTAGTCAACTTGCACAAACAATCAACAATACTCTGAAGAATATTAAAAGGTAGTCTATCATCAATCACCTATAGCCTAAGTTAAGCTTAAATAAACTCCTTACTCTTATTCCAAAGTCTCAATTGTCTTTTAAGCCCTCACTTATGTGTTATGTATAATCTTTGAGTTATCTGAGAACGTTGTATAGCCCAAGGTGGTAAGATCAAGGAATGTATCTTATTAACACCTGCTAACTGACCACTCCTATCCACTTTATTCATATTTAACCACAATCCTCACATTCAAGACTTTTGAGACCTTTATAACACAAATGTGTTTACATTATATAATTAAATCTAAGAATTCCAATAGTAATCTTAAGCTGAATACCTTTATTCTTAATTTAGAATAAACATTGTATTATGACCTATGATAGATTCATCCCATAATAATATACTATTATTTCACAATGTAATGATTATGTATTTTATCAATATCTACTAGATAATCCATTGTGATTAAGTTTTCCCCTTAACTTAATTAAGATCTACATCTTGTATATTGGAACCATAGTGTTGTAGACCATTATATCATAACCTAATTGAGTTACTAACTCATTTATCTTATCTTTAGTCCAGAAAGACTTTTTATTACATCCAGCTAATAATCTTGACATAAGATGTTAAATTACTTTTCATCTTGAAACAACTATATTATAGTTAACTTAGACTTATTGAACTCTTATATTTAGTATTCACAAGGTACATTATTTGCTTAATTATTACCTATATAATAAGGTGTTTAAATATAACCTTTTATGTATCCTTACTTACCTTTAATCTCCTAAATATTTTATTTTTACACCCATTCACTCTATAGACTATGTATAATCCTTTTGTACTAAACTTTAATAAACTTAAGCCTTAAATACGTTTTAAATTGTTTCACAAAACCTAAGGTTTCAAAGGAATAACTTAATAAATTAATTTCCTTTATTGTATTTAGGATGGACAATATATCTACACAGAGTAGTATTTATCAAAGAATTAAATTCTGGTTCGCAAGTGAAATTGTTAATTATTTAATAAGATAAACCATTTTGAAAATTCTCATATTTTATATTCAAAACAACATACCATTATTTCCCATTACCGTAAAGTATATCAATATAATATCTTATGTAACTTAGTTTTAACTAATAAAAAGGTTCAAAGGTTTTAAGTATCAAATTCCTATCTATAAACCTCCTATAAACTCTAACTACTAAATACCCCACTTAATTGTATACTCACCCCTGAATACTAGTAATAAATGTATTTTATATGGCTTATCTAATTCAAAGAAACTTAAGGATAATTGTTTAGATAAATTTCCAAATCATCGTTTAATATATAATATATCATAATCCTTATAATGATTCTATCTTAAAACATTAAGTTATATGTCACTACCATAAATGTTAAGAAATGATTAAATATAGACTTACTAATCCACCTCACATTTAGTTGTAAAAGTATTTTACTTATTTTATTATGGTTTATATACTAAGAATATTTAGATGTAATCGTATTACATTTGTTTATCATTAATTATAGAATAAGATCTATTTGTGCAACATTTTATGTAATCTAATCACAATTTTTCCTAAGTTTTAACTTATTAATTACTTAACCCCAATTTTAGATTTACATCCTGGTTATTGACAAATAATACTATACATGCATTTTAATATGGTTATATATAAACCTTGGAAACTCAAAGGTAACTCTTAAGCCTAATACATAACTATAATCTAATACCACCTCATATAATATCCTCCCATTAGTATTATGTAGAGGTTTAGTTTAACTTACTAATTCCTTCGTATTATATTTCCTATAAGGTATCTAATTTTATTTATGTTAAATGTGTATATATTTATATATACTAGGATTTGTTCAAAACATTATTTATGTAGTTTATTGTATTTAATTATGTTTAATAACTTTTAGGCATAACTACAACCGACCTATGGTTTATTAAATAAAGTGTTTCCTTTATTTATTTAATATATATAAGTGTACCCGTACTAGAAATCAACTAAGACATTCCCTATGTAACTTATCATATTTAAACTATCTTATTAATACAACCTTAAACTGTATTCCAAGTATGTTTCGTTAAGTATCTCTTTTACCATATCATAGGATACTAGCTCTTATAACATTTAGTTATTACAAGTGTTAATTTAATTAGTTCCTTGTTTTACTCTAAGTTACTACTTAATTCCCTTTTTATAAATACGTAAAAATATATATATTTATTCCTTAGTTTAATTAAAAATATTAACTCCCATATAATATAGTAAATAAAATGTAGGATAATTAAATTCCTTAATTATATAAGTTTCTACTATGTAAGTATATATACATATATGTAAATAATTTCACTTCTCTTAAAAGCCAATACCAAAACATTTATAAACTTACTGTTATAAAATGTAAATTTAGTTTCCCCTAGCTTAAAAGTTAATTAACAAACCATACTTTAATTTTTGGTTACATTAAAAACCTTATATTATAGGTTATTCTTATGAAAAACTCATAAACACAATTTTTAAAACCTTTTTCCATTGCCCAAAAATTCCCAAATTTAATATACAGTAACTGTAACATTTTAGACATATTATAAAATTTTTATTTCATAAAAATATCTTTTAAATTTAGCCAAATAATTCAAAAACCCGTAACTTGCAAAAATCATAACTTACGTTTAAAAACTCCAAAACCATATTAATTTACATCAAAATAAACTAGATTAAATAAGGAATCTATGGTTAAAATTTCAAGTCAAAATACCTTCGGAAAGGCCATTAACTAAAATCAACAAGTCCGAGCTATTTACTGAAATTTATAGAAACTTTTATAAACTTATTCTGAGACGATTTAATCTCGGCCGTCCAATCTTTTAAAACGAGATCGGACGGCCCCTGTACTCCTAGTTCATCAGCGAACATACTAACCAGGTCGAGTACTAAATCACAGATATCTCCTAATCTACAGAACAAAATCGAGTGATTCTTGTTTCTATGGATTCGAAATCGAATTTCGGTTCTATTGGTGCCAATTTCCCCAATTATAATGCAGTATCCATCGAGTTTCGAATTCAGTTCGAAGGTTAGGGTTTATTTCGGGTACAGAGTTCAATTCGGGAACCAATCTAACAAATTCTCCTAATCTAACTCATAATTGACTAAATTGGAACATGGATTAGGTCGGTAACATGACTACGAATGACAATAACAGAGCAATTGATCGGAAACTTACCGGAGTTGTGCGAATTAAGCGAAATCGAAATCTGGAAAAATATGAACTTTGAGCAGTTCGTGGTGCCAACTTCGAAGATCTATAACTAGCAGTACAAATCGAGTTAGGCTATGAGTAAGGGCTCATTGGAAAGAGCAAACTTAGATCTACGTATTGATTGCAAGAACTAATCCTAACTCGCATCACACAGAAAGAAATTGTAGCTAGAAGTTGCGAGTTTACCTTACAGTTTCGGTATTATTTTATGTGCTGGCGAAACCGAAACTTTAGACACCTTTCCCTTCCAATCGGTTGACAATTGGCTTAAACCATAAACATGAAAGTTTTAGAGGAATTAGAGCTCTTCAAAACGAGCTAAAGAACATGGAATTTGGATGAGTAACGAAGAAGTTATGGCTGATCGAAGTTACCTGATTCGAAGAGAAAACTGGAATTGCAGTTTCGGTTTTTGCAGGGTGGCTACTTTGACTCGATTTTCCGGTTGATTCAGAATGAATTAGGGTTTGTATGAGTTATAGTTGTTTAGAGGGAATGTAGGAGAAGACAACAAAGAAGACGACATTGAAAAATATTGAGAGATGAATGAGATATAGCCGTCTAAAGTTAGGGCAAAATACTGAAATCTGTTACCGAAATTCAAGGGATAAATCGGCTAAGTGTTGGCGACCCGTGACAGAGTGACACGTGGCATCTTTCAAATTTTTGACTCAAAACTTCAATCTAGCATAACTTTGGCTAGGATGATCCGTTTTCGACGTTCTTTTTTTCGATCTTCATGGTTTTCCATAACCTATTTATTGGTATAGGTTTCATGGCCTGGTTTGACCATTCTCAAAAAGTCAACCCTAGCAAGGCTTAATAAGCTTTAATGTTTCTAGGATTTTATATTGACTTTTATATTTCAAAACAATGTTCCAACACTTCCTAAAATCTTTATAATATAATTGGAGTGTTTAGAAATTTTCCCAAGATTTATTGACTTATAAATCTTTTATTAAATTCATAATACATATATAATATATAATAATTAGGGTTAAATAGGAGAAAACCCCTAAATAAATTTCACAATTCCATATAATAATTTAATATTCATAATTCCATATAATAATTTATTATTCATAATTCCATATAATAATTTAATACTTAATAGTATTATTAAAGGTTTAATAAAAGAAATCCACTAAATTAATTTAAATTAATTTATGGGTATTTTAGTATCCCTGTCAGACACAATCGTTTTCGGTACCCCATGATGTCTTACAATCTCTCTGTCGAAGAGCTCTGCAAGCTTTGCCACTTTCCAGGTGTCCATCGGTATGAATCTAGCCACCTTGGTCAGTCGGTCAACAACAACCCAAATCATATTCAGACCTCCCCTTGTAGGCGGAAGCCATACTACGAAGTCCATAGAAATGTCATGGAACTTCCATTCAGGCACTGGCATTGGTTGTACCATACCACCAAGCCGTCGGTGCTCAAACTTGACCTTTTGACAAGTGAGACACCTTAACACATAATCATTCACATCCTTTTTCATGCCTGTCCACCAAAAATAACGTTTCATACCCTTGTACATCTTTGAAGCTCCGGGGTGAATCGAAGTCGTAGAATAGTGAGATTCACTCAGTATGCGCTCTTTCAGCTCAGCGCTACTCCTCGGAATACGCAGTCGGCCATTAAGCCTAATCAGGTCATCATCATGCAGTCGGAAGTCGTACTTCTGACCCTCGAATGTGCCATCAATAAGCTTCTACCTGATCTCTAACATATACTGATCCGTCATCTAAGCACTCCGCACCTCTTCAACCAAGCTAGTATGAGAGACTAGCGAATGGAGAGAGTGTGCTCGGCGACTCAGTGCGTCAGCCACCACATTTGCTTTACCCTCCTTGTACTGTAAATTGATGTCGTAGTCGTTTAAGAACTCGACCCACCTTCTTTGTCTCATGTTCAACTCCTTCTGAGTGAACAAGTACTTCAAACTCTAGTGGTCAGAATATATTGTCACGTTTACCCCATACAAATGATGTCGCCATATCTTCAATGCGAAGACAATGGCACCCAATTCTAAATCATGGGTAGGGTAGTTCTCTTCGTGTTTCTTCAATTGCTGGGAGGCGTATGCCACGACCTTCCCGTGCTGCATCAATACACAACCCATACCTCTGCCTGATGCGTCACAGTAGACCTCAAAACCATCTGGACCGTCTGGTAAAGTCAGGACTGGTGCAGATGTCAGAGCATCCTTGAGACTCTGGAAAGAACTCTCACAGTCGACTGTCCACTCGAATGGTGCATCCTTCTTCACTAAGGAAGTCATCGGCTTCGAGACACTGGAGAAGTCCTTCACAAACCTCCTATAATATCCTGCCAGACCGAGGAAGCTCCGAATGTCGGTAACTGTCTTCGGCCTAGGCCTGGTGCGCACTGCATCTATCTTTGCCGGATCAACAGCGATCCCGGCCTTAGAAATCACATGCCCAAGAAAGGATACTTGGTTCAACCAAAACTCACACTTAGAAAATTTAGCATACAGCTGATTCTTTCTCAACGTTTGCAACACACTTCTCAAGTGGCTTTCATGCTCACCTTTCGATTTCGAGCACAGAAGGATGTCGTCGATGAAGATTACCACTGACTTGTCCAACTGATCTTGGAACAAGCGGTTCATTAAGTCCATGAACTTGGCTGGTGCATTGGATAAACCAAACGGCATAACCGTACACTCATAATGCCCATATCTGGTTCTGAATGCGGTCTTCTCAATGTCACATTCACGGATGGCAATCTGATGGTATCCGGACCGTAGATCTATCTTGGAGAATACTGATGCTCCTTTCAACTGATCAAATAAATCGTCGATGCATGGTAAAGGATAACGGTTCTTCACTGTAACTGCATTCAGCTCTCGGTAATCAATACAAAGGCGGAGACTACCGTCCTTCTTCTTCACGAAGAGGACCGGCGCTCCCCAAGGTGAAACGCTCGGGTGAATAAATCCCTTGTCGAGTAGGTCTCTCAACTGCTCCTTGAGCTCTGTCATCTCTGCTGGAGCCATACGATAGGGCACCTTCGCAATTGGTCCGGTGCCCGGAACCAAATCAATCTTGAACTCTACTTCTCGTGCTGGCGGCATGCCCGGCAGTTCCTTAGGAAAGACATCAGGAAACTCTGACACTACCGGCACATCTGTGCTAAACTCTGGGTCTCTCTCTATGTCCTGGACATAGCAGAGGTATACATCATTCCCTCGTCGTAGCTCACGATACATGGCCATGGCGGTGATGATCTGAGTCGAAGGCTCCCTAGACCTCTGGCGGTATGATATTGTAACCCCAGACGGACTCCGAAGAAGCAGACGATGCTTGACACATAGGATTCTTCCCTTGTACCGCTCCAACCAGTTCATCCCGATAATCACATCAAATCCAAGTCCCTCGAACTCTATCATGTTGATCGGAAACTCCTCATCTTTGATTCGTACACAACATCTCTGTGGTAGCGGGTACACTTGATCCGTTCTTTCGACGGGAGAGTGACTAGAAAGTCAGGCATCTCTTCACCGTCTAACCCCTGCCTCTTCGTAAATGACAGTGAGATAAACGTATATGAGGCTCCGGAGTCGAACAAGATCGATGCGTCCACGCCATTGACTAGAAAGGTACCGGTGAGGATTGTGCCGCTCTTGCAGGCTTCTGCCTCATTACACACTCCTAGTATACCTCCCTTTCCGAGTGCACAGTCTAATATATTTCACAAACTCGTAAGTACACAGTAACAACACGGTTGATATACTCCACAACAACGTCTCTTTATTCATTAACACACTCGTTACACCATAGGTCGGTTCACTCTGTCAACATCACTAACATATACATAACATCCTTAACATACAACTGGCTTCATCGATTACATGGTTACACAAGGCTTAAAACTGCCTGAAAGTCAAATTCAAACGTCCGGTTTTCATGTGTGTGGCATTGATCACTATCGAAGGTGCGGTATTCAATTTGATCTTCTTGATACCGTGGTAAAGCATCCTCGACTGCCCACCCATGACTAACACATCACCTGATTTCAACACTATCTTCTTTGCGAGATCTCCACGCTTCTGCTCGCCGTACACAAACACTACGGTATCACCAATGGACCAAGACACCACGGGTATTCCCTTACTTAGAGACTCGGGTGACTCTTCCTTATCTTGGTGTAACCCTAACCGTCCACCTTTCTGGTAGAAGTTCACAATACATAAATCCGCTTTAACACTCAGAATTGGATCCGGTTCAACTTGCTGAGCAATTCCCACGGCGTGGTTAACGACCGCAAGGAACTCCTCAGGTATACCTGGTAAAATTACTCCGTCTTCAGCTAGCACGTCTTGATATGTCTTGGTGTAAGGATTCCAGTCCTTACCCATGCACATCATCTTCAGCTTCATTTTCGATCCGCTCGGGTACTCGGGTGTGTAAAAACCTCCAGGTGCTGCTCCTATTTTGTTGCACCGCCGGATGATGTGGATTTGTGCTTCGGGTGTCAGGTATCCATTTAAGAGTATCAAACTTGGTTGGATAACTTGACACTACTCCATTGGGAATTCGCTGATGCTGATGGTTGTCTTTTCAGGGTTTGGTGTGGGCGGGATTGAATAACAGATATTGAAGGTTCCTAAGTTTTAACATTACCTAATTTAGGTGTCTTTCACATTATACTTTAACTCTTTACTCACATGGTTATACATTTTGACTCACTAACACACATGCATGAAATGCGGTATGCAATCACTTATTTCATTTAACGGTTTAGGCGGTACCTGGTCTAGAAGAGGGTCCTGGTGCCTCATACTGGTCCTCTACATTCAGGGCGGCCTTGCCGGATCCCGACCCCTTCTCCTTCTGGGAATCAATGTACCTCTGATATGTGGGTGGCTGGTTAGCCGTCTTTGGGCCATCGGTAGTCATGACGGCCTTACCCTTCCACTGCCCCTTGGGCCTGTAGTTTCTGCCATTCGGGTTCTGGAAGCACTCATAGTCACGATGCCCCATCTTCTTGCAGAATCGGCACTGCACATCGTTGCCCTTGCAGTCCCTGCCGGGGTGGTGTCCGTTACACCACTTGCAGTAGTAGTGGCGATCGGATCCGGAACCCGCGCTAGCTGCTAACACATCACACATTCAGTACATTCTTCACATTATAACATCACACACTTAAATTCGGTATTCATAACTAATTGGTTACCCTTGAATGGTTGAGAGCGCAGGGGCTTAGCCGCATATGCATAGGTGAGCTGCAACGGCTCCTCAACAGTGGTGGTCTGGGCTTGGCCCTTGCCACCCTGTTGCTGTCCTTTCTGGGACTGGGGGTAATGCTTCTTCTTCTTTCCTCCCCCGTACCCTTGCGTGCTTTGACCCTCACTCGTGGCCTTGTGCTTGAGCGCATTCTCCTCGTCCCTCAGACGAACGGTGATCTCTACTATAGCAACGGCATGGTAGCACTCCTATATTTAGGGTGTTAGTTATGCCCCACAAATCAAACCCACAATTACATTCACACATTGTACATATTTATTCACATCACACTATAGTTCATTACCTGCAAAGTAGTATATACGGTTGGCCCCATACCATAGCGTAGGCGGTAGCTCAGTCCATTGTAGAAACGGTTCACCAGAATCCGGTCTGAGTACCCAGATCTGGTAGCAGGTGGATAAGTCCGATGAAAGCGGAGTAGTACTCATCTACCGTCATCTTATCCCCTTGTCTCAGATTGTCCAACTCTAGGCGCTTGGCCTCTTGCACGTGTATCGGGTAGTACTTGGCTCGCAGTAGAGCCGTGTACTCCCTCCAACCAAACTGAGGATCAGCCACCCTGTCCTCTCTCACAAGCTTCCACCAACTCTGTGCCAAACCCTTTAGGTAGTAAGCGGCAAGTCGAACCTTGGCACCAGCAGGTACATCCAAGGTCTCGAAAGCGGTCTCCAGTCCGGAGATATACGCCTCCAGCTTACTAGGGTCGGTCTCCCCACTAACCGACGGGGGTCTCAAATCAGCCAACGCCTTGACCCAGTTGGTGTCTCGTGGCGGTGGCGGTAGTGGTTGAACTTCGGGTTGTTGCCCCTGCTGAATCGCAGCTACTAACTGCGGGACCATCTGGACTATGGCGGCCGCTACAGCATCGGCCATGACTTGTGCCGTAGTATTCTCTCCCTGGTTCCCGGTGTCACCAATGCCGCGCCTGCGGCCTCTACCACGTGGTCTACCTGACATCTGAATTCACATGAACATTCATTAGCATCATGCTTTCAAACTTATCGGTCCAACAGTTGTAACATCTTCCCGATAATAAGACATTTCCACACTTAGTTAGTGGTTAACCTTTCCATAACTGTTCACTCAAATAACTGTAGCTAGGTTTCCTAACTCGGTATATTCCTAAGCTCGGTATTCTAGTCATCAGAGCGATACTTCGCTTTGATACCACTTTTTGTAACACCCCTACTACGCACTTAACAACTAATCGAAATCGCAGCGGAAATACACAACTAAACAATAACTAAACTGGTTGGTGCTACACGCCGTTAGTCACCCACGTGGCTAACAAGGCAGAATACATACAAAATTGTATCAGTCTGATGATCAGACTCCCAAGCATAGAACTAAAACCATAAATACATAATATACAATACCGAGTATTTACTTACATCCATCACTGTAACTGTCACTGTAAACTGTCAACAATGTAACACCCCTACAACGCCCCTACCAACTACCGAAATCGCAGCGGAATTAAACAACCTAACAATAACTAAATGCTTCGGTGTTACAACGCCGTTAACCACCCACGTGGTTAACTAGGCAGAAATAATACAAGTGTATCGGTCTGATGATCAGACTCCCGAGCATAGGTCCTAACATCCACGTATATACATAACCAACAATACCGAGTTTTTACTTTACATCACAACTACCAACTGTAAACATCCACCACTGTTATCGAACAGTACCAAAATATAACGCCACGGGAGCACAGGCGCATCCCGGGCTCAACTACCAAAATAACCAAAAGTATATCAACGACCTAGGATCTAGAGCCACTCCGCTTCTTCGATCCTCATCCTGTAAATAAACAGAGCCCCCAGAGGGGGTCAGCAACCTTTGCTGGTATGGTTAACGCGCAGCCCATCGGCTACCGGGATACGCGCAACCAATTGTCATGATAACATGGCATTCATTTTAAACATCCAACATATACATATCATAGCATAGCAAGGGAAATTGCATAGCACAACAACAATACATAACACCATAAAATCGGTTCACACAAGGAAGCTTCCACCATAGTTAGTATACATAGTGAGCCTAGAGATTATTGCCAATCTCGTGCTAAGCTCGTTACCAACCTCGTTACCGTCCAGTTATATCGAACGGTTAACTTAAACCCAAGGTGTGTCGGATATAGTAATCCCAAGCACACCGAAATAACATTTGTATGCCCCTGTGGCCCGACGTGAGTCAGTAAACTAGCTTTGGATAAGCTAAGGGAAGGTTGAAACCAAATTGGAATACAACCTATACATACACCAAGAGAGCCGAACCGGATATGACATCGACTCCCGTCCTCACACGCGTGGCCGGAACATGACCGGACTCCTCACTCTCCCGGTTAGCACTTGTTAGTGATCACACAATGTTTTGTTAAGTCACACACAAGCAAGTGTTTAGGTCTTGTTAGACACACCAAGGGAAGGGAGTCACAATAATACAACATCATAATATATAACAACCGTAAACTCTTTTCATGCCTTAATCTTACAAGGTCGTTAACAATCAGAAAAACAATCAACACACAAGCCGGTGTAAACCGGTAGACAACAGACTGCAAGAAAACCATACCTCGGTCCTTGCCTCGACTGGTCTCCACCTTGAGAGAATCCTAAACACATTTAGTAACGTCGGTTAATTAACGCACTAGTCCATTATTAACATTAACTACTTCACATTTCTAGTTATCTCACTTCCACACTTGTCTTAACTTCTCATCTTTTAAAATGTCATTATAACACTCCTAACATGTCTTATATAACCTTATAATATCATTACTAACTTATTACCATTTTTAGATAACATTTTCCATCTTAAAACAACATTTTTGGTCCATATTGTGGCCTGTCCGAACTTGTGTCCGAACCTCCATGTTCGGACGCAAGCCGTGACTTTGAACTGAAAACAGACACACGTCCGAACTTGTGTCCGGATTTCGGCAGTTCGGACGTGAGTCGAGAATCTCTTAATGCGGAAATCCATGCGTCCGAACATGTGTCCGGACTTCCCAAGTTCGGACACAGTTCGAGTGTGCAAAATTCTTACCCAACAGAGCCTGTCCGAACTTCCATGTCCGGACGGAAGTTCGGACAAGGCAAAATGCTCAATTTCCAAGCCTTTAAACACTTAGCCAAATTCCTCCAAAGCCTCCAACACTTATAGTATCTACTCCATAGGTTCCTAAGTGATGTTTCATGCCTATTCTAACCATTATACCAAGACATATCTTCCACACAAACATCATCATCCAAACATCCTTTCTTACAAATTAAAACTCCTTATGTCATTCTTACAATTCCTTTTTCCAAGCTTACACTTTCTCCTCAATTTACCAAAGTTTGCCTAAGTCTTTACCTAAGTCCAAAATGACTTTGGTACATACTAAAACCTCAAGATCATGCCTAAGTCCTTATTACACTCTAGAACACTTCCTAGTTCATCAAAATTCCTTTAAAACATCTTGAACTCCTTATGCATTTCCTAAATTTCGACATAGGTTCTCCTAGCATTTTGTTACACCAAGCACATTGTTTTCACCATTAAACACCCAAGAACACTAAGAACACCAAGAACACTCTCATACACAAAACTTCACTCAAATCTCACTACATTTAAAATATAATGCATAACTTAAATTGCATGGCACTTAGGCCCTTAAAGTGCTTAAATCATAAACACTGAATTTCCACAATATATATGCCTTTGACCTGCAAATACATACAACAAGACATATGTTCTTTTACTAGTCTCCTTGAGAACATTTACTAGGTCATTCACCTTTTGCTCTTTAGGTAATTTTAACAAGCATTATAAGCTCATTTCTCCTAAGGCATTAAAACAACATTAGGTTAGTATATTTACCTCTTTTCCAAACAACTTCTTTCTTGTTTCCTTATAAAACCGGTAAGGTATTTGATTCCTTGTCAAGTTCTAAACATTGTACAAACAACATAATGAGTATTCAAGCTTTAAGCTTCATCTCATTGTAAACCCTAGATTTACATTGTTTCAAAAACATTAATGTAGTTGTTTTACCTTGGTCTTTGAAGAGAGTTTGAATATCTATGAAGAGAGGACTCCACCTAGTCCATGAAAGGTTGGAATGAAGCTAGAAAAAAGTCACACAAAGAGCACCATTAATGTGCATTTTCGGTCAAGGTAAAAACATGGAAGAAACTTGATTTTTCTTTGAGATTCCTTACCTAGAAGCAAAGGAGATCAATAATATGTAGAAACATAAGCTCAAACTCCTTCAATGGTGGAACTCCATGGCACCAAAATGGGGCTCTTGAAGTTTTGAGAAGATAGGAATGAGGAGCTTGATGAGAGGAAGAAGATGGCGGTATTTGTTTTTGATTTGGTTAAGTGAGCTATGAAATATAGGTGGTCCAAGGTGATGAAACGGTGGTGATGATGTAGCTTGTCCGAAAATGAGAGCAAGAAGGAAGGAGATGGAGTTGGAGACGGTGGGAACATGAAAGAAATGAAGAGGATGAAGTTTAAGTTGCTTTTGTAAGATATTTTAGCTAAAGTAAATAGTAACCTTATGAGTCATCTTTATTTACTTAATAAGCTAACATGTTTGGTGACTCACTACTACAAAAACTGGCCCCCTTTATATTACTAAGGGTGTTTTAGTCCTTATTTGTCAATTTAATTACTTATGATAACATATGTTACAAACTAGCTTATAAAAATCACTATTCATAAAAACAAGGCACATAGAAGTGAAATTTTTGATTTCCTATTGATATGGCCACCCAAATGTGATACTATATAGTACACATATATATTTAAGAGTAATGATGGACATTTAGCCACTCAAAACTCATTTACAAGACAATTTTTCAAAAATGTGCTTTAAGACTTCTTAAAGCACATTTTGTGTTTTAACTTGTTTTCAAGCTTGGTTTTCTTTGGTAATTGATTTAATATGTTCATTAATATATAAATAAGGTCTTGGTAAGTTCATTAGGTATTACCCCAGCTTATTCCAAGCTTAGAGCACATTTTAGCCCTTATTGACCTTAAGGTATTTAATTGTGTTCTTTATGGTTTAAATTGTTTACTAATGTTTCTAAGACATTTTCTTGTCTTAATAAATCATGTTTTAATGTTTAAACAACATTCTAAGGTTTGGGGTATTTCAAACAACCACCACTATATATATATAACGGTACCAAAATATAACGCCACGGGAGCACAGGCGCATCCCGGGCTCAACATCCAAAACATGCCAAAAGTATTTCTACAATCTAGGATCTACAGCCACTCCGCTTCTTCGATCCTCATCCTACAAATAAGTATGGAGCCCCCGAGGGGGTCAGCAACCCTTGGCTGGTATGGTTAACGCGCAGCCCATCGGCTACCGGGATACGCGCAACTAATTGTCATGATAACATGGCATTCATTTTAACATACAACACAATAAGCATAGCAAGAAGTATTGCATAGCACACACAAGCACATATAGTTAGTTCACATGGAGAGCCTAGAGATTGTTGCCAAACTCATGCTTAGCTCGTTACATAACTCGTTACCGTCCCATTAGATGAACGGTTAACTTAACTCAAAGGTGCATCGGATATAGTGATCCAATCACACCGAACAAACATAGTATGCCCCTGTGGCCCGACGTGAGTCAGTAAAATAGCCTTGGTTAAGCTAAAGGGAAGGTTGAAAACCAAAAGAGAAGACGACCTTAACATACAAAGAGAATCGAACCAGTTATGACATCGACTCCCATAATCACACGCGTGGCCGGAACTACCGGACTCCTCACTTAAATAACGAATTCACAAGCAAGTGTATAGGTCAAGTTAGACACCCACACACACACAAGGGAAATGGGGCACATCTTACCAATACATTAGTTTTTAACAACTGTAAACTTATTACATGACTTAATCTTACAAAGTCGTAAACACACAGAAAACAAACAACACAACAAGCCGGTGTAAACCGGTAGGCAATAGACTGCAAGAAAATCATACCTTGGTCCTTGCTGCAAGCGTGACCCGCCAAGCGTAGTCCCTAAACATAATTAATAATGTCGGTTAATTAACTTATTTAACTTCCGTTTACTAAGCATTACATGATTGTATGACATGTTCTAATGCCTAAACTCTTGATTACTTCATTATACCCCCCCTAGGGTTAACTATTAAGCCACTCTTTGTTTGTTTTTTTTTTTACAAGTCTTTGGTAACGACCGAACCTTACCGACGACCTTACACAAGGTCGGTCCATTCCAGTGACTTCCGGTTTGAAAATTTACACTACGACTGACTTTACAAACGTGGTCATGGTCGGTCCATTCAGAACATATTACCGTCAGAAAAATCTACTACGAGACCTGGCAAGTCGGCCCACAAGGTCGGTCCATTTAGAAACAATTCCGTTCAAAAATTTAGGCACGACCGACCTTGCAAGTCCGGTCCCAAGGTCGGTCTATTCCAGAGACTAATCCGTACCAAAATACAAGCCCGACCGACCTTGCAAGTCGGTCCCCCAAGGTCGGTCCATTCCGAGACGTTTTCTAGAAGGGTAAAATGGGCTCGACCGACCTTAAAGTCCGGTCCCAAGGTCGGTCGGCTCCAGACCTTTGTTTCTACATTCCCATTTGACTCCAAACTTCACCTCTGTGCCTAGTATGTTCTAACCACATTTGGCACTTCAAACACACCTTAAGACATCCATTAAACTCCTTAAATCATTCACTAAAATCCTCCCCAAGCATTACACAAATTCTTATAAAAAGGTTCACACTTGTAATGTTTTTCACTAAGTTTCTATGTGGTGTTTTATACCTATAACTACCACTATTCCCAAATTCTTTTCTCACCACTACAACATCATCTCCCAAGCATCTTTTCTCACCAACCAAAACTCCTTGATTTTCTCACAAGTTTACAACTCTACATACAAGGCATTATTTTCTCCTAGTGCACCAAAATTTACATAATTCCTTAACATAACTCACCATGACTTGATGTACTCCCAAAACACTCATTTGATTTCTAAAACCTCCAAGATATTGCCTAAGTCCTTTTTGCATCCTAAAACACCTTAATACAGGTTTCTTTCCCTAGTAAAACACTTAATCATTCTAAACACTTCCTAACTCACCAAAACTCATTTTAAACACCTACAACTTCTTATACATTATCTAAATTTTGACATGGGTTCTTCTAGCACATTGCTACACCAAAACACATAGCTTTCACCATTAAACATTCAAGAACACCCAAATCCATCAAGAGCATTCTTATACACAAAACTTCACCAAATTTACACTACATCACAATATAGTGCATTATTTAAATTGCTTGGCACTTAGGCCCTTAAATAACATGGCTCTTAGGCCCTTAAATAGCATAAACCTTAAACACTGAATTTCCCACAATATATTTGCCTTTGACCTGCAAATACATACAACAACACATATGTCCTTTAATAATCTCCTTGAGAGCATTTTTCTAAGTCATTTACCATTAGCTCCTTAAGTAGTTTTAACAAGTAATATAAGCTCATTTCTCCTAAGACATTAAACTACATTAAGTTAGCACATTTACCTCTTTTCCTTCACAAGTTTTTCACTTATTTCTCCTTGCTCCTTCTTTGATTAAAATCGGCAAGGACTTTGGTTTGCTTGTCAAGTTTCTAATCAATATACAAGCAAGACAATGAGCATTCAAGCTTCATGCTTAAGCTCATTTATAAACCCTAATTTACACATTGTCTTAAAACATTAAGATGTTTGTTTTACCTTGGTATTGGAAGAGAGTTTGAATATGTAGCAAGAGAGGACTCCACCTAGTCCTTGAATGATTGAAATGAAGCTAGAACAAAGCAAGATAAAACACCATGAAGAGGTGATTTTCGATCAACACTAAAACATTAAGGAAATGTTGTTTTTCTTGGTTTTTCCTTACCTTGAAGCAAAGGTGATCAACAAGGCATACAAATATAAGCTCAAGCTCCTTCAATGGTGGATCTCCATGGAACCGAAATGGTGGTCTTGAAGTTTTGAAAGGATAAAGTTGAAGAGCTTGGCAAGAGTAAGAGAATGGTGGTCTTGGAATTTGATTTGGTAAATGGAGCTAAGAAATATAGGTAGTCAAAGATGGAGTTTTTGTGTGGGCTGTAGCAAACCGTGAATGACAAGGAAGAAGAGACGTTGGAGACGGTGGGAACATGAAGGAAATGAAGAAAGTGAAGAAGGTAAGTAAAAGGTAAGGTTTTAAGAGATATTTATGTTAAAGTAAATAGTAACTTGCTTTATCATTCTTTACTTATCGTATTAAGCTAGTAAGGGAATGACTCACCCTTGTAAAAACCGGCCCCCATTATGTAATAAGGGGTATTTTAGTCTTTGTTGACCAATTAACTCACTTATATTGACTTATGTTATAAACTAGCTTAATTTAGTTACTATTCACAAAACAAGGCACATATTTGTGAAAATTTTGATTTCTCATTGATTTAGACTTCCTAATGTGATACTAAGTAGTACACATGTTACTTAAAGAGTAATGATGGACATTTAGCCATTCAAAACCCATTTACAAGACAATTTTTCAAAAATGTGCTTTAAGACTCCTTAAAGCACATTTTATGTTTTAACTTGTTTTCAAGCTTGGTTTTCTTTGGTAATTGGTTTAATATGTTCATTAACATATAAATAAGGTCTTGGTAAGCTCATTAGGTCTTAACCAAGCTTATCCCAAGCTTAGAGCACATTTTTGCCTATATTGACTTTAAGGTATTTATTTGTGTTTACTGTGGTTTAAATTGTTCACTAATGTTTCTAAGGCACTTTTTAGCCTTATTATACCATTTTTTAATGTTTAAACAACATACTAAGGTTTGGGGTATTTCACATTCCAATCTTCAAGGGACTAGGTGGAGTCCTCTCTTGCTACTTAATCCAATTCCTATTCAATTCTTTATGTGTTTTAAGACATTATATAACATAAGGTTTATTAATGAGTATAAGTGTGAGCCTCGATTTTAAACCCTATCCTATGTTGATTAAGTTGATTGGGATCTAGTCGGGTTTTAGGTCCACTTATAACCTAAGGTTAATAACTATGTCATATAACAATAATTATTAAAACCTAAGCTAGCTCACTGGAACCTATTATGAGTCGCCACCTGATTTTAACCTAGATCAAATTAGGAAAGGAGAGTTCGGGTTCGGGGGCTTGATATTCGACTTAATTAGGGTTCAATTACTTTCATTACCCCTAGAAGTCGTTTTTCCTCTACTTAGTTTAATTACGGCTTATTACGAGTCGTTTTAACCTAAGTGCGCGAGCTTCTGTTTTTTTTTTGTCTTTTAGCATTTTTTGACTGAAAATAAAAGTGAAAGTTGAAATTACCTAAACTAGGGTTTCGGAGGCAGAATTAGGTCAAATTTGTGTCCGTCCGTAGCCACGGACCTAATGTCCGTAACCACGGACCCTAGTTAACCTATGTGAAAATAAAAGTCGGATTAAACAGAAAACAAAAATTTGAAAATCCGGGGCCACGGACAGGACGTCCGTAGGCCCGGACATAGTTTAGCAAAACCTAAATTTTTAAAATTTTAAAATCCCGCCGCCGTCCGTGGGTGTCCGTGACCACGGACAACCCGTCCGTGGTCCCGGACCATAGGTCCGAGATCCCGGACCACCCACGGACAGGGGTTTTATGGTGGTTCCCGAAGGTGTTTTCGGCTCAAAATTTATGCACGTGTAGCCTGAAAGGTATACAATTCGTTAGTAATTGAAAGATTGCAGTTTGAAGTTGAATTATGTACGAAACTTGACGAACAAGTAACAAGGCAGAAACAAAAGTAATTAGCAATACAGAAGCGTAAAAAGGTTAGTTTGAACCCAAAATTTGACAGAGAGTTAATAAGGTTGTGGAGAGTTAGAAAAGTAGAATTGCAACCTGTTTTACCTTCGAATTCAGGAGGATTCTTCACGTCGGGATTCTTCGGAGGCTCCGATGGTGCCGGTTCCGGATTGAGTTCGACCCGAGCTTCTGGTTATTGATTGTTGAAGGTGTTCTTCACGTTTTGGAGGTGGTTTGGTTGATGTTTGATGATTGATGATGTTGTGGGAGTTGAAAATATGTTTTGGTGTTGATTTTGGTGAGATTTCAGTGTTTGATTGTGGCTCTGGAGTTCAAAAACGTGGAGAGAGAGAGACGGCTGCCTTCTTTGAGAGTCTAGGGTTCTTGAGGTTTTTCTTTGATCATGGGATAAGGTTCCTTATATAGGCTTCCTTAAAGATAGAAAAATCCGGTAAAAACCGAGATTTACCGACATTTTAGCTCAAGGGCTTCCAAAAGGAATTTGATTATGAAATTTCACACATGGGTAAAGGATGATATTTCTGATTTTTCTAAAGTGGAATCGAATTTTTTGAATATTGGAATATTTTTAAATTTAATTTCTCGTCAGATTCAATCAGAAATTGCTAGAAAATTATTGAAAATTTGAAAAATCAAAATTCTAACGCCATTATGCTTCAGATGCCATCCTCTATCATGGGTTAAAATTTCAAAGCATTTTGAATTGATTTGACCCTTATTTGGAGGAGAGAGAAAGCCTATAGGGGGCTTAGGAGCCTTGAAAAGTTACGAAAATGCCCCTGGAGATGACTAAGCTGTCCCTAGTACTCTGAAATGTGCCGATCGAACTGGGAACCCTTGCTACTAGCCTATTAGTAGAGACTCTCTTCCGGGGGGGTTGAAATTTTGGGTATAACAGATTGCCCCCCGTCAACTAGACTTTGTAATGGAAATGAAAAGGCTAGTTGATGCTTGAGTGATACCCCAAAATTTTGGATCTTAAAAGACCACACGTGCAATCCGACAAGTTGCGTCGAGCTATTCTATGGCGCTGACTACTTATGAGTAAAGTGGAAGGGTGTCGAGCGGTTCTAAGGCGTCGACCACCTAAAGGTAATAATGAAGTAATGTCAGACTATTCTAAGGCGCCGACTACCTATAAGGATGATATGATGTCAAGCTATTCTAAGGCGTTGACTACCTATAATGATGTCAAGCTATTCTGAGGCGTTGACTACCTATCAGTGATTGAAAATTGGTGTTGGGTCGAGTTCTTCTATTCGGGTGAGTTCTGCTGCTCTAGTGAGTCTGAATCTTTGGCTGAGAATCTGTATCTCTGAAGAGTCTGTACCTTCGGCTGAGAATCTGTATCCCTGAAGAATCTGTACCTTCGGCTGAGAATCTGTATCCCTGAAGAATCTGTACCTTCGGCTGAGAATCTGTATCCCTGAAGAATCTGTACCTTCGGCTGAGAATCTGTATCCCTGAAGAATCTGTACCTTCGGCTGAGAATCTGTATCCCTGAAGAATCTGTACCTTCGGCTGAGAATCTGTATCCCTGAATTATGACGAGGAGTCTCATACGAATAGATGCAATGGTCATGATGAAAGTTAATTATGAAAGTACCAAACGTGGCAATGAGGATGTGCATGTCAAAATACGATCAAAGTGTATGTAAGAAATTTGTCCAAAACAAGAAATTGCTGAAAGAGGTGCCAAACGTGGTAGTGTTTGAAGAATATCTGTTTAATGAAAAGGAAAGCGAAATTATCATTTCCTAACCATAGACTTCGGACTTGTAATTTATCTCCTAGGAGATGAACATGCCATCGGTGGGGTATGGTGTATGATGTAAAGGTAAGGGCTTATGTGGGCCTGTGTGTTTGATGTGGAGGTAAGGGCTTATGCGGGCCGGTGGTGTGTGATGGTGGTGGTGATGTTTGAGCTCTGGGTTCCAATTGGTGTTGTCATAGCAATTGTTGGAACCAACAATTGCCCCCAGTATTTTTCCCTTAAGACAATCTGAGCTAGAGTTCGTGGCAATCGATCGTTCCGATCGATTGCCCCCAGTATTTTCTTTTATTAAACGTGCGAACGAGTCTCGTCCTCACAGGGTCAGGGCTTATGTTTTTATGTGGTGCTTCCTAACCTACACTCGGCGTGTTTGGTGCTTGCACTCGTTCCTCACCTACAGTCACAACTTCTAGACCATTGAATTCGATATTTGATGGATTTACGCATTTGATCTGTTACTTTCACGTGATTGGACACCAACTATCAAGTCGGAAGTCTTTAAAGCTTATAACGTGGCCACGGGGTGTGATGAAGGACAACGGGACCATGGAGGGATATTTGAGGTATGTGGAGCTTAAGTGGGTGACCAAAGCTGCAACTTGCGTCTTCTCTCAGATTCATCTTCCTTGTCTTGAAGTCGTCTAACTGCTTCATGTTGACGTTGTTTTTGAGCTTCTGGACTTGGACTTTTAAGTTGTCCTTTACACCATTTCTCTTTTCGTCTTTTGGATTTCTTCGAGGCACTTCGGTTTTGCCTCTTTGTTTGATCCTTTCTTGACTTTGCCTTCGGGGTTCTTGTGTTTCCCGGTTTTGAGTTTTGAGAGCTATTTTGATGTGAGCTCTTTTGATCCTGTGTCACTTTGGGACCATTTGCGGATCACTTCGTCATGCTGATAGCGGCTTTGCTTCTCTGGACTGATGAAAACGTTATCTGAGAGTCAGGCTCCTCGCTTCCTTTGGTCACCGGGTTGGTTATTCATCACGGGCTGGCTTGCTCTGTGGAGCTTTGCAACATCGAAAAGGGATATATGAAAGGCTCAGCGGGGGTGCCTAGGGTTTAATGTCAGGGTTTACAAGCTTTTAGCTATGTGGTGTTGTACCTAGGTGCTTCGTCATTCCTGATAGTTGTGTATCCGTTCGTTGTTACTTTTCGCAGGTCTAAGAGTAAATTTACAAATTATCTCCTTCGGTCGGAGTTATGCCGTTTACCTCACCTTTGAATGTGGTCTCACCGGAGTCGTAAAAATGACATGCTCGTTCACTCTTGGTTTTTCCGCTCAAGTCACTCTCGTGAATTCTCACTCTGAGACTTGTTCGCATATTTAAACGAAAGGTGAAAGATGACGAACTTAAACTCAGATTGCCCCCAGTATTAATCCAGGGTTTATAACAACAATTTGACAAATGTAGACTTGAACCGCTTCGTGGGTTGCTTGGATGTTTTGGGGTGAGTAGTGGTGTTTGGTTGGACATGTTCATCTTTTAGAACAAAAGACAAGTCGTTTTGTTCAGTTGCCAAGAAATGACCGTTTCATGAACATTAGTTTTAAGAAATGTTTGCTAATGAGCAAGATGCAAGGTGAACGAACACATTTCTTTTATTATCATTTTTGTGATTACAAACTGAAAAAGTCGAAAAAACTGAAATTTTCAAATCTAAACTTCATTAAAAGAGAAATGTGATAAACTTCCCACACAATTGAAATGAGTAAACAAAACACTGCTAGACTTTTGCCTACTCAACAAACTGGAGTCCTTGCTCGATAAGGTCTTCGATCTTGTGCTTCAATGCTCTGCAGTCGTCAGTACTGTGTCCTGGTAGTTGATGAAACTGGCAGAACTGATGGAGATGTTCCCCGGCTTGGGTGATCCCAGGACTAGGTGTGAGAGGCTGTAGTAAGTCTAGCTCTTGTAGCTTCACGAGTGCTTGACTGAGAGGCCGGCCAATGTCGGTAAACTGTCTCGGTGCAGAGAACCTCTTGGATCGGGGTGAGGCCTTGACGCTCTGTTTTGCAGCACTGGGTTTTTGTATGGTGCTCACTCGGTACGAAACTTGAGCTACTCTGGCCGGTCCTGACTTAAAGGTCTCGATACTCACACCCTGGGCTTTGGGTTGTCCCAGCTTCAGCTCGCCTTTGTGAATCTTTTCTTCCATGACCCTTACCTGTCCCATCAGCATGTCGAAATTAGGGAAGTATGTGCAACTCAGCTCGTTGTTGTATTGTCTCTGCATATTGTCCACAATCATTCGAATTTGTTCTTGCTCATCCATTTTTGTAGGCATAGCAGCGGCTTTCATCCTCCACCGTTTGATGAAGTCGGACATTGATTCACTGTTTCCCTGCCGGGTACTGGCAAGGTCGGACCTGGTGACTTCAAGATTCTTAGCATACTCGAAATGGTGCAGGAAAGCCTCACAAACCTCTTCATAGGTTTTGGTGTTCATCCTCTGAGTCAAGTACCAACGTTGAGGTATTTCATCGAGATAACGGGCGAAAACCTTGGCCTTTTGCATGTCATTCAACCTGAGGATGGACATTTCCCTATCGAACATCGCCAGATGGACCTGTGGGTCTGAGGAACCCTTGTACAGAGCAAGTGTGGGTAGCTTCAACTTTAGAGGGAGATTAACCTCGGGGTACGATTCCATAGAAGAGTAATCGAAACCAGCTGGCTTGCTAGCTTTTTCCATGCGCTCAATCCTTTTCAGGGCCTTCCTTAATTCTGCAGTTAGTTGGCGGTCCGGGACGACTTGCCCTACAAATCTTTGTGCATCCTGGGCCTCAACAGAGTTAACTTCGATGTAGTCACGCTCGTTCCCAGAGTCAGCAATCTTTCCTGAAATTTTCCTGATGACCAACCTCAAGGGAATTGATTTTGCTTTTCAGCTCTTCGATGATGGTGACATACTTAGCCTCCATGTCATTAGTGGTGGACCTATGTTTTGTTCCATGGCATCAAGGCAGCCATGTACCTTTGCTCTAAGGCTGCAAACTGGGCCTCCATGCTGACTGGATTTCCTCCCTCTGCCATACTTGGGATTCGGGCTTATCTGTGGAAAACAAAAGTGGATTGAGCTAAAATTCTGGACCGTGAAGAAGTTTTAGGTAAAAACTTGTTTGGGCTGCAAGAAAAGCATATGAGCTGGAATGTTTCGAAGATTGTGGGTAGGCACTGAGCCCGAAATGAGTTGGAAGGGAGACACATGGGCCGGAATGATTCATGAGCTGTGAACTGGTGCCTAGGCTGAAATGTTTGAAGAGCGTGATTCTTGAGCCGGAATGTTCTGAGAATTGGGCGCATGGGCCGAAGTGATTTCTAAACCAAGTTCTGGATGTGAATTGGAATTTGGGCCGAGTGATTATGATTGGGCCTGAAGGATACCCATGTCTAGGATCGTGGGTCAAAACCTGAGTGAAAAAGTCTTCCTGGACTAGAATGGGCCTCGAAAAGGAAAGGCCTGATGGATTTTTATGGATCGCTTTAGGTGGATTTGTTTTTTTCATGGGCCTGGAACTAAATTGATAATTCAAATTGGGCCGAAAGAGAGAAATCACCTTAGTCTAAACTTTTGGGCCGAAGCCCAAACGTTTCACATATATCAAACCAAAAGGCCTCTGGGCCGCAAACAATAAAGCCGTAAATTCAGGTTGGGCTGAGTTGATGTGGGAAAAGTTCCTATCAATTCCTAGGCTGGGTAGTGGGCCGATCACACAAGCAGACAAGGCCCATACAAATTCCACTGTCCTCACTTGACACTTATCCAATTCGGGTATGGATCGATCCGGAGAGGTGCTTGGGGCGTGGGCCCAGGTCGCCACAAAGGAATAGGGCTTGCACGCTATTCTCTTTTGGCTTCCCCACTTTTTTCACATCACCTGAAGGTGTGCGTCTACGGTCGGGTCTTTGACTGACCAAACAATGGGCTAGGTAAGGGCACTGCCAGGAAAACGCTTGGGGCTAAAGCCCAGGTATTAAGGGGTGTGGTTAGACGACATCCTCCTCTTTTCCCCCGCTTATTCACATCACCTAAAAGGTGTGAGTCCCTGACAGGGGACCCTCAAACGGGTCCCGGGGTGGAATAGGTTTGCGTGGACCCTCGCTCTCATATGATGCAAAGGTACAGAAATTTAAATTGCGCACAAAAGTAAACAAACAAAAGAATTAAAGCCATAAATAAACATTTTCGAGTTAAGCCCTCTTTCTTAAAATTAAACAAGTTAAAATTAAGAAGTTTGTCCCCAGCAGAGTCGCCAGTCTGTGAGCCTCGATTTTAAACCCTATCCTATGTTGATTAAGTTGATTGGGATCTAGTCGGGTTTTAGGTCCACTTATAACCTAAGGTTAATAACTATGTCATATAACAATAATTATTAAAACCTAAGCTAGCTCACTGGAACCTATTATGAGTCGCCACCTAATTTTAACCTAGATCAAATTAGGAAAGGAGAGTTCGGGTTCGGGGGCTTGATATTCTACTTAATTAGGGTTCAATTACTTTCATTACCCCTAGAAGTCGTTTTTCCTCTACTTAGTTTAATTACGGCTTATTACGAGTCGTTTTAACCTAAGTGCGCGAGCTTTGTTTTTTTTGTTTTAGCATTTTTTGACTGAAAATAAAAGTGAAAGTTGAAATTACCTAAACTAGGGTTTCGGAGGCAGAATTAGGTCAAATTTTGTTCCGTCCGTAGCCACGGACCTAATGTCCGTAACCACGGACCCTAGTTAATCTATGTGAAAATAAAAGTCGAATTAAACAGAAAACAAAAATTTGAAAAGTCCGGGGCCACGGACAGGACGTCCGTAGGCCCGGACATAGTTTAGCAAAACCTAAATTTTTAAAATTTTAAAATCCCGCCGCCGTCCGTGGGTGTCCGTGGCCACGGACAACCGTCCGTGGTCCCGGACCATAGGTCCGAGATCCCGGACCACCCACGGACAGGGGTTTTATGGTGGTTCCCGAAGGTGTTTTCGGCTCAAAATTTATGCACGTGTAGCCTGAAAGGTATACAATTCGTTAGTAATTGAAAGATTGCAGTTTGAAGTCGAATTATGTACGAAACTTGACGAACAAGTAACAAGGCAGAAACAAAAGTAATTAGCAATACAGAAGCGTAAAAAGGTTAGTTTGAACCCAAAATTTGACAGAGAGTTAATAAGGTGTGGAGAGTTAGAAAAGTAGAATTGCAACCTGTTTTACCTTCGAATTCAGGAGGATTCTTCACGTCGGGATTCTTCGGAGGCTCCGATGGTGCCGGTTCCGGATTGAGTTCGACCCGAGCTTCTGGTTGTTGATTGTTGAAGGTGTTCTTCACGTTTTGGAGGTGGTTTGGTTGATGTTTGATGATTGTTGATGTGTGGGAGTTGAAAAATGTTTTGGTGTGATTTGGGGATTTGTGTTTGATTGTGGTCTTGGAGTCAAAAACGTGAGAGAGAGAGACGGCTGCCTTCTTTGAGGTTAGGGTTCTTGAGGTTTCTTTGATCATGGGATAAGGTTCCTTATATAGGCTTCCTTAAAGATAGAAAAATCCGGTAAAAACCGAGATTTACCGACGTTTTAGCTCAAGGGCTTCCAAAAGGAATTTGATTATGAAATTTCACACATGGGTAAAGGATGATATTTCTGATTTTTCTAAAGTGGAATCGAATTTTTTGGATATTGGAATATTTTTAAATTCAATTTCTCGTCAGATTCAATCAGAAATTGCTAGAAAATTATTGGAAATTCGAAAAATCAAAATTCCAACGCCATTATGCTTCAGATGTCATCCTCTATCATGGGTTAAAATTTCAAAGCATTTTGAATTGATTTGACCCTTATTTGGAGGAGAGAGAAAGCCTATAGGGGGCTTAGGAGCCTTGAAAAATTACGAAAATGCCCCTGGAGATGACTAAGCTGTCCCTAGTACTCTGAAATGTGCCGATCGAACTGGGAACCCTGCTACTAGCCTATTAGTAGAGACTCTCTTCCGGGGGGGTTGAAATTTTGGGTATAACAATAAGCATAAAGCTTAACGCTCATTATCTTTACTTGTGTGGGATAGAAGATTGACAAGTGATCAAGTTCCTTGCTCATTTCCTATTCAAGGAAACAAGAAAGAAGTTTGAAAGGAAAAGAGGTAAATAACCTAACCTAAAATGCCTTAGGAAAAATTGAGCTTTAAAATGCTTACTAAACTACTTAAGGAGCCAATGGTAAATGAGCTAGAAAAAAAAATACTCTCAAGGGTTTATTAAAAGACACATGTGTTGTTGTATGTATTCGCAGGTCAAAGACAAATATTATGTGGGAAATTCAGTGTTTAAGGTTTATGCAATTTAAGGGCCTAAGAGCCATGCAATTTAAGGGCCTAAGTGCCAAGCAATTTAAATTATGCACTATATTGTTATGTAGTGTAGTTTAAGGCGTAGTTGTATGTAAAGAACATGTTTGTGTGAATAAGTGTTATTAAGTGTTCAAGGGTGAGAAACCTTGTGCTTGGTGTCTAAGGAAATACTAAGGGGAGCTATGTCAAAATTTGAGTAGAAAATAAGAAGTTTAGGTGTTTTAATGAAGTTTGGTGACCTAGTTTTCACTAGGAATTGTTAAGGGTTGATTTGGTGAAAGAAAAGGAATTTAGGTGTTCATAAGTATGAGAATGACTTGGGCATTGTTCATGGGAGTTTAGAGAATCAAATGGGTGATTGTAAGCATACCAAAGTAGTGGTAAGAGTGTGTTCTTGTCTTGTGCAAAGTTTGGTGAGCAAAGGAAGAGTAATGCCTTGCGAAGGTTTAAAACAAGAGCTTGTGGGAAGGACCTAGGAGGTTTGTGTAAAGGGGATGGTTGTAGTGCAAATGATGTTTAAAAAGGGTGGTTATAAGGTAGTGAGGGAACACTTGTGTTACTCTTTTTTTTTTAGGTGAAAAGTTAGTTTTAGGCAAGAATACAAGTTACAAGTGTAAGAAAAAATTGTTCTAAGTGTTAAAAGACTTAGTAAAAGTGAGTAAAAGTTTAAGGAATTTTTAGGATGGTAGGTGAGTGGGTTTTAGTGTGCCAAAAGATTTTAAAACTTGTGGGGAAACATGTGTAAAGCATAGGAAAAAATTGGGAAGAATTTGGAGTTCAAAAAGAGGAGAAAAACACTTGGAAAATTGTTTCTGCAGTGGACCGCCCCTGTGGGGAGTCCTGTTGTTTGCTGCAGGCGCTGGAGGATTCTGTTGTGACCGCCCCTGGGACCTCCCAGTGGGGCGGTCCGGACCAGAACATAAAAAAAAATCTTTAAATTTGAGAAAGAGATGAGGGTATGTAGTGGACCATAGTATGTATAATAAAGATAAATGAGGGTAAGATTAAGGATTAAAACATGTCATGAAAAAACATGTAAACACTTGTTAAATTATAGTTGAACAAAGTTAAATTAACCGACATTATTAATTATGTATAGGAGTTGCCTACGGTGGAAACAATCGAAGCAGGGACCAAGGTATGGTTTCTTGCAGTCTGTTGCCTACCGGTTTACACCGGCTTGTGTGTTGTTGTTTTCTGTGTGTTTATGACCTGTAGACTTAAGTCATGAAATGAGTTACAGTTGTTCATGTTATTGTGATGGTGAGGTATGCCTCATTACCTTGTGTGTGTCTAAACTAGACCTAAACACTTGTTTGTGAATTGACTTATTAAGTTTCCAATGAGGGTTTTCTAACAAGTGCTGACGGGGGAAGTGAGGAGTCCGGTTGTTACGGCCACGGTTGTGGTATGGGAAGAGTCGATGTCATAAACCGGTGCGATTCCTGTGTATGTTTATGGTTGTTTTCCCTTTTAGGTTCCAACCTTCCCTTTAGCTTATCAAGGCTATTTATGACTAACGTCGGGCTCAGGGGCATACTATGTTTGTTCGGGTGTGTGGATTACTAATCTGACACACCTACGGTTAAGGTTAGCCGTTCATTAACCGGACGGTAACGAGTTATGTAAGGAACTTAGCATGAGTTTGGCAGCAATCTCTAGGCTAACCGGGGTGGTAATTGACTATGTTTTGGTTCGGTTCTAAAGAGAACCGTACTTGTTCATGTTATGTGTTGTGGTGTGATGCAATTCTATTGCTATCTTAACTAAATTATTTGTTTAAAAATCAATGCCATGTTATCATGGACAATTGGTTGCGTGTATCCCGGTAGTCGATGGGTGCACGTTAGCATGCCAGCCATGAGTTGGTTGAGCCCCTTTGGGGCACCATATTGTTTCCTATGTTGCAGGATGAGGATAAAGAGGCGGGAGTGGCTCTAGATTCTAGGATTATGAAATACTTTTGATGACTTTGGATGTTGGGCCCGAAGATGGCCTGTGCTCCCGTGGCGTCATATTTTGGATACCGTTGTGTTACAGTGATGGTACAGTGGCGGTATGTCGACTGTTACAGTGATGGGGTTGTAAATAAATACTCGGTATTGTATGATATGTATTTATGGTTTTAGTTCTATGCTCAGGAGTCTGATCATCAGACCGGTACAAATTGTATGAATTCTGCCTTGTTAGCCACGTGGTGGCTAACGGCGTGTAACACCAAACCGTTTAGTTATTGTTTTAGTTGTTTATTTCCGCTGCGATTTTCGGTAATTGTTTTGTGCAAGTAGGGGTGTTTACATCTGTTGAGTGTGTTTGGGTGGCAATACGTGCTGCTGATACCATTGGTTACTTATAAAGTTCAAGAGACCTGTTTATGGGCTATATCAATGTGTTTTGATCTCCGAGGATTGCAAATTAATGTTGAAAAGAATTGTTGTGCAGAAGCAATGAGAAGCAGAAAGAATCAAAATAGAGGATTTGAGCTTCATAAGAAGTCACGATAGCCATGTATTTGGATGGTATATACTAATGGGTGAGATACGGTGTGTATGGTGATGGTGGTTAAATGGGAATATATGCCACACCACTGACCTAGCTATTAGATATTTGTAATACTTGTTGCCATTGCCATAGTGTACTATTGAGTGTTCGTAGAGTAGAGGAATGATAAGCAACGTTTATCCTTCATGGGACGTTTGCAGGTTCAAAGTATATAAAAACAACTCAAACCAGAAGAGTGGTGAAGGAGACGATGATAAGCATGATATTTGTTCCTTGTTCAACCGGTGGTAGTAGAAGCAGGAGAGAAACCCAGTAGTGGTCACCGGTTTCATGGTTGAGATGGGGAAAATGTAGAAGAATAATTGAATATCAAGAAGGAGAAAGGAGGCGGGGTGACAAGCATACCGATCACAGTTGAGGCGTTGTGTCTTTCAGGTAATGGTAGGAATAGAGGTAAATGTAAGAAGGAGCAGGGAATAGAATGAAATCCCGAAATAGATTTTGTGTAGTATAAAATTGTGTCATGCTTTGTTCAGCGTCATCGATCGTACCAATTTAATGGTGTGTTGTAATTGCGTCTCAAATTATATTCTTTATTGTCATTGTTTTACGAGAGGTTTTCTTAAATTACCCTCTCAAGTGTTCGAATTGTAGAATTTATCTCAATCCCAATCTTGGCTTTATTAATTGCTTATTTGAGCTGTATCATTTCAGAATTTTGGGGGTATTTCGGTTGCTCTTGCCTGTGAGGTAGGAACCTAGACTACTAAGCATGTCGACCAAGTTTCCGCTAAAATTGGTCCTGACCGGTATTCCTATTGGCAACGTCTGTTGTATAGTATAGTCTTTTCTCACGGGTGATTGTTATGACATTAAGTAATTGCCCAGATCGGGTTTTCCCGAGTATGAGGAGACTTCTAGCTCTCTGGCGTTCTTTCTCGAATTTGAAGAAAATTAGGGACGTAGAGGTTGGTATTTGTCTGTTAGGTATCCAGTAATTATTTGGAAGAATCCTAACTAACGCGCCTCACGTACTACCCCAACCCTTAACTCATTGTCAGGATTCCTAAGCTCGGTATTTCCTGTTCCAGTCATCAGAGCGTAACTACGCTCTGATACCACTTTCTGTAACACCCCCGAATCACAACCTACAATTAAACGACGCACCTAACATTAACACGAGAAGTCTACGCAGCGGTTTAGAACTCTATTCGGGTGCTACAGATGCCAACCACCCACGTGGCTGACACGACCATTCTACCTACACCAAGTTACGGTCTGCATGACTGGCACTTACTTAACCAAATCTCATAAAACACATCTCCAAATACCGAGGGTATAAATAACAGCTTTCACCTTACAACATTACTATGGACATACATCCCGGGTCAATGCCCGCCAAAGTAACAGCCTATACATCATCGTGCTACCCAAGACCCATATGTCTCACCCTGATGGACTACCCCCACGGTAGCCATCCCGCCTACACTCCGTATCATCCGGCTCAATACTTGAAAAAAAATTGAGTAATAAAGGACTCAGCAAACTACGCTGAGTATGAATATGTGTAGCCCGTATGTTGCCGGGCTACACGACTACTTGGTCGAATATTATTAGGTCCGGTTACATGCTGTAATAAAGTAGTAAAGCACACCACACTTCCTCATGATAACATACACACTTAAAGGTAGCATAACACTGTCAATAAACAACCAAGCACAACTTGCAATTAGCATAGCAACGTCAAACATGCAGCCCAGCACAATAAGCTGCTAATGTAGCAACAACAGTCGAGTAATTAATTGTAACACCCCATCCAACAACAACCACATAACAACATTCTGCAGCGGAAAATTTACTACTACACATTACTTAACTCGTTGGTGTTACACGCCGTTAACCACCCACGTGGCTAACAAGGCTATTACATAAACATTGTACCGGTCTGATGGACTAGATTCCCGAGCGACTACACATTACTGACCCTTCCATTAACAATAGAAACAACATACACCTTCCAACTGTACCGAGTATTCACAAACTAATGCCGATAACAATCTCGGTCTTACTACACCTACAGTACATATACAATTTAAATGATTACCCATGTACAACGACTACCCCGTCCTACTCTCGAACGGCTTCCAGCTCTCTGTACCTGAAATAGGAAAAGAAGAGAAAGGGTGGCCCCCAAGGGGCTCAGCACCTTTGCTGGTATGGTAATCCTGCAGCCCACATGCTACCGGGCCACGCACAACTAATTGTCATCTTAGCATGCGATTGATTATATTTAAATCATGCATGCACCTGTAAACACACCACACATAACATTTCGCCTCAATGGGCTCAACAAACGGATAATACATCCTTACTTGATAAGTCACTCTTGGTATTCATTATCCCTAGAGTGTTCCTCCTCTAATGGAGCTACTTCCTTAATAGGCGACACTTGCCCTTAAATCGGGTTATCCTTAAACGCCTCTTATCACACACTGGGATTCATTTCCATTGAAATACCCCAAACCTAAGTATGCTAAGTAAACATCAAATCATGATGTATTAAGGCTAAAATATGCCTTAGAATGGTTGGTAGATAATTTAAAACCAAGGAAAACACAAGAAAGTGTCTTAAGGGCAATCAGGGCAAAAACGTGCTCTAAGCTTGGAGAGACTTGGGTGAGTACCCAAATATCATGATAAGACCTTAGTAATATCCTAATGGTCATTTTAAATCAATTAGCAAAGAAAACCAAACTCGAAAACAAGTTAAAACACAAAATGTGCTTTAAGAAGTCTTAAAGCACATTTTGAGAAATTGTCTTAGAATTGAGTTTTGAGTGGCTAAATGTCCATCATTACTCTTTAATCAACATGTGTACTAATTAGTATCACATTAGGGAGGTCTAAATCAATGGAAATCAAAAATTTCCCGATTATGTGCCTTGCTTAGTGAATAGTAACTATTTAGTGACTAGTTTTAAGTTTTAATCAATATAAGTCAATTAATTGGTCAACCAAAGACCATGTTAGCCTTATATTAAGGGGGTGGCCGGTTTTTATGTGGGGAGTCACCACATGAGTCATCAAATGAAAGGAAAAGAAGGGATAAGTAAAGAAGTTACTATTGCTTATAAAAGCAAAATATCTTATTATAGCTCACTTTTCTCCTCTTTCCTTCATTTTCTCTTCACCACGGTTTCTTCTTCTTCTTCTGTTCCAAAACCGAGAGGGCTGCTCTTCAATGGTTCTCCATCTTCAATCACTTGCCAAATACAACTCCAAGCTCCAAATCCAAAACAAATTGCATATTTGTCTTAGTTAGGTCAAGACCTCTTTCTATCTTTTCAAATCTTTCAAAGCTCCATTTTGGTGCCATGAGAAAACTCCATTGGGGGAAAATCAAGTTTGAAGAGCTCATTAGCTTCTCCATTCTCTTAAGGTAAAGAAAATGTAAGAAAAAACCATGTTTCCACCATTTCTACACATTACCGAAAATTACTACTCATGGGGATTCATTTTTATCCATTGTTCTAGCTTGATTCTATTCTCCAAGGCTAGAGGAGTCCTACTTAATTATATCCAAGCTTGCTTTGAGAATCCAAGGTAAAACATTCAGTTTAATACCTTAGAACACATTTTTAACCTAGGGTTTACTCCTTAAGGTTAGGTATTGTTAGTGCTCATATGAGTCATTGGTTATTGATTAGAACATTGGCAAGGGAAGTTTGAGTGGTGGCCGATATTCATTCAAGAAGAAGTGTCTAAGGAGGAAGTTAAGATAAGCTTGAGAAAACAAGGTAAAATGCTACCTAATGGTGGTTTAAGTATTAAGGGATGAGTTTAAGTGGATACCAATGTGGCTTAGAGCTTACATTGTGTATTGGTTATTAACCTAAGGAAAAAGAACTTAAACAAGTTATGAACTTGTGATTAAGGAGCTAATGAGAATGAGTTAGTAATATAAGGTTAAGGTGGATTCAAGGGCATTATAACTACTATGAGATTGATGAGTGTATTTGCAGGTTGAAAGCTTATATGTGGGGAAATTCAGTGTTTAAGTTTAAGTCATTTAAGGCCTAAGAGCCATGTCATTTAAGAGCCTTAGTGCTTGCAATTTAAGATTATTGCAATATCTTGAGTTTGTTGAGAATGAGTTGGTTTGGGTGATGAGATATGATGAGAAAGAACTTGATGTGTGTGAGATGGTTGAACGAGGAGGAAAAAATAATGTTTGGGCATGATAAGATATAGAGGTGCTATGGCAAAATTTGAGTAGAAAATAAGTGTTTAGGCGATAGTGGTGAACTAAATGACCTAGGATTTACTAGGAATCATTATGAGGAATTTGAGTGGAGATTAGTTAACTAAGGAGTCTTGAGGTTAGAATGACCTAGAGATGTCTAGGAGGAGTTGGAGGATGGTGAGTGTTTTTGAACACACCAAAATCATGAGATGAGGAATGTAAGATTGTTGCATAAGTTTAGGAGAAGGTGTAATGCTTAAGGTGATTAAGATATGTCCTAAGGGAATTAATGACTAAGGAAGTACTAGGAAGTCTTAGTGGTTGTCTTGATGAAAAGGGGTGTGAGATAAAGTGTTATAATGAGTTATAATGACTTAGGCATTACCTTGAAGGATTAGGAATCAAGAGGATGTAAGTGAGTATTTAGGACTTAGGTAAATGTTGATAAAAGAAGCTAGAAAACTTGGGTAAATTAGATGTAAGTGAGGGTGAAACTTTGAAATGGTTAGGCGAGAACTAGAGTATAGAGTCTAAGGAAGGCTTGATAAATGCAATAAGGCTGAGAAGTGTGTACATGGTGTGATCAAGTTCTTAAGAAGGGAGCATTGGTTAATTGAAACTTTTGGTGGAAGGCATGTGAGAAATGTAAGAAATAAGTGCTAAGTGTTGGGAGCTTTGTAAGATTTGAGTAAATGTTTGAGAAGATCTTTGGAGGTTGTTTAATGAGTTTGGTGGAGGTTATAAGGTGGATTTAAGGTGCCAAGAGGGTGTTGGACCTATTAGGACACTTGTGGAAAAGTTTGGAATTGAAAGAGGCAATTTAAGAGTAAGGTCTGTAGAGGACCGACCCAGGGTCCGACCCAGTTCTGGGTCGGTCGGACCTTGTTAACCCAGCAGAAATGTTTCGGCAATAGACCGACCCATAAGGATGGGTCGGTCGGGGGTCGGTCGGGCAAGATTTAACGAAGGAAAATGTTTCGGCAGAGAGGCCGACCCAGAGGGTTTGGGTCGGTCGGTTAGCTTTGGGTCGGTCGGAGAATTTTTCAAAAGGCGGGAAGTTTCGGCAATGGACCGACCCATAAAGGATGGGTCGGTCGTGTGGTCGGTCTAGGGTTGTTGTCTGAACTAGAAAGTTACTGGAACGGACCGACCCATAGGTTGGGTCGGTCGGTGGGTCGGTCGACCCTTAACACTTAAAAAAAAAGAAATTTGAATTTATAGAATGGCAATGGTAATAAGGTATGCCTTTGGTAGGGTAGTACTGATTAAGACCCTGAGAACTTAAGAGAGTAAGTTAAGTTAAGTATAAACTGAAAGTTTAAGATTAAGTTTATAAGATTTAGTGTAAGACCTAAGAGGTGTGAGTGGGGATCATTAAGGAATTAAGCAAGTTAAACAACGTTAAGTAAGTCATATTAAGTTAAGTGATTAAAACCTAAAACTGAATGAATGTTTTAGGACTTGGGAGTTTGGACTCCGGAGGAGAGTAAGCAGCCGAACGACCAACGGTGAACGGTACAGGTTTCTTCTTGTGACCTGCTTGCTAACGAGGTGTCCCTCGGCTTGTGTGCTATTTGTTTTGTGTGCTCACTAAACAAGATAAAGCATGCACCGGAACATATATATATATATATATTGTGTTGTTGTGTGATGTTTGAAAACTAACACAACATACCGTGAGAACTTACTAACCAATGTTTAGTAAGAAATTGAGTGAGAAATAAGGAACGCCCCCTAATGAGGGACGATATGAACCGAAAGAGGTTAACCAACAAACATGGTCTTGAGATAACTACTAACTGGAACTTGAGTGAGGAATCCGGAATGGTACCGGCACAGTGTATTGGGGGAAGTCGGTTATCCTTATCAATACCGTCTTTCTAATGACTTGTCCTTGGACTCGTCGCCTAGAGTCGACAAATAGACTCGACCTCCTCGACTTCTGTTTTAGGAGGGAGGCATACTGAGATGGTGTAGTGGGATCTACCTAAATGCCCAACTAATTCTAATAATATTGTTTATGTAAACCAATGGAGCTGATAACTCATTGGTTAGGGTACGTGACCCGACAGATAAACAATGGATTAAGGTAAACCATTCTAATTAAAGAACGGTTGACTTAATCGAGATAAACTGAGATAAGATTGAGATAAGTTTGAGATAAGATACAACCATCTCTATTTAAAGAATGGTTTGTATTCTAAGACTGAGATAAGTTACAACCAATCCCTTCCAGGAACGGTTTGTATATTGAGATTAAGTTAAGATTAAGATTAAAGTAAGTTGCAAACATTCCTCATTAAAGGATGGTTTGTAATATTAAGATTAAGATAAGCTACATCCACTCCTGATTAAAGGATGGTTGTTTCTAAGATTAAGATAAGAATCAGATTGAGGTAAGATAAGGATGGACTAAGATTAAGAGAGAACATTACTTAAGGAGTTAAATAACTAACTCTCTAATTAAGGGAACGCATTTAAGTCGTTCAATGTGTGTGAACTTTGATTGTTCATATCTGAGTTGTTGTTTACTGCACTTTCTATTATGTTGTGCATCTAATCAACCTCCATGCTATCGACAATTAGTCGTCGTAGCCACGTTAGCTTGGGGGCCATGAGAGGATCGTACCAGCATTCGTGCTGACCCCCTCGGGGGCTTCTTTTTACTACACAGGTGAACATCAGGAGGCGGCGGTGCAAGCAAGAGTAAGAAGAGGATACAAGTGTTAAGGATTAAGTGTGACCTACGAGTTGTGCATGTACACTCGTTATGGCAATTGAGTTAGTAAGATGTATAGGATGTGAGGGGGTGTTAAGAAGGTTATGTAAATGGTTAAGGTTGTTAGACTAATGTTCGGTATATTCTGTAGTCAGACCGTGGCAAGGTCCTGGATTGTAAAGAATTCCGCTTGTGACATGCGTATATATATTGTTAAGTTGCGAGACCACAATTGGATTGAGTTGAGGTGTTACAAAAGTGGTATCAGAGCGTAGTTACGCTCTGAAGACAAGAAATACCGAACTTAGGAGGATATTGAGGGTGAGTTGAGTTATGGGTTAAGGTTGAGAGATAGGTGTTGTGAGGTGCGTTAGCCAGGACTCCCCGGGTTTTACCGGATATCCATAGTACCTAGGCCCGCCTCCACATCCCTAACCCTAAGTATGTGGAACAAAAACGCCAGAGGAAGAAAGTCTCTCTTACTTGGGGAAACCCGATCTGGCAGTTAGCTAACTTCACACATGAGAAACAGCTTGTGTACAACAGTTAAGGAGAATTGGGATTTTTAATGGAGCGCAACAGAGAAGCAGGCGCTACCTATGGAATTCTATCAATAAGGGAACGGAAATTACCGGCAACATGGGTCGACATGCTACGCAGTCGAAAAACCCGCGATACCAATGGTAAGGAAAGCACTACGCGTGCAATAGATAAGGAAATGATAAGAGGCATGAGTACCGGACAGCGGTCCGAGTGAGCATAACAGTGGGATAATACAAAGCATGAGGATTGAGATTACTGGAAAGTCCAGTTAGAAACGGGAAACTCCAAACCCCATACAATGAGGAAGGTTACAAAACCTGGCCAACATAATGCGGATGACGATAGGAACTCATACAAGTTGTATACCGGAATAGGACTACAATGTAGTGCCTAAAGGAAAAAAAACCGTTGCCTAGTAACCACAACAAAACGTGTGGAGACAGGAGGGAGGATTAAGACATAAGAAAATGTTAAGGGGTTCCCTCAGAAAGAGGAACGCCCTGATAAATGACAGTACTGTCAAACAACAAGGAAACTGCCGGATGGACGGTTATCCAAAATAAGAGATTATCGAAGGAGTCCCAGGACTACCAATTACATGGAAATTAGAAGGGAGTGTCACTACCGACGTACCTTGTACCAATAGCCCATCCAGCATGGCGCACTTGCCATAGCAAGTGCTACCACGGTTAAGCTACACGGAAAGCCATCATGGCAAGATAGGAGAACACTACAGTTGAAACGCATATTAATACCGGATTGTAAATCCATAAGAACAGAAAAATAAGACCTTGGAAAGGCCCGACGGCCTAACCATGATGAGATGAACCGACACATCAGCCAGCAGGGAGCTGAGCTTAGACGAAATACTAAACCATATAAATACTAGCAACGGTATAAACCACTACAACAACAACCGACAGTACGATAAGAACACAATCCCGAACTCCAAGGGGAAAACCTAAGAGATCGCTCGGAAATGCGAGCAAAACACTATATAAGCAATGATATACAAGGGATGTATTATACGATACCATTGAGACTGTTGAAGTATCGACTTACAACGAAAACGGGATAAGACTCCCAGAGTGACCATTAAGGATACCAACAACAACATTCTTCAATGAAGATGTTGGAAAACCCAGAAAATAAGGGTAAAAGAAATGAACATAAGCTATGACCTACTAAGGACTAAAAATGTATAATCCCGACAGAGGGAAGCTCAGCGGACTACCCCCAGAGTGGGCATAGTCGAGCCGAACAAACTGATGAATGACGGCTAGTACCGTTCATCTAACTCATTAACACCCAAGTATGATTGATCATCAACGGGTGGCGTAGTCAACAGAAGTTGAACGAAGCGTTGAGATAGAAGTATAAGATGCCAGGATGATATCCAACTTGGACACCGTAAGGCAAACGCCTAATACGAACTTGTCCTTAATTGCCAAAAGACATAAGTCTAGTAAAATGACAGTATTGTCAAAGACATTAAGTAACCTCAGATCACCGGAATAACTTCCATAGCAGGAAGCAGGATGCAGCAACTTACCATGAAACCCGATACTACATTTAGTATGTAACCTAACGGTGGATAAGGTTCAAGAACCAGAATCTCATAAGGAAGACCTGCAGATGAGTAAGAGTACAAATAATGAACTGAGACGTTAAGTATTAAGAGCCTACGAGCCAAGGATGTTAACCACATCAGAGCCCGAGGCGCAGTAAGTTATAAGAGAGCTTGTTTAAGCCACGAAGGGACTACAATTTGTAGATATGAACGGTTACCAAACCTATAACTTAGATTGTGAAGAACATTACCAAGAAAGGGTACCAATGAGAATATTGAGATAATGCTAAGGACAGGAGCGGAGAACGAACCATGCCTTTTAGGGTGGGGATACCTCTCCTTGTTGTGAGGCCATGAGTGGGAATGAACCCCTCAAAAAGGGCTTTCACTTATTAGAGACGAAATACACTTTATTTAAAAATAGAAACTACGAACCTTGAGATTTCCTTGAAATATCAGATACACTTGAGTAATAAGGTAGATTGCAGAGATAGACCTCATATCCAACACGTCAGAGATAAACATTGTGACTGCACATTATGGCACGTCAATTAATTAATACTCAGAAGAGCTTGTGAATCAGTGGATGACTTCTTCAGTTACCAGTTAAACTACATGGTAGATAACATCATTAAGGATGAAAGAAAGCGAGAGAAATCAGCCTGTTTACAAATCTGAGATTGGAGCAGAACACCTTCGTATTAAGAGACAACTATTTTACAGCATGGTAACACAACCGCTATACACCGGAATGAGAAAACTCCCAGTGTGTTTACACCAAGAAGGGATTGAGTATAAGGCAAGACATTAGAATAAGTAAATAAGAGGTTGCACCATTAATGGGCAACATGGTAAAGGCCAACTACCACGGTAGTAGTGGTCGTGAGTACAATAGTTAGATAAGTGGATTAAGTCATGGTGCGCGGTAAAGCGACCGTTATGTATAAGCCGTCAAATAATGACACAGAGACAATGAGATTCATGAGTTAAAACCGATATAAGTAAGGGAATAAGATGGTAGACGAACTGAGCATTGATGCCAGCAGTCTGGACCTGGTTAGGTAAGATTTCGCAGGAAGCACACTACCCATTCCTTAAGGAACTGGAAGTGCTTTCCTAATAGAATGAATGAGAAACAAGATAAGAGGCTCTATGGAAAGAGACCTAAGCTACTAAGAATAGAATCAGTACGGAATACAGAAAGGAGCTGGAGCATACCATACCCAAGAACACAGTAAATGAATTTTCCTTGATTAACATCAAGAAGAACAATGAATGTTATTATGGAACGATGAAAGAGGAGATCGACAACAGAATACTTCATAATTAGCAATAGCTAAACGTGTAACGGACACTATGAGTTTACTAAAACGAGACGTGGGACGACTGCACCCCACAGGGGCTTGCAGGCCTGACACGCTCATTATGAGTTAGTTGGGTAAGTAGTAATGTACCAGTAAGGTACCCCATGCATGTAGACGAGTAGTGTAAGGAACACGGGAGGTAGTCGACTCCGTACCACGGACAACGACGCAAGATCACACAAGAGCAGCTACTACCACAAACAGTCGAAGAGAGGAATTCAGTTGAACCAGCAACACAGAGGAACCAGAGAACAGATAATTAGGGACTATGAAGTGCGAAGAGCACACATTGTTAAGTACAGACATTGAACATGTCTTAAGATGTAAGGGGTTAAGACTGTAAAGCGCAATATGCACTAAACAGTAGTTTCAGGCTAAGAATCATCCTCAGACCAAAGGTCAGTTGGGGAGAACAATTTAGACATTCGAGAAAATACTAAGTGTATGAGCATAAAATCTCCAAGGAGAATAGATAGACGAGTTACAACTCATCAAGGCCGTGTATATATAAAGATAACACGTGTCCATTGAGAGACTAATATTCCTAAACAGTAAGGATGCAGAAGGATATACAATGCTATCAAAAGCTAAGTGAGGCAGTTAAGCCTAAGAACATCAGAGTGGTGCAGCGGAAGCTAGCAGATCACTACCTTTGAGATTAGACCAAACTAAGTTAAGGAAACGGTATAAGTACCGTTAAGAATCCTCGATACAGAGACTAAGTCATTTCTGATCGAATTATAGTAAGATAGATGACGTGGAAGCTAGAATGCTTGGTAAGAATTAGACATCTTGAACTTATGTTCAAAGATCATGTAATGTTGATTACGTGGGCGTAATCCATTTTAAGGGGGGTAGAGCGAAAACCGCTTAGCGTATGTTTGTGTACTGAGTACATAAGCTACGGTGTGCATAGCACAAAACAATTTGAGAATATGTTTTACATAAACATTTTGAGATAAATCATGGTTATTACACACAGAAGATGTGAATACCATACATATTAAGTATCTATCTTGTTAACTCCGGTGTGAGTACAAGTTAAGAGAATTAAGAAAGAGGATTAAGGAGACTTAAGGAATAAGGAATATATGAGGTATAAGTCGATATGAGACTATGTGTGAGATAAGAATAAGATAACACTATGAGATATTATTTGATATGAGCATGAGTTAGGATATAGTAATGCTATGTGGTATGAGACAGTGGAAGTTGGTATGAGACTGATATAGAATTTAGTAGGAATTTAAGTCTTGAGGTAATTACCAAGAAATGAATTGGGAATGTTTGAGGGAATGAGTTCACACTTTGGAGATGTATTGATTATGATTAGAAGAACTAAAAAGATAGAAAATTGGACATTAGTGAATTATCTGATGTTTGAAAATGACGTGGGAGGTGGAACTTGATTTTCTAGGGATCAAGGGAAACCGAACACAAATTGGAGTGGAAGGATGGTTCTACACTGATGCTGATCACATCAGGGTAGGATTATTCCTGAAACTCCCTACCAGTGGTCACAATTAAATCACACTAAGAATAGAGACCTTGGATAAAATGAAATTGGAGTTGCTTGTATTTTTAATTAGAGGAATTATTCCTCACATGACCTCGTAAAAAGGATTACCTTTTTACTGAGTCTCGCCCATGAAGTCGAGGACGCACGAGCCTTTGTCTTCGGACCGGTGACATGGGGAGAGCAGCGTATTTTGTATTCTGGCCCATGGTGACGAGGACGAATGAGCCATTGTCTACGGACCGGTGACATGGGAGAATACGTTGGAAATTATGTGAATGTTTTAATCATCAAAAGGAACAAAAGGAATTTTGAATGCTGCACATGCTTAAGCATGTTGTGTGATATTTAGTATAAGAACATGGTGGATCCAATGATCCAATGAGATTAAGTACATAATTATGATCTATATGATCTAAGGAATGAGGTAAGACATGCATTTTAATAGAAAGATGCATAGGGAACTTTGAGGACAAAGTTCTTTTAAGGGGGGTAGATTGAAATACCCCAAACCTAAGTATGCTAAGTAAACATCAAATCATGATGTATTAAGGCTAAAATATGCCTTAGAATGGTTGGTAGATAATTTAAACCAAGGAAAACACAAGAAAGTGTCTTAAGGGCAATCAGGGCAAAAACGTGCTCTAAGCTTGGAGAGACTTGGGTGAGTACCCAAATATCATGATAAGACCTTAGTAATATCCTAATGGTCATTTTAAATCAATTAGCAAAGAAAACCAACTTGAAAACAAGTTAAAACACAAAATGTGCTTTAAGAAGTCTTAAAGCACATTTTTGAGAAATTGTCTTAGAATTGAGTTTTGAGTGGCTAAATGTCCATCATTACTCTTTAATCAACATGTGTACTAATTAGTATCACATTAGGAGGTCTAAATCAATGGGAAATCAAAAATTTCCCGATTATGTGCCTTTAGTGAATAGTAACTATTTAGTGACTAGTTTAAGTTTTAATCAATATAAGTCAATTAATTGGTCAACAAAGACCATGTTAGCCTTATATTAAGGGGTGGCCGGTTTTTATGTGGGGAGTCACCACATGAGTCATCAAATGAGAAAGGAAAAGAAGGATAAGTAAAGAAGTTACTATTTGCTTTATAAAGCAAATATCTTATATTAGCTCACTTTTCTCCTCTTTCCTTCATTTCTCTTCTTCACCCACGGTTTCTTCTTCTTCTCTCTGTTCCAAAACCGAGGGCTCTTCATGGTTCTCCATCTTCAATCACTTGCCAAATACAACTCCAAGCTCCAAATCCAAAACAAATTGCATATTTGTCTTAGTTAGGTCAAGACCTATCTTTCTATCTTTTCAAATCTTTCAAAGCTCCATTTTGGTGCCATGAGAAAACTCCATTGATGGGGGAAAATCAAGTTTGAAGAGCTCATTAGCTTCTCCATTCTCTTAAGGTAAAGAAAATGTAAGAAAAACCATGTTTCCACCATTTCTACACATTACCGAAAATTACTACTCATGGGGATTCATTTTTATCCATTGTTCTAGCTTGATTCTATTCTCCAAGGGCTAGAGGAGGTCCTACTTAATTCATATCCAAGCTTGCTTTGAGAATCCAAGGTAAAACATTCAGTTTAATACCTTAGAACACATTTTTAACCTAGGGTTTACTCCTTAAGGTTAGTGTATTGTTTAGTGCTCATATGAGTCATTGGTTATTGATTAGAACATTGGCAAGGGAAGTTTGAGTGGTGGCCGATATTCATTCAAGAAGAAGGTCTAAGGAGGAAGTTAAGATAAGCTTGAGAAAACAAGGTAAAATGCTTACCTAATGGTGGTTTAAGTTTTAAGGGATGAGTTTAAGTGGATACCAATGTGGCTTAGAGCTTACATTGTGTATTGGGTTATATAACCTAAGGAAAAAGAACTTAAACAAGCTTATGAACTTGTGATTAAGGAGCTAATGAGAATGAGTTAGTAATATAAGTTAAGGTGGATTTCAAGGCATTATAACTACTATGAGATTGATGAGTGTATTTGCAGGTTGAAAGCTTAATATGTGGGAAATTCAGTGTTTAAGTTTAAGTCATTTAAGGGCCTAAGAGCCATGTCATTTAAGAGCCTTAGTGCTATGCAATTTAAGATTATTGCAATATCTTGAGTTTGTTGAGAATGAGTTGGTTTGGGTGATGAGATATGATGAGAAGAACTTGATGTGTGTGAGATGGTTGAACGAGGAAAAATAATGTGTTTGGGCATGATAAGATACTAGAGGTGCTATGGCAAAATTTGAGTAGAAAATAAGTGTTTAGGCGATGGTGGTGAACTAAAATGACCTAGGATTTACTAGGAATCATTATGAGGAATTTGAGTGGAGATTAGTTAACTAAGGAGTTCTTGAGGTTTAGAATGACCTAGGGATGTCTAGGAGGAGTTGGAGGATTGGTGAGTGTTTTGAACACACCAAAATCATGAGATGAGGAATGTAAGACTTGTGCATAAGTTTAAGGAGAAGGTGTAATGCTTAAGGTGATTAAGATATGTCCTAAGGGAATTTAATGACTAAGGAAGTACTAGGAAGTCTTAGTGGTTGTCTTGATGAAAAGGGGTGAGATAAAGTGTTATAATGAGTTATAATGACTTAGGCATTACCTTGAAGGATTTAGGAATCAAGAGGATGTAATTGAGTATTTAGGACTTAGGTAAATGTTGATAAAAGAAGCTAGAAAACTTGGGTAAATTAGATGTAAGTGAGGGTGAAACTTTGAAATGGTTAGGCGAGAACTAGAGTATAGAGTCTAAGGAAGGCTTGATAAATGCAATAAGGCTGAGAAGTGGTGTACATGGTGTGATCAAGTTCTTAAGAAGGGAGCATTGGTTAATTGAAACTTTTGGTGGAAGGCATGTGAGAAATGTAAGAAAATAAGTGCTAAGTGTTGGGAGCTTTGTAAGAATTGAGTAAATGTTTGAGAAGATCTTTGGAGGTTGTTTTAATGAGTTTGGTGGAGGTTATAAGGTGGATTTAAGGTGCCAAGAGGGTGTTGGACCTATTAGGACACTTGTGGAAAAGTTTGGAATTGAAAGAGGCAATTTAAGAGTAAGGTCTGTAGAGGACCGACCCAGGGTCCGACCCAGTTCTGGGTCGGTCGGACCTTGTTAACCCAGCAGAAATGTTTCGGCAATAGACCGACCCATAAGGATGGGTCGGTCGGTGGGTCGGTCGGGCAAGATTTAACGAAGGAAAATTTTCGGCAGAGGACCGACCCAGAGGGTTTTGGGTCGGTCGGTTTAGCTTTGGGTCGGTCGGAGAATTTTCAAAAGGCGGGAAGTTTCGGCAATGGACCGACCCATAAAGGATGGTCGGTCGTGGGTCGGTCTAGGGTTGTTGTCTGAACCAGAAAGTTACTGGAACGGACCGACCCATAGGTTGGGTCGGTCGGTGGGTCGGTCGACCCTTAACACTTAAAAAAAAAAGAAATTTTGAATTCTAAGAATGGCAATGGGTAATAAGGTATGCCTTTGGTAGGGTAGTACTGATTAAGACCCTGAGAACTTAAGAGATTAAGTTAAGTTAAGTATAAACTTGAAAGTTTAAGATTAAGTTTATAAGATTTAGTGTAAGACCTAAGAGGTGTTGAGTGGGGATCATTAAGGAATTAAGCAAGTTAAACAAGTTAAGTAAGTCGAACTAAGTTAAGTGATTAACAACCTAAAACTGAATGAATGTTTTAGGACTTGGGAGTTTGGACTCAGGAGGAGAGTAAGCAGCCGAACGACCAACGGTGAACGGTACAGTTGTTTCTTCTTGTGACCTGCTTGCTAACGAGGTGTCCCTCGGCTTGTGTGCTATTTGTTTTGTGTGCTCACTAAACAAGATAAAGCATGCAACCGGAACATATTATATATATATATTGTGTTGTTGTGTGATGTTTGAAAACTAACACAACATACCGTGAGAACTTACTAACCAATGTTTAGTAAGAAATTGAGTGAGAATAAGGAACGCCCCCTAATGAGGGACGATATGAACCGAAAGAGGTTAACCAACAAACATGGTCTTGAGATAACTACTAACTGGAACTTGAGTGAGGAATCCGGAATGGTACCGGCACATGTGTATTGGGGGAAGTCGGTATCCTTATCAAATACCGTCTTTCTAAGATGACTTGTCCTTGGACTCGTCGCCTAGAGTCGACAAATAGACTCGACCTCCTCGGACTTCTTGTTTTAGGAGGGAGGCATACTGAGATGGTGTAGTGGGATCTACCTAAATGCCCAACTAATTCTAATAAATATTGTTTATGTAAACCAATGGAGCTGATAACTCATTGGTTAGGGTTACGTGACCCGACAGATAAACAATGGATTAAGGTACAACCATTCTAATTAAAGAACGGTTGACTTAATCGAGATAAGAACTGAGATAAGATTGAGATAAGGTTTGAGATAAGATACAACCATCTCTATTTAAAGAATGGTTTGTATTCTAAGACTGAGATAAGTTACAACCAATCCCTTCCAGGAACGGTTTGTATATTGAGATTAAGTTAAGATTAAGATTAAAGTAAGTTGCAACCATTCCTCATTAAAGGATGGTTTGTAATATTAAGATTAAGATAAGCTACATCCACTCCTGATTAAAGGATGGTTGTTTCTAAGATTAAGATAAGAATCAGATTGAGGTAAGATAAGGATGGACTAAGATTAAGAGAGAACATTACTTAAGGAGTTAAATAACTAACTCTCTAATTAAGGGAACGCATTTAAGTCGTTCATGTGTGTGAACTTTGATTGTTCATATCTGAGTTGTTGTTTACTGCACTTTCTATTATGTTGTGCATCTAATCAACCTCCATGCTATCGACAATTAGTCGTCGTAGCCACGTTAGCTTGGGGGCCATGAGAGGATCGTACCAGCATTCGTGCTGACCCCCTCGGGGGCTTCTTTTTACTACACAGGTGAACATCAGGAGGCGGCTGTCGAGAGTAAGAAGAGGATACAAGTGTTAAGGATTAAGTGTGACCTACGAGTTGTGCATGTACACTCGTATGGCAATTGAGTTAGTAAGATGTATAGGATGTGGGGGTTGTAAGAAGGTTATGTAAATGGTTAAGGTTGTTAGACTAATGTTCGGTATATTCTGTAGTCAGACCGTGGCAAGGTCCTGGATTGTAAAGAATTCCGCTGTGACATGTGTATATATATTGTTAAGTTGCGAGACCACAATTGGATTGAGTTGGGGTGTTACAAAAGTGGTATCAGAGCGTAGTTACGCTCTGAAGACAAGAAATACCGAACTTAGGAGGATATTGAGGCTGAGATTGAGTTATGGGTTAAGGGTTGAGAGATAGGTGTGAGGTGCGTTAGCCAGGACTCCCCGGTGTTTACCGGATATCCATAGTACCTAGGCCCGCCCTCCACATCCCTAACCCTAATATGTGGAACAAACGAGAGAGAAGAAAGCCTTCTCTTACTGGGGAAACCCGATCTGGCAGTTAGCTAACGGTAAGCAATATGAGAAACAGCTTGTTGTACAACAGTTAAGGAGAATGGGAGATTTTTAATGGAGCGCAACAGAGAACAGGCGCTACCTATGGAATTCTATCAATAAGGGAACGGAAATTACCGGCAACATGGGTCGACATGCTACGCAGTCGAAAAACCCGCGATACCAATGGTAAGGAAAGCACTACGCGTGCAATAGATAAGGAAATGATAAGAGGCATGAGTACCGGACAGCGGTCCGAGTGAGCATAACAGTGGGATAATACAAAGCATGAGGATTGAGATTACTGGAAAGTCCAGTTAGAAACGGGAACTCCAAACCCCATACAATGAGGAAGGTTACAAAACCTGGCCAACATAATGCGGATGACGATAGGAACTCATACAAGTTGTATACCGGAATAGGACTACAATGTAGTGCCTAAAGGAAAAAAAAACCGTTGCCTAGTAACCACAACAAAACGTGTGGAGACAGGAGGGAGGATTAAGACATAAGAAAATGTTAAGGGGTTCCCTCAGAAAGAGGAACGCCCTGATAAATGACAGTACTGTCAAACAACAAGGAAACTGCCGGATGGACGGTTATCCAAAATAAGAGATTATCGAAGGAGTCCCAAGGACTACCAATTACATGGAAATTAGAAGGAGTGTCACTACCGACGTACCTTGTACCAATACCCATCCAGCATGGCGCACTTGCCATAGCAAGTGCTACCACGGTTAAGCTACACGGAAAGCCATCATGGCAAGATAGGAGAACACTACAGTTGAAACGCATATTAATACCGGATTGTAAATCCATAAGAACAGAAAAATAAGACCTTGGAAAGGCCCGACGGCCTAACCATGATGAGATGAACCGACACATCACCAGCAGGGAGCTGAGCTTAGACGAAATACTAAACCATATAAATACTAGCAACGGTATAAACCACTACAACAACAACCGACAGTACGATAAGAACACAATCCCGAACTCCAAGGGGAAAACCTAAGAGATCGCTCGGAAATGCGAGCAAAAACACTATATAAGCAATGATATACAAGGGATGTATTATACGATACATTGAGACTGTTGAAGTATCGACTTACAACGAAAACGGGATAAGACTCCCAGAGTGACCATTAAGGATACCAAAACAACATTCTTCAATGAAGATGTTGGAAAACCCAGAAAATAAGGTAAAAGAAATGAACATAAGCTATGACCTACTAAGGACTAAAATGTATAATCCCGACAGAGGGAAGCTCAGCGGACTACCCCACAGAGTGGGCATAGTCGAGCCGAACAAACTGATGAATGACGGCTAGTACGTTCATCTAACTCATTAACACCCAAGTATGATTGATCATCAACGGGTGGCGTAGTCAACAGAAGTTGAACGAAGCGTTGAGATAGAAGTATAAGATGCCAGGATGATATCCAACTTGGACACCGTAAGGCAAACGCCTAATACGAACTTGTCCTTAATTGCCAAAAGACATAAGTCTAGTAAAATGACAGTATTGTCAAAGACATTAAGTAACCTCAGATCACCGGAATAACTTCCATAGCAGGAAGCAGGATGCAGCAACTTACCATGAAACCCGATACTACATTTAGTATGTAACCTAACGGTGGATAAGGTTCAAGAACCAGAATCTCATAAGGAAGATGCAGATGAGTAAGAGTACAAATAATGAACTGAGACGTTAAGTATTAAGAGCCTACGAGCCAAGGATGTTAACCACATCAGAGCCCGAGGCGCAGTAAGTTATAAGAGAGCTTGTTTAAGCCACGAAGGGACTACAATTTGTAGATATGAACGGTTACCAAACCTATAACTTAGATTGTGAAGAACATTACCAAGAAAGGGTACCAATGAGAATATTGAGATAATGCTAAGGACAGGAGCGGAGAACGAACCATGCCTTTTAGGGTGGGGATACCTCTCCTTGTTGTGAGGCCATGAGTGGGAATGAACCCCTCAAAAGGGCTTTCACTTATTAGAGACGAAATACACTTTATTTAAAAATAGAAACTACGAACCTTGAGATTCCTTGAAATATATCAGATACACTTGAGTATAAGGTAGATTGCAGAGATAGACCTCATATCCAACACGTCAGAGATAAACATTGTGACTGCACATTATGGCACGTCAATTAATTAATACTCAGAAGAGCTTGTGAATCAGTGGATGACTTCTTCAGTTACCAGTTAAACTACATGGTAGATAACATCATTAAGGATGAAAGAAAGCGAGAGAATCAGCCTGTTTACAAATCTGAGATTGGAGCAGAACACCTTCGTATTAAGAGACAACTATTTTACAGCATGGTAACACAACCGCTATACACCGGAATGAGAAAACTCCCAGTGTGTTTACACCAAGAAGGGATTGAGTATAAGGTAAGACATTAGAATAAGTAAATAAGAGGTTGCACCATTAATGGGCAACATGGTAAAGGCCAACTACCACGGTAGTAGTGGTCGTGAGTACAATAGTTAGATAAGTGGATTAAGTCATGGTGCGCGGTAAAGCGACCGTTATGTATAAGCCGTCAAATAATGACAGAGACAATGAGATTCATGAGTTAAAACCGATATAAGTAAGGGAATAAGATGGTAGACGAACTGAGCATTGATGCCAGCAGTCTGGACCTGGTTAGGTAAGATTTCGCAGGAAGCACACTACCCATTCCTTAAGGAACTGGAAGTGCTTTCCTATAGAATGAAAATGAGAAACAAGATAAGAGGCTCTATGGAAAGAGACCTAAGCTACTAAGAAATAGAATCAGTACGGATACAGAAAGGAGCTGGAGCATACCATACCCAAGAACACAGTAAATGATTTCCTTGATTAACATCAAGAAGAACAATGAATGTTATTATGGAACGATGAAAGAGGAGATCGACAACAGAATACTTCATAATTAGCAATAGCTAAACGTGTAACGGACACTATGAGTTTACTAAAACGAGACGTGGGACGACTGCACCCCACAGGGGCTTGCAGGCCTGACACGCTCATTATGAGTTAGTTGGGTAAGTAGTAATGTACCAGTAAGGTACCCCATGCATGTAGACGAGTAGTGTAAGGAACACGGGAGGTAGTCGACTCCGTACCACGGACAACGACGCAAGATCACACAAGAGCAGCTACCACAAACAGTCGAAGAGAAGAATTCAGTTGAACCAGCAACACAGAGGAACCAGAGAACAGATAATTAGGGACTATGAAGTGCGAAGAGCACACATTGTTAAGTACAGACATTGAACATGTCTTAAGATGTAAGGGGTTAAGACTGTAAAGCGCAATATGCACTAAACAGTAGTTTCAGGCTAAGAATCATCCTCAGACCAAAGGTCAGTTGGGGAGAACAATTTAGACATTCGAGAAAATACTAAGAGTATGAGCATAAAATCTCCAAGGAGAATAGATAGACGAGTTACAACTCATCAAGGCCGTGTATATATAAAGATAACACGTGTCCATTGAGAGACTAATATTCCTAAACAGTAAGGATGCAGAAGGATATACAATGCTATCAAAAGCTAAGTGAGGCAGTTAAGCCTAAGAACATCAGAGTGGTGCAGCGGAAGCTAGCAGATCACTACCTTTGAGATTAGACCAAACTAAGTTAAGGAAACGGTATAAGTACCGTTAAGAATCCTCGATACAGAGACTAAGTCATTTCTGATCGAATTATAGTAAGATAGATGACGTGGAAGCTAGAATGCTTGGTAAGAATTAGACATCTTGAACTTATGTTCAAAGATCATGTAATGTTGATTACGTGGGCGTAATCCATTTTAAGGGGGGTAGAGCGAAAACCGCTTAGCGTATGTTTGTGTACTGAGTACATAACTACGGTGTGCATAGCACAAAACAATTTGAGAATATGTTTTACATAAACATTTTGAGATAAATCATGGTTATTACACACAGAAGATGTGAATACCATACATATTAAGTATCTATCTTGTTAACTCCGGTGTGAGTACAAGTTAAGAGAATTAAGAAAGAGGATTAAGGAGACTTAAGGAATAAGGAATATATGAGGTATGAGTCGATATGAGACTATGTGTGAGATAAGAATAAGATAACACTATGAGATATATTTGATATGAGCATGAGTTAGGATATAGTAATGCTATGGTATGAGACAGTGGAAGTTGGTATGAGACTGATATAGAATTTAGTAGGAATTTAAGTCTTGAGGTAATTACAAGAATGAATTGGGAATGTTTGAGGGAATGAGTCACACTTTGGAGATGTATTGATTATGATTAGAAGAACTAAAAAGATAGAAAATTGGACATTAGTGAATTATCTGATGTTTGAAAATGACGTGGGAGGTGGAACTTGATTTTCTAGGGATCAAGGGAAACCGAACACAAATTGGAGTGGAAGGATGGTTCTACACTGATGCTGATCACATCAGGGTAGGATTATTCCTGAAACTCCCTACCAGTGGTCACAATTAAATCACACTAAGGATAGGACCTTGGGATAAAAATGAAATTGGAGTTGCTTGTATTTTTAATTAGAGGAATTATTCCTCACATGACCTCGTAAAAAGGATTACCTTTTTACTGAGTCTCGCCCATGAAGTCGAGGACGCACGAGCCTTTGTCTTCGGACCGGTGACATGGGGAGAGCAGCGTGTTTTGTATTCTGGCCCATGGTGACGAGGACGAATGAGCCATTGTCTACGGACCGGTGACATGGGAGAATACGTTGGAATTATGTGAATGTTTTAATCATCAAAAGGAACAAAAGGAATTTTGATGCTGCACATGCTTAAGCATGTTGTGTGATATTTAAGTATAAGAACATGGTGGATCCAATGATCCAATGAGATTAAGTATACATAAGTATGATCTATATGATCTAAGGAATGAGGTAAGATGCATTTAATAAGAAAGATGCATGGGAACTTTGGGACAAAGTTCTTTTAAGGGGGGTAGATTGAAATACCCCAAACCTAAGTATGCTAAGTAAACATCAAATCATGATGTATTAAGGCTAAAATATGCCTTAGAAAGATTGGTAGACAATTTAAACCAAGGAAAACACAAGAAAGTCTTAAGGCAATCAGGGCAAAAACGTGCTCTAAGCTTGGAGAGACTTGGGTGAGTACCCAAATATCATGATAAGACCTTAGTAATATCCTAATGGTCATTTTAAATCAATTAGCAAAGAAAACCAACTTGAAAACAAGTTAAAACACAAAATGTGCTTTAAGAAGTCTTAAAGCACATTTTTGAGAAATTGTCTTAGAATTGAGTTTTGAGTGGCTAAATGTCCATCATTACTCTTTAATCAACATGTGTACTAATTAGTATCACATTAGGAGGTCTAAATCAATGGGAAATCAAAAATTTCCCGATTATGTGCCTTGATTAGTGAATAGTAACTATTTAGTGACTAGTTTAAGTTTTAATCAATATAAGTCAATTAATTGGTCAACAAAGACCATGTTAGCCTTATATTAAGGGGGTGGCCGGTTTTTATGTGGGGAGTCACCACATGAGTCATCAAATGAGAAAGGAAAAGAAGGATAAGTAAAGAAGTTACTATTTGCTTTATAAAGCAAATATCTTATATTAGCCACTTTTTCCTTTTCCTTCATTTCTCTTCTTCACCCACGGTTTCTTCTTCTTCTCTGTTCCAAAACCGAGAGGGCTGCTCTTCATGGTTCTCCATCTTCAATCACTTGCCAATACAACTCAAGCTCCAAATCCAAAACAAATTGCATATTTGTCTTAGTTAGGTCAAGACCTATCTTTCTATCTTTTCAAATCTTTCAAAGCTCCATTTTGGTGCCATGAGAAAACTCCATTGATGGGGGAAAATCAAGTTTGAAGAGCTCATTAGCTTCTCCATTCTCTTAAGGTAAAGAAAATGTAAGAAAAACCATGTTTCCACCATTTCTACACATTACCGAAAATTACTACTCATGGGGATTCATTTTTATCCATTGTTCTAGCTTGATTCTATTCTCCAAGGGCTAGAGGAGGTCCTACTTAATTCATATCCAAGCTTGCTTTGAGAATCCAAGGTAAAACATTCAGTTTAATACCTTAGAACACATTTTTAACCTAGGGTTTACTCCTTAAGGTTAGTGTATTGTTTAGTGCTCATATGAGTCATTGGTTATTGATTAGAACATTGGCAAGGGAAGTTTGAGTGGTGGCCGATATCATTCAAGAAGAAGGTCTAAGGAGGAGATTAAGATAAGCTTGAGAAAACAAGGTAAAATGCTTACCTAATGGTGGTTTAAGATTAAGGATGAGTTTAGGATACCAATGTGGCTTAGAGCTTACATTGTGTATTGGGTTATATAACCTAAGGAAAAAGAACTTAAACAAGCTTATGAACTTGTGATTAAGGAGCTAATGAGAATGAGTTAGTAATATAAGGTTAAGGTGGATTTAAGGCATTATAACTACTATGAGATTGATGAGTGTATTTGCAGGTTGAAAGCTTATATGGGGAAATTCAGTGTTTAAGTTTAAGTCATTTAAGGGCCTAAGAGCCATGTCATTTAAGAGCCTTAGTGCTATGCAATTTAAGATTATTGCAATATTGAGTTTGTTGAATGAGTTGGTTTGGTGATGAGATATGAGAAAGAACTTGATGTGTGTGAGATGGTTGAATGAGGAAAAATAATGTGTTTGGGCATGATAAGATACTAGAGGTGCTATGGCAAAATTTGAGTAGGAAATAAGTGTTTAGGCGATGGTGGTGAACTAAAATGACCTAGGATTTACTAGGAATCATTATGAGGAATTTGAGTGGAGATTAGTTAACTAAGGAGTTCTTGAGGTTTAGAATGACCTAGAGATGTCTAGGAGGATTGGAGGATTGGTGAGTGTTTTGAACACACCAAAATCATGAGATGAGGAATGTAAGACTTGTGCATAAGTTTAAGGAGAAGGTGTAATGCTTAAGGTGATTAAGATATGTCCTAAGGGAATTTAATGACTAAGGAAGTACTAGGAAGTCTTAGTGGTTGTCTTGATGAAAAGGGGTGAGATAAAGTGTTATAATGAGTTATAATGACTTAGGCATTACCTTGAAGGATTTAGGAATCAAGAGGATGTAATTGAGTATTTAGGACTTAGGTAAATGTTGATAAAAGAAGCTAGAAAACTTGGGTAAATTAGATGTAAGTGAGGGTGAAACTTTGAAATGGTTAGGCGAGAACTAGTATAGGTCTAAGGAAGGCTTGATAAATGCAATAAGGCTGAGAAGTGGTGTACATGGTGTGATCAAGTTCTTAAGAAGGGAGCATTGGTTAATTGAAACTTTTGGTGGAAGGCATGTGAGAAATGTAAGAAAATAAGTGCTAAGTGTTGGGAGCTTTGTAAGAATTGAGTAAATGTTTGAGAAGATCTTTGGAGGTTGTTTAATGAGTTTGGTGGAGGTTATAAGGTGGATTTAAGGTGCCAAGAGGGTGTTGGACCTATTAGGACACTTGTGGAAAAGTTTGGAATTTGAAGAGGCAATTTAAATGTAAGGTCGGTAGAGGGTACCGGACCCGAGTTCTTCGTCGGACCTTGTTAACCCAGCAGAAATGTTTCGGCAATAGACCGACCCATAAGGATGGGTCGGTCGGTGGGTCGGATTTAAGATGAAAAGAAAGTGGGCAGAGGACCGCGACCCAGAGGGTTTGGGTCGGTCGGTTTAGCTTTGGGTCGGTCGGAGAATTTTCAAAAGGCGGGAAGTTTTCGGCAATGGACCGACCCATAAAGGATGGGTCGGTCGTGGGTCGGTCTAGGGTTGTTGTCTGAACCAGAAAGTTAGGAAGGAGCCCATAGGTTGGTCGGTCGGTGGGTCGGTCGACCCTTAACACTTAAAAAAAAAAAGAAATTTTGAATTCTAAGAATGGCAATGGGTAATAAGGTATGCCTTTGGTAGGGTAGTACTGATTAAGACCCTGAGAACTTAAGAGATTAAGTTAAGTTAAGTAAACTTGAAAAAGTTTAAGATTAAGTTTATAAGATTTAGTGTAAGACCTAAGAGGTGTTGAGTGGGGATCATTAAGGAATTAAGCAAGTTAAACAAGTTAAGTAAGTCATATTAAGTTAAGTGATTAACAACCTAAAACTGAATGAATGTTTTAGGACTTGGGAGTTTGGACTCGGAGGAGAGTAAGCAGCCGAACGACCAACGGTGAACGGTACAGTTGTTTCTTCTTGTGACCTGCTTGCTAACGAGGTGTCCCTCGGCTTGTGTGCTATTTGTTTTGTGTGCTCACTAAACAAGATAAAGCATGCAACCGGAAATTTATATATATATATATTGTGTTGTTGTGTATGTTTGAAAACTAACACAACATACCGTGAGAACTTACTAACCAATGTTTAGTAAGAAATTGAGAGAGAATAAGGAACGCCCCCTAATGAGGGACGATATGAACCGAAAGAGGTTAACCAACAAACATGGTCTTGAGATAACTACTAACTGGAACTTGAGGAGGAATCAGCTCCACGATGGTACCGGCACATGTGTTATTGGGGGAAGTCGGTATCCTTATCAAATACCGTCTTTCTTCTAAGATGACGTGTCCTTGGACTCGTCGCTAGAGTCGACAAATAGACTCGACCTCATCGGACTTCTTGTTTTAGGAGGGAGGCATACTGAGATGGTGTAGTGGGATCTACCTAAATGCCCAACTAATTCTAATAAATATTGTTTATGTAAACCAATGGGCTGATAACTCATGGTTTAGGGTTACGGACCCGACAGATAAACAAGATTAAGGTACAACCATTCTAATTAAAGAACGGTTGACTTAATCGAGATAAGAAAACTGAGATAAGATTGAGATAAGGTTTGAGAAGATACAACCATCTCTCTTTAAAGAATGGTTTGTATTCTAAGACTGAGATAAGTTACAACCAATCCCTTCCAGGAAACGGGGTTTGTATATAGTTAGATAAGTTTTTGTAAGTTGTTCCTCATTGTGTTTTGTAATATTAAGATTAAAGATTAAAAGTAAGTTGCACCATTCCTCATTAAAGGATGGTTTGTAATATTAGATTAAGATAAGCTACATCCACTCCTGATTAAGGATGGTGTTTTCTAAGATTAAGAAAGAATCAGATTGAGGTAAGATAAGGATGGACTAAGATTAAGAGAGAACATTACTTAAGGAGTTAAATAACTAACTCTCTAATTAAGGGAACGCATTTAAGTCGTTCATGTGTGTGAATTTGATTGTTCATATCTGAGTTGTTGTTACTGCACTTTCTATTATGTTGTGCATCTAATCAACCTCCATGCTATCGACAATTAGTCGTCGTAGCCACGTTAGCTTGGGGGCCATGAGAGGATCGTACCAGCATTCGTGCTGACCCCCTCGGGGGCTTCTTTTACTACACAGGTGAACATCAGGAGGCGGCTGTCGCAAGAGAGAGAAGAGGATACAAGTGTTAAGGATTAAGTGTGACCTACGAGTTGTGCATGACACTCGTTATGGCAATTGAGTTAGTAAGATGTATAGGATGTGAGGGGTTGTAAGAAGGTTATGTAAATGGTTAAGGTTGTTAGACTAATGTTCGGTATATTCTGTAGTCAGACCGTGGCAAGGTCCTGGATGTAAAGAATTCCGCTGTGACATGCGTATATATATTGTAAGTTGCGAGACCACAATTGGATTGAGTTGGGGTGTTACAAAAGTGGTATCAGAGCGTAGTTACGCTTGAAGACAAGAAATACCGAACTTAGGAGGATATTGAGGTGAGATTAGTTATGGGTTAAGGGTGAGAGATAGGTTGTGAGGTGCGTTAGCCAGGACTCCCCGGTGTTTACCGGATATCCATAGTACCTAGGCCCGCCCTCCACATCCCTAACCCTAAGTATGTGGGACAAACGCCAGAGAGAAGAAAGTCTTCTCTTACTTGGGGAAACCCGATTGGCAGTTAGCTAACGGTCAGCAATATGAGAAAAAGCTTGTTGTACAACAGTTAGGAGAATTGGGAGATTTTAATGGAGCGCAACAGAGAAGCAGGCGCTACCTATGGAATTCTATCAATAAGGGAACGGAAATTACCGGCAACATGGGTCGACATGCTACGCAGTCGAAAAACCGCGATACCAATGGTAAGGAAAGCACTACGGTGCAATAGATAAGGAAATGATAAGAGGCATGAGTACCGGACAGCGGTCCGAGTGAGCATAACAGTGGGATAATACAAAGCATGAGGATTGAGATTACTGGAAAGTCCAGTTAGAAACGGAAACTCCAAACCCCATACAATGAGGAAGGTTACAAAACCTGGCCAACATAATGCGGATGACGATAGGAACTCATACAAGTTGTATACCGGAATAGGACTACAATGTAGTGCCTAAAGGAAAAAAACCGTTGCCTAGTAACCACAACAAAACGTGTGGAGACAGGAGGGAGGATTAGACATAAGAAATGTTAAGGGGTTCCCTCAGAAAGAGGAACGCCCTGGTAAATGACAGTACTGTCAAAACAACAAGGAAACTGCCGGATGGACGGTTATCCAAAATAAGAGATTATCGAAGGAGTCCCAAGGACTACCAATTACATGGAAATTAGAAGGGAGTGTCACTACCGACGTACCTTGTACCAATACCCATCCTGCATGGCGCACTTGCCATAGCAAGTGCTTACCACGGTTAAGCTACACGGAAAGCCATCATGGCAAGATAGGAGAACACTACAGTTGAAACGCATATTAATACCGGATTGTAAATCCATAAGAACAGAAAAATAAGACCTTGGAAAGGCCCGACGGCCTGACCATGATGAGATGAACCGACACATCAGCCAGCAGGGAGCTGAGCTTAGACGAAAACAACCATAAAATACAGCAACGGTAAAACCACTACAAAAAACCGACAGTACGATAAGAACACAATCCCGAACTCCAAGGGGAAAACCTAAGAGATCGCTCGGAAATGCGAGAAAAACACTTATAAGCAATGATATACAAGGGATGTATTATACGATACATTGAGACTGTTGAAGTATCGACTTACAACGAAAACGGGATAAGACTCCCAGAGTGACCATTAAGGATACCAACAACAACATTCTTCAATGAAGATGTTGGAAAACCCAGAAAATAAGGTAAAGAAATGAACATAAGCTATGACCTACTAAGGACTAAAATATAATCCCGACAGAGGAAGCTCAGCGGACTACCCCCACAGAGTGGGCATAGTCGAGCCGAACAAACTGATGAATGACGGCTAGTACCGTTCATCTAACTCATTAACACCCAAGTATGATTGATCATCAACGGGTGGCGTAGTCAACAGAAGTTGAACGAAGCGTTGAGATAGAAGTATAAGATGCCAGGATGATATCCAACTTGGACACCGTAAGGCAAACGCCTAATACGAACTTGTCCTTAATTGCCAAAAGACATAAGTCTAGTAAAATGACAGTATTGTCAAAGACATTAAGTAACCTCAGATCACCGGAATAACTTCCATAGCAGGAAGCAGGATGCAGCAACTTACCATGAAACCCGATACTACATTTAGTATGTAACCTAACGGTGGATAAGGTTCAAGAACCAGAATTCATAAGGAAGACCTGCAGATGAGTAAGAGTACAAATAATGAACTGAGACGTTAAGTATTAAGAGCCTACGAGCCAAGGATGTTAACCACATCAGAGCCCGAGGCGCAGTAAGTTATAAGAGAGCTTGTTTAAGCCACGAAGGGACTACAATTTGTAGATATGAACGGTTACCAAACCTATAACTTAGATTGTGAAGAACATTACCAAGAAAGGGTACCAATGAGAATATTGAGATAATGCTAAGGACAGGAGCGGAGAACGAACCATGCCTTTTAGGGTGGGGATACCTCTCCTTGTTGTGAGGCCATGAGTGGGAATGAACCCCTCAAAAAGGGCTTTCACTTATTAGAGACGAAATACACTTTATTTAAAAAATAGAAACTACGAACCTTGAGATTTCCTTGAAATATATCAGATACACTTGAGTAATAAGGTAGATTGCAGAGATAGACCTCATATCCAACACGTCAGAGATAAACATTGTGACTGCACATTATGGCACGTCAATTAATTAATACTCAGAAGAGCTTGTGAATCAGTGGATGATTCTTCAGTTCAGTTACCAGTTAATACACTATGATAAAACATCATAAGGATGAAAGAAAGCGAGAGAGAATCAGCCTGTTTACAAATCTGAGATTGGAGCAGAACACCTTCGTATTAAGAGACAACTATTTTACAGCATGGTAACACAACCGAACACCGGAATGAGAAAACTCCCAGTGTGTTTACACCAAGAAGGGATTGAGTATAAGGCAAGACATTAGAATAAGTAAATAAGAGGTTGCACCATTAATGGGCAACATGGTAAAGGCCAACTACCACGGTAGTAGTGGTCGTGAGTACAATAGTTAGATAAGTGGATTAAGTCATGGTGCGCGGTAAAGCGACCGTTATGTATAAGCCGTCAAATAATGACACAGAGACAATGAGATTCATGAGTTAAAACCGATATAAGTAAGGGAATAAGATGGTAGACGAACTGAGCATTGATGCCAGCAGTCTGGACCTGGTTAGGTAAGATTTCGCAGGAAGCACACTACCCATTCCTTAAGGAACTGGAAGTGCTTTCCTAATAGAATGAAAATGAGAAACAAGATAAGAGGCTCTATGGAAAGAGACCTAAGCTACTAAGAAATAGAATCAGTACGGAATACAGAAAGGAGCTGGAGCATACCATACCCAAGAACACAGTAAATGAATTTTCCTTGATTAACATCAAGAAGAACAATGAATGTTATTATGGAACGATGAAAGAGGAGATCGACAACAGAATACTTCATAATTAGCAATAGCTAAACGTGTAACGGACACTATGAGTTTACTAAAACGAGACGTGGGACGACTGCACCCCACAGGGGCTTGCAGGCCTGACACGCTCATTATGAGTTAGTTGGGTAAGTAGTAATGTACCAGTAAGGTACCCATGCATGTAGACGAGTAGTGTAAGGAACACGGGAGGTAGTCGACTCCGGGACAACGACGCAAGATCACACAAGAGCAGCTACTACCACAAACAGTCGAAGAGAAGAATTCAGTTGAACCAGCAACACAGAGGAACCAGAGAACAGATAATTAGGGACTATGAAGTGCGAAGAGCACACATTGTTAAGTACAGACATTGAACATGTCTTAAGATGTAAGGGGTTAAGACTGTAAAGCGCAATATGCACTAAACAGTAGTTTCAGGCTAAGAATCATCCTCAGACCAAAGGTCAGTTGGGGAGAACAATTTAGACATTCGAGAAAATACTAAGTGTATGAGCATAAAATCTCCAAGGAGAATAGATAGACGAGTTACAACTCATCAAGGCCGTGTATATATAAGATAACACGTGTCCATTGAGAGACTAATATTCCTAAACAGTAAGGATGCAGAAGGATATACAATGCTATCAAAAGCTAAGTGAGGCAGTTAAGCCTAAGAACATCAGAGTGGTGCAGCGGAAGCTAGCAGATCACTACCTTTGAGATTAGACCAAACTAAGTTAAGGAAACGGTATAAGTACCGTTAAGAATCCTCGATACAGAGACTAAGTCATTTCTGATCGAATTATGAGTAAGATAGATGACGTGGAAGCTAGAATGCTTGGTAAGAATTAGACATCTTGAACTTATGTTCAAAGATCATGTAATGTTGATTACGTGGGCGTAATCCATTTTAAGGGGGGTAGAGCGAAAACCGCTTAGCGTATGTTTGTGTACTGAGTACATAAGCTACGGTGTGCATAGCACAAAACAATTTGAGAATATGTTTTACATAAACATTTTGAGATAAATCATGGTTATTACACACAGAAGATGTGAATACCATACATATTAAGTATCTATCTTGTTAACTCCGGTGTGAGTACAAGTTAAGAGAATTAAGAAAGAGGATTAAGGAGACTTAAGGAATAAGGAATATATGAGGTATAAGTCGATATGAGACTATGTGTGAGATAAGAATAAGATAACACTATGAGATATTATTTGATATGAGCATGAGTTAGGATATAGTAATGCTATGTGGTATGAGACAGTGGAAGTTGGTATGAGACTGATATAGAATTTAGTAGGAATTTAAGTCTTGAGGTAATTACCAAGAAATGAATTGGGAATGTTTGAGGGAATGAGCTCACACTTTGGAGATGTATTATGATTAGAAGAACTAAAAAGATAGAAAATTGGACATTAGTGAATTATCTGATGTTTGAAAATGACGTGGGAGGTGGAACTTGATTTTCTAGGGATCAAGGGAAACCGAACACAAATTGGAGTGGAAGGATGGTTCTACACTGATGCTGATCACATCAGGGTAGGATTATTCCTGAAACTCCCTACCAGTGGTCACAATTAAATCACACTAAGAATAGAGACCTTGGGAAAAAATGAAATTGGAGTTGCTTGTATTTTAATTAGAGGAATTATTCCTCACATGACCTCGTAAAAAGGATTACCTTTTTACTGAGTCTCGCCCATGAAGTCGAGGACGCACGAGCCTTTGTCTTCGGACGGGACTGGGAGAGAGCATTTGTATCTGGCCCATGGTGACGAGGACGAATGAGCCATTGTCTACGGACCGGTGACATGGGAGAATACGTTGGAAATTATGTGAATGTTTTAATCATCAAAAGGAACAAAAGGAATTTTGAATGCTGCACATGCTTAAGCATGTTGTGTGATATTTAGGTATAAGAACATGGTGGATCCAATGATCCAATGAGATTAAGTATACATAATTATGATCTATATGATCTAAGGAATGAGGTAAGACATGCATTTTAATAAGAAAAGATGCATAGGAACTTTGAGGACAAAGTTCTTTTAAGGGGGGTAGATTGAAATACCCCAAACCTAAGTATGCTAAGTAAACATCAATCATGATGTATTAAGGCTAAAATATGCCTTAGAATGGTTGGTAGATAATTTAAACCAAGGAAAACACAAGAAAGTGTCTTAAGGGCAATCAGGGCAAAAACGTGCTCTAAGCTTGGAGAGACTTGGGTGAGTACCCAAATATCATGATAAGACCTTAGTAATATCCTAATGGTCATTTTAAATCAATTAGCAAAGAAAACCAAACTCGAAAACAAGTTAAAACACAAAATGTGCTTTAAGAAGTCTTAAAGCACATTTTTGAGAAATTGTCTTAGAATTGAGTTTTGAGTGGCTAAATGTCCATCATTACTCTTTAATCAACATGTGTACTAATTAGTATCACATTAGGAGGTCTAAATCAATGGGAAATCAAAAATTTCCCGATTATGTGCCTTGCTTAGTGAATAGTAACTATTTAGTGACTAGTTTAAGTTTTAATCAATATAAGTTAATTAATTGGTCAACCAAAGACCATGTTAGCCTTATATTAAGGGGGTGGCCGGTTTTTATGTGGGGAGTCACCACATGAGTCATCAAATGAGAAAGGAAAAGAAGGGATAAGTAAAGAAGTTACTATTTGCTTTATAAAAGCAAAATATCTTATATTAGCTCACTTTTCTCCTCTTTCCTTCATTTCTCTTCTTCACCCACGGTTTCCTCTTCTTCTCTCTGTTCCAAAACCGAGAGGGCTGCTCTTCAATGGTTCTCCATCTTCAATCACTTGCCAAATACAACTCCAAGCTCCAAATCCAAAACAAATTGCATATTTGTCTTAGTTAGGTCAAGACCTATCTTTCTATCTTTTCAAATCTTTCAAAGCTCCATTTTGGTGCCATGAGAAAACTCCATTGATGGGGGAAAATCAAGTTTGAAGAGCTCATTAGCTTCTCCATTCTCTTAAGGTAAAGAAAATGTAAGAAAAACCATGTTTCCACCATTTCTACACATTACCGAAAATTACTACTCATGGGGATTCATTTTTATCCATTGTTCTAGCTTGATTCTATTCTCCAAGGGCTAGAGGAGGTCCTACTTAATTCATATCCAAGCTTGCTTTGAGAATCCAAGGTAAAACATTCAGTTTAATACCTTAGAACACATTTTTAACCTAGGGTTTACTCCTTAAGGTTAGTGTATTGTTAGTGCTCATATGAGTCATTGGTTATTGATTAGAACATTGGCAAGGGAAGTTTGAGTGGTGGCCGATATTCATTCAAGAAGAAGGTCTAAAGGAGGAAGTTAAGATAAGCTTGAGAAAACAAGGTAAAATGCTTACCTAATGGTGGTTTAAGTATTAAGGGATGAGTTTAAGTGGATACCAATGTGGCTTAGAGCTTACATTGTGTATTGGGTTATATAACCTAAGGAAAAAGAACTTAAACAAGCTTATGAACTTGTGATTAAGGAGCTAATGAGAATGAGTTAGTAATATAAGGTTAAGGTGGATTTCAAGGGCATTATAACTACTATGAGATTGATGAGTGTATTTGCAGGTTGAAAGCTTATATATGTGGGGAAATTCAGTGTTTAAGTTTAAGTCATTTAAGGGCCTAAGAGCCATGTCATTTAAGAGCCTTAGTGCTATGCAATTTAAGATTATTGCAATATCTTGAGTTTGTTGAGAATGAGTTGGTTTGGGTGATGAGATATGATGAGAAAGAACTTGATGTGTGTGAGATGGTTGAACGGAAAAATAATGTGTTTGGGCATGATAAGATACTAGAGGTGCTATGGCAAAATTTGAGTAGAAAATAAGTGTTTAGGCGATGGTGGTGAACTAAAATGACCTAGGATTTACTAGGAATCATTATGAGGAATTTGAGTGGAAATGAGTTAACTAAGGAGTTCTTAAGAATGAGAATGACCTAGAGATGTCTAGGAGGAGTTGGAGGATTGGTGAGTGTTTTTGAACACACCAAAATCATGAGATGAGGAATGTAAGACTTGTGCATAAGTTTAAGGAGAAGGTGTAATGCTTAAGGTGATTAAGATATGTCCTAAGGGAATTTAATGACTAAGGAAGTACTAGGAAGTCTTAGTGGTTGTCTTGATGAAAAGGGGTGAGATAAAGTGTTATAACGAGTTATGATGACTTAGGCATTACCTTGAAGGATTTAGGAATCAAGAGGATGTAATTGAGTATTTAGGACTTAGGTAAATGTTGATAAAAGAAGCTAGAAAACTTGGGTAAATTAGATGTAAGTGAGGGTGAAACTTTGAAATGGTTAGGCGAGAACTAGAGTATAGAGTCTAAGGAAGGCTTGATAAATGCAATAAGGCTGAGAAGTGGTGTACATGGTGTGATCAAGTTCTTAAGAAGGAGCATTGGTTAATTGAAACTTTTGGTGGAAGGCATGTGAGAAATGTAAGAAAATAAGTGCTAAGTGTTGGGAGCTTTGTAAGAATTGAGTAAATGTTTGAGAAGATCTTTGGAGGTTGTTTTAATGAGTTTGGTGGAGGTTATAAGGTGGATTTAAGGTGCCAAGAGGGTTGGACCTATTAGGACACTTGTGGAAAAGTTTGGAATTGAAAGAGGCAATTTAAGAGTAAGGTCTGTAGAGGACCGACCCAGGGTCCGACCCAGTTCTGGGTCGGTCGGACCTTGTTAACCCAGCAGAAATGTTTCGGCAATAGACCGACCCATAAGGATGGGTCGGTCGGTGGGTCGGTCGGGCAAGATTTAACGAAGGAAAATGTTTCGGCAGAGGACCGACCCAGAGGGTTTTGGGTCGGTCGGTTTAGCTTTGGGTCGGTCGGAGAATTTTCAAAAGGCGGGAAGTTTCGGCAATGGACCGACCCATAAAGGATGGGTCGGTCGTGGGTCGGTCTAGGGTTGTTGTTGTCTGAACCAGAAAGTTACTGGAACGGACCGACCCATAGGTTGGGTCGGTCGGTGGGTCGGTCGACCCTTAACACTTAAAAAAAAAAGAAATTTTGAATTCTAAGAATGGCAATGGGTAATAAGGTATGCCTTTGGTAGGGTAGTACTGATTAAGACCCTGAGAACTTAAGAGATTAAGTTAAGTTAAGTATAAACTTGAAAGTTTAAGATTAAGTTTATAAGATTTAGTGTAAGACCTAAGAGGTGTTGAGTGGGGATCATTAAGGAATTAAGCAAGTTAAACAAGTTAAGTAAGTCATATTAAGTTAAGTGATTAACAACCTAAAACTGAATGAATGTTTTAGGACTTGGGAGTTTGGACTCCGGAGGAGAGTAAGCAGCCGAACGACCAACGGTGAACGGTACAGTTGTTTCTTCTTGTGACCTGCTTGCTAACGAGGTGTCCCTCGGCTTGTGTGCTATTTGTTTTGTGTGCTCACTAAACAAGATAAAGCATGCAACCGGAACATATTATATATATATATTGTGTTGTTGTGTGATGTTTGAAAACTAACACAACATACCGTGAGAACTTACTAACCAATGTTTAGTAAGAAATTGAGTGAGAATAAGGAACGCCCCTAATGAGGGACGATATGAACGAAAAGGTTAACCAACAACATGGTCTTGAGATAACTACTAACTGGAACTTGAGTGAGGAATCCGGAATGGTACCGGCACATGTGTATTGGGGGAAGTCGGTATCCTTATCAAATACCGTCTTTCTAAGATGACTTGTCCTTGGACTCGTCGCCTAGAGTCGACAAATAGACTCGACCTCCTCGGACTTCTTGTTTTAGGAGGGAGGCATACTGAGATGGTGTAGTGGGATCTACCTAAATGCCCAACTAATTCTAATAAATATTGTTTATGTAAACCAATGGAGCTGATAACTCATTGGTTAGGGTTACGTGACCCGACAGATAAACAATGGATTAAGGTACAACCATTCTAATTAAAGAACGGTTGACTTAATCGAGATAAGAACTGAGATAAGATTGAGATAAGGTTTGAGATAAGATACAACCATCTCTATTTAAAGAATGGTTTGTATTCTAAGACTGAGATAAGTTACAACCAATCCCTTCCAGGAACGGTTTGTATTGAGATTAAGTTAAGATTAAGATTAAAGTAAGTTGCAACCATTCCTCATTAAAGGATGGTTTGTAATATTAAGATTAAGATAAGCTACATCCACTCCTGATTAAAGGATGGTTGTTTCTAAGATTAAGATAAGAATCAGATTGAGGTAAGATAAGGATGGACTAAGATTAAGAGAGAACATTACTTAAGGAGTTAAATAACTAACTCTCTAATTAAGGGAACGCATTTAAGTCGTTTGTGTGTGAACTTTGATTGTTCATATCTGAGTTGTTGTTTACTGCACTTTCTATTATGTTGTGCATCTAATCAACCTCCATGCTATCGACAATTAGTCGTCGTAGCCACGTTAGCTTGGGGGCCATGAGAGGATCGTACCAGCATTCGTGCTGACCCCCTCGGGGGCTTCTTTTTACTACACAGGTGAACATCAGGAGGCGGCTGTCGCAAGAGTAAGAAGAGGATACAAGTGTTAAGGATTAAGTGTGACCTACGAGTTGTGCATGTACACTCGTATGGCAATTGAGTTAGTAAGATGTATAGGATGTGAGGGGGTTGTAAGAAGGTTATGTAAATGGTTAAGGTTGTTAGACTAATGTTCGGTATATTCTGTAGTCAGACCGTGGCAAGGTCCTGGATTGTAAAGAATTCCGCTGTGACATGGTATATATATATTGTTAAGTTGCGAGACCACAATTGGATTGAGTTGGGGTGTTACAAAAGTGGTATCAGAGCGTAGTTACGCTCTGAAGACAAGAAATACCGAACTTAGGAGGATATTGAGGCTGAGATTGAGTTATGGGTTAAGGGTTGAGAGATAGGTGTGAGGTGCGTTAGCCAGGACTCCCCGGTGTTTACCGGATATCCATAGTACCTAGGCCCGCCCTCCACATCCCTAACCCTAATATGTGGAACAAACGCCAGAGAGAAGAAAGCCTTCTCTTACTGGGGAAACCCGATCTGGCAGTTAGCTAACGGTCAGCAATACGAGAAAAGCTTGTTGTACAACAGTTAAGGAGAATTGGGAGATTTTTAATGGAGCGCAACAGAGAACAGGCGCTACCTATGGAATCTATCAATAAGGGAACGGAAATTACCGGCAACATGGGTCGACATGCTACGCAGTCGAAAAACCCGCGATACCAATGGTAAGGAAAGCACTACGCGTGCAATAGATAAGGAAATGATAAGAGGCATGAGTACCGGACAGCGGTCCGAGTGAGCATAACAGTGGGATAATACAAAGCATGAGGATTGAGATTACTGGAAAGTCCAGTTAGAAACGGGAACTCCAAACCCCATACAATGAGGAAGGTTACAAAACCTGGCCAACATAATGCGGATGACGATAGGAACTCATACAAGTTGTATACCGGAATAGGACTACAATGTAGTGCCTAAAGGAAAAAAAACCGTTGCCTAGTAACCACAACAAAACGTGTGGAGACAGGAGGGAGGTATAAGACATAAGAAAATGTTAAGGGGTTCCCTCAGAAAGAGGAACGCCCTGATAAATGACAGTACTGTCAAACAACAAGGAAACTGCCGGATGGACGGTTATCCAAAATAAGAGATTATCGAAGGAGTCCCAAGGACTACCAATTACATGGAAATTAGAAGGAAGTGTCACTACCGACGTACCTTGTACCAATAGCCCATCCAGCATGGCGCACTTGCCATAGCAAGTGCTACCACGGTTAAGCTACACGGAAAGCCATCATGGCAAGATAGGAGAACACTACAGTTGAAACGCATATTAATACCGGATTGTAAATCCATAAGAACAGAAAAATAAGACCTTGGAAAGGCCCGACGGCCTAACCATGATGAGATGAACCGACACATCAGCCAGCAGGGAGCTGAGCTTAGACGAAATACTAAACCATATAAATACTAGCAACGGTATAAACCACTACAACAACAACCGACAGTACGATAAGAACACAATCCCGAACTCCAAGGGGAAAACCTAAGAGATCGCTCGGAAATGCGAGCAAAAACACTATATAAGCAATGATATACAAGGGATGTATACGATACCATTGAGACTGTTGAAGTATCGACTTACAACGAAAACGGGATAAGACTCCCAGAGTGACCATTAAGGATACCAACAACAACATTCTTCAATGAAGATGTTGGAAAACCCAGAAAATAAGGGTAAAAGAAATGAACATAAGCTATGACCTACTAAGGACTAAAAATGTATAACCCGACAGAGGGAAGCTCAGCGGACTACCCCCACAGAGTGGGCATAGTCGAGCCGAACAAACTGATGAATGACGGCTAGTACCGTTCATCTAACTCATTAACACCCAAGTATGATTGATCATCAACGGGTGGCGTAGTCAACAGAAGTTGAACGAAGCGTTGAGATAGAAGTATAAGATGCCAGGATGATATCCAACTTGGACACCGTAAGGCAAACGCCTAATACGAACTTGTCCTTAATTGCCAAAAGACATAAGTCTAGTAAAATGACAGTATTGTCAAAGACATTAAGTAACCTCAGATCACCGGAATAACTTCCATAGCAGGAAGCAGGATGCAGCAACTTACCATGAAACCCGATACTACATTTAGTATGTAACCTAACGGTGGATAAGGTTCAAGAACCAGAATCTCATAAGGAAGACCTGCAGATGAGTAAGAGTACAAATAATGAACTGAGACGTTAAGTATTAAGAGCCTACGAGCCAAGGATGTTAACCACATCAGAGCCCGAGGCGCAGTAAGTTATAAGAGAGCTTGTTTAAGCCACGAAGGGACTACAATTTGTAGATATGAACGGTTACCAAACCTATAACTTAGATTGTGAAGAACATTACCAAGAAAGGGTACCAATGAGAATATTGAGATAATGCTAAGGACAGGAGCGGAGAACGAACCATGCCTTTTAGGGTGGGGATACCTCTCCTTGTTGTGAGGCCATGAGTGGGAATGAACCCCTCAAAAAGGGCTTTCACTTATTAGAGACGAAATACACTTTATTTAAAAATAGAAACTACGAACCTTGAGATTTCCTTGAAATATATCAGATACACTTGAGTAATAAGGTAGATTGCAGAGATAGACCTCATATCCAACACGTCAGAGATAAACATTGTGACTGCACATTATGGCACGTCAATTAATTAATACTCAGAAGAGCTTGTGAATCAGTGGATGACTTCTTCAGTTACCAGTTAAACTACATGGTAGATAACATCATTAAGGATGAAAGAAAGCGAGAGAAATCAGCCTGTTTACAAATCTGAGATTGGAGCAGAACACCTTCGTATTAAGAGACAACTATTTTACAGCATGGTAACACAACCGCTATACACCGGAATGAGAAAACTCCCAGTGTGTTTACACCAAGAAGGGATTGAGTATAAGGCAAGACATTAGAATAAGTAAATAAGAGGTTGCACCATTAATGGGCAACATGGTAAAGGCCAACTACCACGGTAGTAGTGGTCGTGAGTACAATAGTTAGATAAGTGGATTAAGTCATGGTGCGCGGTAAAGCGACCGTTATGTATAAGCCGTCAAATAATGACACAGAGACAATGAGATTCATGAGTTAAAACCGATATAAGTAAGGGAATAAGATGGTAGACGAACTGAGCATTGATGCCAGCAGTCTGGACCTGGTTAGGTAAGATTTCGCAGGAAGCACACTACCCATTCCTTAAGGAACTGGAAGTGCTTTCCTAATAGAATGAAAATGAGAAACAAGATAAGAGGCTCTATGGAAAGAGACCTAAGCTACTAAGAAATAGAATCAGTACGGAATACAGAAAGGAGCTGGAGCATACCATACCCAAGAACACAGTAAATGAATTTTCCTTGATTAACATCAAGAAGAACAATGAATGTTATTATGGAACGATGAAAGAGGAGATCGACAACAGAATACTTCATAATTAGCAATAGCTAAACGTGTAACGGACACTATGAGTTTACTAAAACGAGACGTGGGACGACTGCACCCCACAGGGGCTTGCAGGCCTGACACGCTCATTATGAGTTAGTTGGGTAAGTAGTAATGTACCAGTAAGGTACCCCATGCATGTAGACGAGTAGTGTAAGGAACACGGGAGGTAGTCGACTCCGTACCACGGACAACGACGCAAGATCACACAAGAGCAGCTACTACCACAAACAGTCGAAGAGAAGAATTCAGTTGAACCAGCAACACAGAGGAACCAGAGAACAGATAATTAGGGACTATGAAGTGCGAAGAGCACACATTGTTAAGTACAGACATTGAACATGTCTTAAGATGTAAGGGGTTAAGACTGTAAAGCGCAATATGCACTAAACAGTAGTTTCAGGCTAAGAATCATCCTCAGACCAAAGGTCAGTTGGGGAGAACAATTTAGACATTCGAGAAAATACTAAGTGTATGAGCATAAAATCTCCAAGGAGAATAGATAGACGAGTTACAACTCATCAAGGCCGTGTATATATAGATAACACGTGTCCATTGAGAGACTAATATTCCTAAACAGTAAGGATGCAGAAGGATATACAATGCTATCAAAAGCTAAGTGAGGCAGTTAAGCCTAAGAACATCAGAGTGGTGCAGCGGAAGCTAGCAGATCACTACCTTTGAGATTAGACCAAACTAAGTTAAGGAAACGGTATAAGTACCGTTAAGAATCCTCGATACAGAGACTAAGTCATTTCTGATCGAATTATGAGTAAGATAGATGACGTGGAAGCTAGAATGCTTGGTAAGAATTAGACATCTTGAACTTATGTTCAAAGATCATGTAATGTTGATTACGTGGGCGTAATCCATTTTAAGGGGGGTAGAGCGAAAACCGCTTAGCGTATGTTTGTGTACTGAGTACATAACTACGGTGTGCATAGCACAAAACAATTTGAGAATATGTTTTACATAAACATTTTGAGATAAATCATGGTTATTACACACAGAAGATGTGAATACCATACATATTAAGTATCTATCTTGTTAACTCCGGTGTGAGTACAAGTTAAGAGAATTAAGAAAGAGGATTAAGGAGACTTAAGGAATAAGGAATATATGAGGTAAGTCGATATGAGACTATGTGTGAGATAAGAATAAGATAACACTATGAGATATTATTTGATATGAGCATGAGTTAGGATATAGTAATGCTATGTGGTATGAGACAGTGGAAGTTGGTATGAGACTGATATAGAATTTAGTAGGAATTTAAGTCTTGAGGTAATTACCAAGAAATGAATTGGGAATGTTTGAGGGAATGAGTCACACTTTGGAGATGTATTGATTATGATTAGAAGAACTAAAAAGATAGAAAATTGGACATTAGTGAATTATCTGATGTTTGAAAATGACGTGGGAGGTGGAACTTGATTTTCTAGGGATCAAGGGAAACCGAACACAAATTGGAGTGGAAGGATGGTTCTACACTGATGCTGATCACATCAGGGTAGGATTATTCCTGAAACTCCCTACCAGTGGTCACAATTAAATCACACTAAGATAGAGACCTTGGGATAAAAATGAAATTGGAGTTGCTTGTATTTTTAATTAGAGGAATTATTCCTCACATGACCTCGTAAAAAGGATTACCTTTTTACTGAGTCTCGCCCATGAAGTCGAGGACGCACGAGCCTTTGTCTTCGGACCGGTGACATGGGGAGAGCAGCGTATTTTGTATTCTGGCCCATGGTGACGAGGACGAATGAGCCATTGTCTACGGACCGGTGACATGGGAGAATACGTTGGAAATTATGTGAATGTTTTAATCATCAAAAGGAACAAAAGGAATTTTGAATGCTGCACATGCTTAAGCATGTTGTGTGATATTTAGGTATAAGAACATGGTGGATCCAATGATCCAATGAGATTAAGTATACATAATTATGATCTATATGATCTAAGGAATGAGGTAAGACATGCATTTTAATAAGAAAAGATGCATAGGAACTTTGAGGACAAAGTTCTTTTAAGGGGGGTAGATTGAAATACCCCAAACCTAAGTATGCTAAGTAAACATCAAATCATGATGTATTAAGGCTAAAATATGCCTTAGAATGGTTGGTAGATAATTTAAACCAAGGAAAACACAAGAAAGTGTCTTAAGGGCAATCAGGGCAAAAACGTGCTCTAAGCTTGGAGAGACTTGGGTGAGTACCCAAATATCATGATAAGACCTTAGTAATATCCTAATGGTCATTTTAAATCAATTAGCAAAGAAAACCAAACTCGAAAACAAGTTAAAACACAAAATGTGCTTTAAGAAGTCTTAAAGCACATTTTTGAGAAATTGTCTTAGAATTGAGTTTTGAGTGGCTAAATGTCCATCATTACTCTTTAATCAACATGTGTACTAATTAGTATCACATTAGGAGGTCTAAATCAATGGGAAATCAAAAATTTCCCGATTATGTGCCTTGCTTAGTGAATAGTAACTATTTAGTGACTAGTTTAAGTTTTAATCAATATAAGTCAATTAATTGGTCAACCAAAGACCATGTTAGCCTTATATTAAGGGGGTGGCCGGTTTTTATGTGGGGAGTCACCACATGAGTCATCAAATGAGAAAGGAAAAGAAGGGATAAGTAAAGAAGTTACTATTTGCTTTATAAAGCAAAATATCTTATATTAGCTCACTTTTCTCCTCTTTCCTTCATTTCTCTTCTTCACCCACGGTTTCTTCTTCTTCTCTCTGTTCCAAAACCGAGGGCTGCTCTTCAATGGTTCTCCATCTTCAATCACTTGCCAAATACAACTCCAAGCTCCAAATCCAAAACAAATTGCATATTTGTCTTAGTTAGGTCAAGACCTATCTTTCTATCTTTTCAAATCTTTCAAAGCTCCATTTTGGTGCCATGAGAAAACTCCATTGATGGGGGAAAATCAAGTTTGAAGAGCTCATTAGCTTCTCCATTCTCTTAAGGTAAAGAAAATGTAAGAAAAACCATGTTTCCACCATTTCTACACATTACCGAAAATTACTACTCATGGGGATTCATTTTTATCCATTGTTCTAGCTTGATTCTATTCTCCAAGGGCTAGAGGGTCCTACTTAATTCATATCCAAGCTTGCTTTGAGAATCCAAGGTAAAACATTCAGTTTAATACCTTAGAACACATTTTAACCTAGGGTTTACTCCTTAAGGTTAGTGTATTGTTTAGTGCTCATATGAGTCATTGGTTATTGATTAGAACATTGGCAAGGGAAGTTTGAGTGGTGGCCGATATTCATTCAAGAAGAAGGTCTAAGGAGGAAGTTAAGATAAGCTTGAGAAAACAAGGTAAAATGCTTACCTAATGGTGGTTTAAGTATTAAGGGATGAGTTTAAGTGGATACCAATGTGGCTTAGAGCTTACATTGTGTATTGGGTTATATAACCTAAGGAAAAAGAACTTAAACAAGCTTATGAACTTGTGATTAAGGAGCTAATGAGAATGAGTTAGTAATATAAGGTTAAGGTGGATTTCAAGGGCATTATAACTACTATGAGATTGATGAGTGTATTTGCAGGTTGAAAGCTTATATATGTGGGGAAATTCAGTGTTTAAGTTTAAGTCATTTAAGGGCCTAAGAGCCATGTCATTTAAGAGCCTTAGTGCTATGCAATTTAAGATTATTGCAATATCTTGAGTTTGTTGAGAATGAGTTGGTTTGGGTGATGAGATATGATGAGAAAGAACTTGATGTGTGTGAGATGGTTGAACGAGGAAAAATAATGTGTTTGGGCATGATAAGATACTAGAGGTGCTATGGCAAAATTTGAGTAGAAAATAAGTGTTTAGGCGATGGTGGTGAACTAAAATGACCTAGGATTTACTAGGAATCATTATGAGGAATTTGAGTGGAGATTAGTTAACTAAGGAGTTCTTGAGGTTTAGAATGACCTAGAGATGTCTAGGAGGAGTTGGAGGATTGGTGAGTGTTTTGAACACACCAAAATCATGAGATGAGGAATGTAAGACTTGTGCATAAGTTTAAGGAGAAGGTGTAATGCTTAAGGTGATTAAGATATGTCCTAAGGGAATTTAATGACTAAGGAAGTACTAGGAAGTCTTAGTGGTTGTCTTGATGAAAAGGGGTGAGATAAAGTGTTATAATGAGTTATAATGACTTAGGCATTACCTTGAAGGATTTAGGAATCAAGAGGATGTAATTGAGTATTTAGGACTTAGGTAAATGTTGATAAAAGAAGCTAGAAAACTTGGGTAAATTAGATGTAAGTGAGGGTGAAACTTTGAAATGGTTAGGCGAGAACTAGAGTATAGAGTCTAAGGAAGGCTTGATAAATGCAATAAGGCTGAGAAGTGGTGTACATGGTGTGATCAAGTTCTTAAGAAGGGAGCATTGGTTAATTGAAACTTTTGGTGGAAGGCATGTGAGAAATGTAAGAAAATAAGTGCTAAGTGTTGGGAGCTTTGTAAGAATTGAGTAAATGTTTGAGAAGATCTTTGGAGGTTGTTTTAATGAGTTTGGTGGAGGTTATAAGGTGGATTTAAGGTGCCAAGAGGGTGTTGGACCTATTAGGACACTTGTGGAAAAGTTTGGAATTGAAAGAGGCAATTTAAGAGTAAGGTCTGTAGAGGACCGACCCAGGGTCCGACCCAGTTCTGGGTCGGTCGGACCTTGTTAACCCAGCAGAAATGTTTCGGCAATAGACCGACCCATAAGGATGGGTCGGTCGGTGGGTCGGTCGGGCAAGATTTAACGAAGGAAAATGTTTCGGCAGAGGACCGACCCAGAGGGTTTTGGGTCGGTCGGTTTAGCTTTGGGTCGGTCGGAGAATTTTCAAAAGGCGGGAAGTTTCGGCAATGGACCGACCCATAAAGGATGGGTCGGTCGTGGGTCGGTCTAGGGTTGTTGTCTGAACCAGAAAGTTACTGGAACGGACCGACCCATAGGTTGGGTCGGTCGGTGGGTCGGTCGACCCTTAACACTTAAAAAAAAAGAAATTTTGAATTCTAAGAATGGCAATGGGTAATAAGGTATGCCTTTGGTAGGGTAGTACTGATTAAGACCCTGAGAACTTAAGAGATTAAGTTAAGTTAAGTATAAACTTGAAAGTTTAAGATTAAGTTTATAAGATTTAGTGTAAGACCTAAGAGGTGTTGAGGGGATCATTAAGGAATTAAGCAAGTTAAACAAGTTAAGTAAGTCATATTAAGTTAAGTGATTAACAACCTAAAACTGAATGAATGTTTTAGGACTTGGGAGTTTGGACTCCGGAGGAGAGTAAGCAGCCGAACGACCAACGGTGAACGGTACAGTTGTTTCTTCTTGTGACCTGCTTGCTAACGAGGTGTCCCTCGGCTTGTGTGCTATTTGTTTTGTGTGCTCACTAAACAAGATAAAGCATGCAACCGGAACATATATATATATATTGTGTGTTGTGTGATGTTTGAAAACTAACACAACATACCGTGAGAACTTACTAACCAATGTTTAGTAAGAAATTGAGTGAGAATAAGGAACGCCCCCTAATGAGGGACGATATGAACCGAAAGAGGTTAACCAACAAACATGGTCTTGAGATAACTACTAACTGGAACTTGAGTGAGGAATCCGGAATGGTACCGGCACATGTGTATTGGGGGAAGTCGGTATCCTTATCAAATACCGTCTTTCTAAGATGACTTGTCCTTGGACTCGTCGCCTAGAGTCGACAAATAGACTCGACCTCCTCGGACTTCTTGTTTTAGGAGGGAGGCATACTGAGATGGTGTAGTGGGATCTACCTAAATGCCCAACATTCTAATAAATATTGTTTATGTAAACCAATGGAGCTGATAACTCATTGGTTAGGGTTACGTGACCCGACAGATAAACAATGGATTAAGGTACAACCATTCTAATTAAAGAACGGTTGACTTAATCGAGATAAGAACTGAGATAAGATTGAGATAAGGTTTGAGATAAGATACAACCATCTCTATTTAAAGAATGGTTTGTATTCTAAGACTGAGATAAGTTACAACCAATCCCTTCCAGGAACGGTTTGTATATTGAGATTAAGTTAAGATTAAGATTAAAGTAAGTTGCAACCATTCCTCATTAAAGGATGGTTTGTAATATTAAGATTAAGATAAGCTACATCCACTCCTGATTAAAGGATGGTTGTTTCTAAGATTAAGATAAGAATCAGATTGAGGTAAGATAAGGATGGACTAAGATTAAGAGAGAACATTACTTAAGGAGTTAAATAACTAACTCTCTAATTAAGGGAACGCATTTAAGTCGTTCATGTGTGTGAACTTTGATTGTTCATATCTGAGTTGTTGTTTACTGCACTTTCTATTATGTTGTGCATCTAATCAACCTCCATGCTATCGACAATTAGTCGTCGTAGCCACGTTAGCTTGGGGGCCATGAGAGGATCGTACCAGCATTCGTGCTGACCCCCTCGGGGGCTTCTTTTTACTACACAGGTGAACATCAGGAGGCGGCTGTCGCAAGAGTAAGAAGAGGATACAAGTGTTAAGGATTAAGTGTGACCTACGAGTTGTGCATGTACACTCGTATGGCAATTGAGTTAGTAAGATGTATAGGATGTGAGGGGGTTGTAAGAAGGTTATGTAAATGGTTAAGGTTGTTAGACTAATGTTCGGTATATTCTGTAGTCAGACCGTGGCAAGGTCCTGGATTGTAAAGAATTCCGCTGTGACATGCGTATATATATTGTTAAGTTGCGAGACCACAATTGGATTGAGTTGGGGTGTTACAAAAGTGGTATCAGAGCGTAGTTACGCTCTGAAGACAAGAAATACCGAACTTAGGAGGATATTGAGGCTGAGATTGAGTTATGGGTTAAGGGTTGAGAGATAGGTGTGAGGTGCGTTAGCCAGGACTCCCCGGTGTTTACCGGATATCCATAGTACCTAGGCCCGCCCTCCACATCCCTAACCCTAAGTATGTGGAACAAACGCCAGAGAGAAGAAAGTCTTCTCTTACTTGGGGAAACCCGATCTGGCAGTTAGCTAACGGTAAGCAATATGAGAAACACTTGTTGTACAACAGTTAAGGAGAATTGGGAGATTTTTAATGGAGCGCAACAGAGAGAACAGGCGCTACCTATGGAATTCTATCAATAAGGGAACGGAAATTACCGGCAACATGGGTCGACATGCTACGCAGTCGAAAAACCCGCGATACCAATGGTAAGGAAAGCACTACGCGTGCAATAGATAAGGAAATGATAAGAGGCATGAGTACCGGACAGCGGTCCGAGTGAGCATAACAGTGGGATAATACAAAGCATGAGGATTGAGATTACTGGAAAGTCCAGTTAGAAACGGGAAACTCCAAACCCCATACAATGAGGAAGGTTACAAAACCTGGCCAACATAATGCGGATGACGATAGGAACTCATACAAGTTGTATACCGGAATAGGACTACAATGTAGTGCCTAAAGGAAAAACCGTTGCCTAGTAACCACAACAAAACGTGTGGAGACAGGAGGGAGGATTAAGACATAAGAAAATGTTAAGGGGTTCCCTCAGAAAGAGGAACGCCCTGATAAATGACAGTACTGTCAAACAACAAGGAAACTGCCGGATGGACGGTTATCCAAAATAAGAGATTATCGAAGGAGTCCCAAGGACTACCAATTACATGGAAATTAGAAGGGAGTGTCACTACCGACGTACCTTGTACCAATAGCCCATCCAGCATGGCGCACTTGCCATAGCAAGTGCTACCACGGTTAAGCTACACGGAAAGCCATCATGGCAAGATAGGAGAACACTACAGTTGAAACGCATATTAATACCGGATTGTAAATCCATAAGAACAGAAAAATAAGACCTTGGAAAGGCCCGACGGCCTAACCATGATGAGATGAACCGACACATCAGCCAGCAGGGAGCTGAGCTTAGACGAAATACTAAACCATATAAATACTAGCAACGGTATAAACCACTACAACAACAACCGACAGTACGTAAGAACACAATCCCGAACTCCAAGGGGAAAACCTAAGAGATCGCTCGGAAATGCGAGCAAAAACACTATATAAGCAATGATATACAAGGGATGTATTATACGATACATTGAGACTGTTGAAGTATCGACTTACAACGAAAACGGGATAAGACTCCCAGAGTGACCATTAAGGATACCAACAAAACAACATTCTTCAATGAAGATGTTGGAAAACCCAGAAAACAAGGTAAAAGAAATGAAATAAGCTATAACCTACTAAGGATTAAAGTTATCCCGACAGAGGGAAGCTCAGCGGACTACCCCACAGAGCGGGCATAGTCGAGCCGAACAAACTGATGAATGACGGCTAGTACCGTTCATCTAACTCATTAACACCCAAGTATGATTGATCATCAACGGGTGGCGTAGTCAACGGAAGTTGAACGAAGCGTTGAGATAGAAGTATAAGATGCCAGGATGATATCCAACTTGGACACCGTAAGGCAAACGCCTAATACGAACTTTCCTTAATTGCCAAAAGACATAAGTCTAGTAAAATGACAGTATTGTCAAAGACATTAAGTAACCTCAGATCACCGAAAACTTCCATAGCAGGAAGCAGGATGCAGCAACTTACCATGAAACCCGATACTACATTTAGTATGTAACCTAACGGTGGATAGGTTCAAGAACCAGAATCTATAAGGAAGACCTGCAGATGAGTAAGAGTACAAATAATGAACTGAGACATTAAGCATTAAGAGCCTACGAGCCAAGGATGTTAACCACATCAGAGCCCGAGGCGCAGTAAGTTATAAGAGAGCTTGTTTAAGCCACGAAGGGACTACAATTTGTAGATATGAACGGTTACCAAACCTATAACTTAGATTGGAAGAACATTACCAAGAAAGGGTACCAATGAGAATATTGAGATAATGCTAAGGACAGGAGCGGAGAACGAACCATGCCTTTTAGGGTGGGGATACCTCTCCTTGTTGTGAGGCCATGAGTGGGAATGAACCCCTCAAAAGGGCTTTCACTTATTAGAGGAAATACACTTTATTTAGAAAATGGAAACTACGAACCTTGAGATTCCTTGAAATATATCAGATACACTTGAGTAATAAGGAAGTTGCAGAGATAGACCCATATCCCACCCATGTCAGAGATAAACATTGTGACTGCACATTATGGCACGTCAATTAATTAATGCTCAGAAGAGCTTGTGATCAGTGGATGACTTCTTCAGTACCAGTTAAACTACATGGTAGATAACATCATTAAGGATGAAAGAAAGCGAGAGAAATCAGCCTGTTTACAAATCTGAGATTGGAGCAGAACACCTTCGTATTAAGAGACAACTATTTTACAGCATGGTACACAACCGCTATACACCGGAATGAGAAACTCCCAGTGTGTTTACACCAAGAAGGGATTGAGTATAAGGTAAGACATTAGAATAAGAATAAGAGGTTGCACCATTAATGGGCAACATGGTAAAGGCCAACTACCACGGTAGTAGTGGTCGTGAGTACAATAGTTAGATAAGTGGATTAAGTCATGGTGCGCGGTAAAGCGACCGTTATGTATAAGCCGTCAAATATGACACAGAGCAATGAGATTCATGAGTTAAAACCGATATAAGTAAGGAATAAGATGGTAGACGAACTGAGCATTGATGCCAGTAGTCTGGACCTGGTTAGGTAAGATTTCGCAGGAAGCACACTACCCATTCCTTAAGGAACTGGAAGTGCTTTCCTAATAGAATGAAAATGAGAAACAAGATAAGAGGCTCTGGAAAGAGACCTAAGCTACTAAGAAATAGAATCAGTACGGAATACAGAAAGGAGCTGGAGCATACCATACCCAAGAACACAGTAAATGAATTTCCTTGATTAACATCAAGAAGAACAATGAATGTTATTATGGAACGATGATGAAGAGGAGATCGACAACAGAATACTTCATAATTAGCAATAGCTAAACGTGTAACGGACACTATGAGTTTACTAAAACGAGACGTGGGACGACTGCACCCCACAGGGGCTTGCAGGCCTGACACGCTCATTATGAGTTAGTTGGGTAAGTAGTAATGTACCAGTAAGGTACCCCATGCATGTAGACGAGTAGTGTAAGGAACACGGGAGGTAGTCGACTCCGTACCACGGACAACGACGCAAGATCACACAAGAGCAGCTACTACCACAAACAGTCGAAGAGAAGAATTCAGTTGAACCAGCAACACAGAGGAACCAGAGAACAGATAATTAGGGACTATGAAGTGCGAAGAGCACACATTGTTAAGTACAGACATTGAACATGTCTTAAGATGTAAGGGTTAAGACTGTAAAGCGCAATATGCACTAAACAGTAGTTTCAGGCTAAGAATCATCCTCAGACCAAAGGTCAGTTGGGGAGAACAATTTAGACATTCGAGAAAATACTAAGTGTATGAGCATAAAATCTCCAAGGAGAATAGATAGACGAGTTACAACTCATCAAGGCCGTGTATATATAAAGATAACACGTGTCCATTGAGAGACTAATATTCCTAAACAGTAAGGATGCAGAAGGATATACAATGCTATCAAAAGCTAAGTGAGGCAGTTAAGCCTAAGAACATCAGAGTGGTGCAGCGGAAGCTAGCAGATCACTACCTTTGAGATTAGACCAAACTAAGTTAAGGAAACGGTATAAGTACCGTTAAGAATCCTCGATACAGAGACTAAGTCATTTCTGATCGAATTAAGTAAGATAGATGACGTGGAAGCTAGAATGCTTGGTAAGAATTAGACATCTTGAACTTATGTTCAAAGATCATGTAATGTTGATTACGTGGGCGTAATCCATTTTAAGGGGGGTAGAGCGAAAACCGCTTAGCGTATGTTTGTGTACTGAGTACATAACTACGGTGTGCATAGCACAAAACAATTTGAGAATATGTTTTACATAAACATTTTGAGATAAATCATGGTTATTACACACAGAAGATGTGAATACCATACATATTAAGTATCTATCTTGTTAACTCCGGTGTGAGTACAAGTTAAGAGAATTAAGAAAGAGGATTAAGGAGACTTAAGGAATAAGGAATATATGAGGTATAAGTCGATATGAGACTATGTGTGAGATAAGAATAAGATAACACTATGAGATAGATATATGATGAGCATGAGTTAGGATATAGTAATGCTATGTGGTATGAGACAGTGGAAGTTGGTATGAGACTGATATAGAATTTAGTAGGAATTTAAGTCTTGAGGTAATTACCAAGAAATGAATTGGGAATGTTTGAGGGAATGAGTCACACTTTGGAGATGTATTGATTATGATTAGAAGAACTAAAAAGATAGAAAATTGGACATTAGTGAATTATCTGATGTTTGAAAATGACGTGGGAGGTGGAACTTGATTTTCTAGGGATCAAGGGAAACCGAACACAAATTGGAGTGGAAGGATGGTTCTACACTGATGCTGATCACATCAGGGTAGGATTATTCCTGAAACTCCCTACCAGTGGTCACAATTAAATCACACTAAGATAGAGACCTTGGGATAAAATGAAATTGGAGTTGCTTGTATTTTTAATTAGAGGAATTATTCCTCACATGACCTCGTAAAAAGGATTACCTTTTTACTGAGTCTCGCCCATGAAGTCGAGGACGCACGAGCCTTTGTCTTCGGACCGGTGACATGGGGAGAGCAGCGTTTTGTATTCTGGCCCATGGTGACGAGGACGAATGAGCCATTGTCTACGGACCGGTGACATGGGAGAATACGTTGGAAGTTATGTGAATGTTTTAATCATCAAAAGGAACAAAAGGAATTTTGAGTGCACATGCTTAAGCATGTTGTGTGATTTAGTATAAGAACATGGTGGATCCAATGATCCAATGAGATTAAGTATACATAATATGATCTATATGATCTAAGGAATGAGGTAAGACATGCATTTTAATAAGAAAAGATGCATGGGAACTTTGGGACAAAGTTCTTTTAAGGGGGGTAGATTGAAATACCCCAAACCTAAGTATGCTAAGTAAACATCAAATCATGATGTATTAAGGCTAAAATATGCCTTAGATGGTGGTATAATTTAAACCAAGGAAAACACAAGAAAGTGTCTTAAGGGCAATCAGGGCAAAAACGTGCTCTAAGCTTGGAGAGACTTGGGTGAGTACCCAAATATCATGATAAGACCTTAGTAATATCCTAATGGTCATTTTAAATCAATTAGCAAAGAAAACCAACTTGAAAACAAGTTAAAACACAAAATGTGCTTTAAGAAGTCTTAAAGCACATTTTTGAGAAATTGTCTTAGAATTGAGTTTTGAGTGGCTAAATGTCCATCATTACTCTTTAATCAACATGTGTACTAATTAGTATCACATTAGGAGGTCTAAATCAATGGGAAATCAAAAATTTCCCGATTATGTGCCTTGCTTAGTGAATAGTAACTATTTAGTGACTAGTTTAAGTTTTAATCAATATAAGTCAATTAATTGGTCAACCAAAGACCATGTTAGCCTTATATTAAGGGGGTGGCCGGTTTTTATGTGGGGAGTCACCACATGAGTCATCAAATGAGAAAGGAAAAGAAGAGATAAGTAAAGAAGTTACTATTTGCTTTATAAAAGCAAAATATCTTATATTAGCTCACTTTTCTCCTCTTTCCTTCATTTCTTCTTCTTCACCCACGGTTTCTTCTTCTTCTCTGTTCCAAAACCGAGGGCTGCTCTTCATGGTTCTCCATCTTCAATCACTTGCCAAATACAACTCCAAGCTCCAAATCCAAAACAAATTGCATATTTGTCTTAGTTAGGTCAAGACCTATCTTTCTATCTTTTCAAATCTTTCAAAGCTCCATTTTGGTGCCATGAGAAAACTCCATTGATGGGGGAAAATCAAGTTTGAAGAGCTCATTAGCTTCTCCATTCTCTTAAGGTAAAGAAAATGTAAGAAAAACCATGTTTCCACCATTTCTACACATTACCGAAAATTACTACTCATGGGGATTCATTTTTATCCATTGTTCTAGCTTGATTCTATTCTCCAAGGCTAGAGGAGGTCCTACTTAATTCATATCCAAGCTTGCTTTGAGAATCCAAGGTAAAACATTCAGTTTAATACCTTAGAACACATTTTTAACCTAGGGTTTACTCCTTAAGGTTAGTGTATTGTTTAGTGCTCATATGAGTCATTGGTTATTGATTAGAACATTGGCAAGGGAAGTTTGAGTGGTGGCCGATATTCTTCAAGAAGAAGGTCTAAGGAGGAGTTAAGATAAGCTTGAGAAAACAAGGTAAAATGCTTACCTAATGGTGGTTTAAGTATTAAGGGATGAGTTTAGTGGATACCAATGTGGCTTAGAGCTTACATTGTGTATTGGGTTATATAACCTAAGGAAAAAGAACTTAAACAAGCTTATGAACTTGTGATTAAGGAGCTAATGAGAATGAGTTAGTAATATAAGGTTAAGGTGGATTTTAAGGGCATTATAACTACTATGAGATTGATGAGTGTATTGCAGGTTGAAAGCTTATATATGTGGGGAAATTCAGTGTTTAAGTTTAAGTCATTTAAGGGCCTAAGAGCCATGTCATTTAAGAGCCTTAGTGCTATGCAATTTAAGATTATTGCAATATTGAGTTTGTTGAGATGATTGGTTTGGGTGATGAGATATGATGAGAAGAACTTGATGTGTGTGAGATGGTTTGAAGAGGAAAAATAATGTTTGGGCATGATAAGATACTAGAGGTGCTATGGCAAAATTTGAGTAGAAAATAAGTGTTTAGGCGATGGTGGTGAACTAAAAATGACCTAGGATTTACTAGGAATCATTATGAGGAATTTGAGTGGAGATTAGTTAACTAAGGAGTTCTTGAGGTTTAGAATGACCTAGAGATGTCTAGGAGGAGTTGGAGGATTGGTGAGTGTTTTTGAACACACCAAAATCATGAGATGAGGAATGTAAGACTTGTGCATAAGTTTAAGGAGAAGGTGTAATGCTTAAGGTGATTAAGATATGTCCTAAGGGAATTTAATGACTAAGGAAGTACTAGGAAGTCTTAGTGGTTGTCTTGATGAAAAGGGGTGAGATAAAGTGTTATAATGAGTTATAATGACTTAGGCATTACCTTGAAGGATTTAGGAATCAAGAGTAATTGAGTATTTAGGACTTAGGTAAATGTTGATAAAAGAAGCTAGAAAACTTGGGTAAATTAGATGTAAGTGAGGGTGAAACTTTGAAATGGTTAGGCGAGAACTAGAGTATAGAGTCTAAGGAAGGCTTGATAAATGCAATAAGGCTGAGAAGTGGTGTACATGGTGTGATCAAGTTCTTAAGAAGGGAGCATTGGTTAATTGAAACTTTTGGTGGAAGGCATGTGAGAAATGTAAGAAAATAAGTGCTAAGTGTTGGGAGCTTTGTAAGAATTGAGTAAATGTTTGAGAAGATCTTTGGAGGTTGTTTTAATGAGTTTGGTGGAGGTTATAAGGTGGATTTAAGGTGCCAAGAGGGTGTTGGACCTATTAGGACACTTGTGGAAAAGTTTGGAATTGAAAGAGGCAATTTAAGAGTAAGGTCTGTAGAGGACCGACCCAGGGTCCGACCCAGTTCTGGGTCGGTCGGACCTTGTTAACCCAGCAGAAATGTTTCGGCAATAGACCGACCCATAAGGATGGGTCGGTCGGTGGGTCGGTCGGGCAAGATTTAACGAAGGAAAATGTTTCGGCAGAGGACCGACCCAGAGGGTTTTGGGTCGGTCGGTTTAGCTTTGGGTCGGTCGGAGAATTTTCAAAAGGCGGGAAGTTTCGGCAATAGACCGACCCATAAAGGATGGGTCGGTCGTGGGTCGGTCTAGGGTTGTTGTCTGAACCAGAAAGTTACTGGAACGGACCGACCCATAGGTTGGGTCGGTCGGTGGGTCGGTCGACCCTTAACACTTAGAGAAAAAAAAAAGAAATTTTGAATTCTAAGAATGGCAATGGGTAATAAGGTATGCCTTTGGTAGGGTAGTACTGATTAAGACCCTGAGAACTTAAGAGATTAAGTTAAGTTAAGTATAAACTTGAAAGTTTAAGATTAAGTTTATAAGATTTAGTGTAAGACCTAAGAGGTGTTGAGTGGGGATCATTAAGGAATTAAGCAAGTTAAACAAGTTAAGTGAGTCATATTAAGTTAAGTGATTAACAACCTAAAACTGAATGAATGTTTTAGGATTTGGGAGTTTGGACTCCGGAGGAGAGTAAGCAGCCGAACGACCAACGGTGAACGGTACAGTTGTTTCTTCTTGTGACCTGCTTGCTAACGAGGTGTCCCTCGGTTTGTGTGCTATTTGCTTTGCGTGCTCACTAAACAAGATAAAGCATGCAACCGGAACATATTATATATATATATATTGTGTTGTTGTGTGATGTTTGAAAACTAACACAACTTACCGTGAGAACTTACTAACCAATGCTTAGTAAGAAATTGAGTGAGAATAAGGAACGCCCCCTAATGAGGGACGATATGAACCGAAAGAGGTTAACCAACAAACATGGTCTTGAGATAACTACTAACTGGAACTTGAGTGAGGAATCCGGAATGGTACCGGCACATGTGTATTGGGGGAAGTCGGTATCCTTATCAAATACCGTCTTTCTAAGATGACTTGTCCTTGGACTCGTCGCCTAGAGTCGACAAATAGACTCGACCTCCTCGGACTTCTTGTTTTAGGAGGGAGGCATACTGAGATGGTGTAGTGGGATCTACCTAAATGCCCAACTAATTCTAATAAATATTGTTTATGTAAACCAATGGAGCTGATAACTCATTGGTTAGGGTTACGTGACCCGACAGATAAACAATGGATTAAGGTACAACCATTCTAATTAAAGAACGGTTGACTTAATCGAGATAAGAACTGAGATAAGATTGAGATAAGGTTTGAGATAAGATACAACCATCTCTATTTAAAGAATGGTTTGTATTCTAAGACTGAGATAAGTTACAACCAATCCCTTCCAGGAACGGTTTGTATATTGAGATTAAGTTAAGATTAAGATTAAAGTAAGTTGCAACCATTCCTCATTAAAGGATGGTTTGTAATATTAAGATTAAGATAAGCTACATCCACTCCTGATTAAAGGATGGTTGTTTCTAAGATTAAGATAAGAATCAGATTGAGGTAAGATAAGGATGGACTAAGATTAAGAGAGAACATTACTTAAGGAGTTAAATAACTAACTCTCTAATTAAGGGAACGCATTTAAGTCGTTCAATGTGTGGAACTTTGATTGTTCATATCTGAGTTGTTGTTTACTGCACTTTCTATTATGTTGTGCATCTAATCAACCTCCATGCTATCGACAATTAGTCGTCGTAGCCACGTTAGCTTGGGGGCCATGAGAGGATCGTACCAGCATTCGTGCTGACCCCCTCGGGGGCTTCTTTTTACTACACAGGTGAACATCAGGAGGCGGCTGTCGCAAGAGTAAGAAGAGGATACAAGTGTTAAGGATTAAGTGTGACCTACGAGTTTGCATGTACACTCGTATGGCAATTGAGTTAGTAAGATGTATAGGATGTGAGGGGGTTGTAAGAAGGTTATGTAAATGGTTAAGGTTGTTAGACTAATGTTCGGTATATTCTGTAGTCAGACCGTGGCAAGGTCCTGGATTGTAAAGAATTCCGCTGTGACATGCGTATATATATATTGTTAAGTTGCGCAGACCACAATTGGATGAGTTGGGGTGTTACATCCATGATCCACACACTCCATATCTTACAACATATAACATTCCTCACATAACAAAACATAATAACACTTTTCACGTTTCGACGTGCGCATGATAACTCGCAATAGGAATTGCATTACAACAACATCACATAACATAACGGGAAACGGTCCTCTTAGGAACCGACCCAAACATAGTTAATTCACTGTGAGCCTAAGAATGGTTGTCACCCTCATGGTAAGCTCGTTATACAACAACAACAACACTCAATTACCGTCCTAATAGTCGGACGAGTAACTTAAGTTAAGATGGTTCGGGTTTGGAGGCCCGAACACACCACAAACACATGTTCCCCTAAACCGATCTTAAGTCAGAATAGCTAAGCTTTGGAATAACTCATGGGGATCATAACCCGTGAGGGAAACAACCATAACAGAGAGAAGGGTAAGGCTAAGGATACCCACTCCCAAACAACGCGCGACCGGCCAAACCGGATTCCTCACCACTGTTAGTAACTACTTACTTTAGATATTATTTAGAACCCCACTATGGAGTCTATCAAATCTACAACATACCGTATTACAACTGGTTAAACATACAAGAGAGGTCCTTACATACACACACAAATCACATAATTAACACCGCATAGCCGTGGTTAGAACTCCCATGGTTCGGGTCGTTTAATCCGACTACCGAACTCTCATGTGATCCTAGACTCAGTTAACTAAGGTTTAACACCTTCGAGGTTACATGGTATCGGAGTTGAACACGCCACATATATGAATTACTGTAAACTCATTACATGTTTTATCTTACAACGTGGCAAACATACAGAAAAACACATTGGCATACAAGCCGGTGTAATCCGGTAGGACACAGGTTGCAAGAAAACCATACCTGTCACCGAGTCCACTTTACCACGTCCACTTATGTTCCTCGAGCATTCTCGAACAACTGATAACATTACATGTACTTTATTAACACCGGGTAGCATGATTATTTAATGTCTAATGCTTATAACTTTTCCCCTTAACTTAGTTACTAACTTCACTTTTTAACTTGTTTTACTTTTACATTTTAATACATCTTTTCCCCCACTAAATTGTCATTATAACCCACCTAACATGTCTTAAACAACCTTATACATCATTACTAATCAATCCCCATCATTACATATCATTTTATAACCTTAAACCATGTTTTTTGGTCCGACCGACCTTACCGACCGACCTTGCACAAGGTCGGTCCATTCCAGAACACTTTAACCGTCAAAATTCTACTCCGACCGACCTTGTAAGTTCGGTCGCATGTTTCGGTCCATTCCCGAGAGTTTCTTCCCTTTGAAAATTCAGCCCGACCGAACTTGCCAAGTCCGGTCCCATGTTCGGTCAATTCCAGAAACTTAATCCGTACACAAAATACAAGCCCGACCGACCTTGCAAGTCCGGTCCCCAAGGTCGGTCCATTCCAGAAACTAATTCTTGCAGGGTAAACTGGCTCGACCGACCTTGGCAATTCGGTCGCAAGGTCGGTCTGCCCCAGACCTTTATTTTCCTTTGCCCATTTAACTCCAACTTCACCTCATATATCCTATTGTCCTAACCTCATTTGGGCACTTCAAACACATCTTAGCCATTACTAAACTCTTTAAATCACACTCCAAAAAACCATCTTATCATTCACAATTTCTTACAAAATTCTTAGCACTTGGAATGTTTCCTCCTTAAGATTTCTAAGTGGTATTTCACCAATAATGACCACTACATACCAAGGTGTTTCCTCTACCCTTAACACATCTCTCAAACTTCTTTTCTTACTAACTAAGTCTCCTTTTTTCACATCTTTACATCACTTCTTCCTTGTACATCAACTTCCAAACATTAAACAAACGTCTCCAAGACTTAAATACATTCTCAAAAACACACATTGAATTCCTAGAACTTCCAAGATAATACCTAAATCCTTTGTATCACTCTAAATCACCTTAATGCATGTTTTTCTTTCACTAGAAAAACACTTGTTCACCTTTTACACTTCGCTTATTTCACAAAACTTGTTTAAATCACTTATAACTTCTTATCATTTTCCAAATTTGGCCATAGCTTCTCTGTATATCCACATCCAAACACTTAGGTTTTTACCTTATTTCATTCAAGAACACCTAAAATCCATCAAACACATTTTATACAAACTTCACACATTTAGCACCACATCACAATATATGCATAAGCTTAAATTTCTTGGCACTTAGGGCCCTAATAACATGGCTCTTAGGCCCTTAAATTGCATAAACCTTAAACACTGAATTTCCCACAAGTAATGCCTTTGACCTGTAAATACACCCAACAATACATATGCCCTTAATAAACTCCTTGAGAGCATTTCTCTAGTCATTCCACCATTGGCTCCTTAGTATTTTATTAAGCAAATCAAGCTCATTTCCTAAGGCATTTAAACTACATTGAGATAGTTTGTTTACCCTCTTTTTCCTCACAAACTTCTTTCTTGTTTCCTTTGTAAAACCGGTAGGATGTTTAGTGTTTGTCAACTTCTAAACATGTACAAATAATAATGAGTATTCAAGCATTATGCTTCATCTCATTGTAAACCCTAGGCACATATATTGTCTTAATACATTAAGGTAAGTTTTTTACCTTGGAATTGGAAGAGAGCTTGAATAAGTATCAAGAAGGACTCCTCCTACCCTTGCAAGGTTTCAATGGAGCTAAACAAGCAAGTGTAAAGACACCATTGTGAGGTGAATTTCGGACAACCAAAACATGAAGGAACCATCATTTTCTTTTGAGTTTCCTTACCTTGAAGCAAGGAGAACAATAATATGTGAAAGGTGACTCAATCTCCTCAATGGTGAATCTCCTTGGCACCTAAATGGGTTTTGAAGATTTGAAAAGATAGAAGTGTAGAGCTTGCTCCACTAAGAAGTGTGGTCTGAAATGAATTTGGACCAGGAGCTAGAAGTTACAAGTTAAGATTGAGACTTGTATATGGCTGTAGCAACCGTAGAAGAGAGCATGAAGGGAGGAAGGAGACGTGTGAAATGAAAGGAAATGAAAGAGAGATGATTGCTACTTTGGAAGATATTTATGTTAAAGTAAATAGTTATTTGCTTTATACTTTCCTTAGTTATTGATAGGCCAAGTGTGGTGAGTCACACATGGAGAAACCGGCCCGTTAATGTTTTTAGGCCTAGTCATGGTCTTTGTTGACCAATTTAATTACTTATAACACATATGTTACAACTAGCTTATTTTAGTTACTATTCACTAAAAACAGGCATATATGTGAAATTTTTGATTTCCCATTGATATAGACTTCCAAATGTGAACTATATAGTACACATTGTTTAATTAAGAGTAATGACTGAGACAGCCATCAAAACTCATTTACAAGACAATTTTTCAAAAACGTGCTTTAAAGACTCCTTAAAGCACATTTTGTGTTTTAACCTGTTTTTCAAGCTTGGTTTTCTTTGGTAATTGATTTAATAATGTTCATTAACATATTATAAGGTCTTAGGTATGACCATTATCTTATACAAATTTATCCCAACGCTTAGAGCATTTTGCTCTTATTGACTTAAGGTATTTTCTTATGTTTATTTTTGGTTTAATTGTCTACCAAGTTTCCTAAGGACTTAATTATCCTTATTCAATCATATTTAATTATTACTTCTGGTAGGCTCTTTGGGTCCTAACCAAGTTCACTCCTAGCTTAGAGCATGTTTTTGCTCAACTGTATCTTAGTGCTTTATTGCATTTTACTATGGTTTAATTGGTCACTGATGTTTCTAAGGCACTTTTAGCCTTTACATACCATAGTTTAAATGTTTAACAAACAATATCAAGGTTTGGGGTATTTCAATCTACCCCTCTTAAAGAACTTCGTCCTCGAAGTTTACACTTCCCACACATCTTGGATTAGAATACGGGGATTACTATAGAAATAAAACTTCCATAATCAAACACACTTTACATCACAACCTCGGACTTAATGGTCCGGGTAACACATTCACATCCATACATAACATAACAGATTCACATGATAACCTCGGACTCAATGGTCCGGGTATCTTAACAACATTTACACATACATAACAACCCTTGGACTCTCTGGTCTTGGGTAACATAACAACATTTAGACACATAGGTCTTGATAACATAACAGCCTTTAGACACATAGGTCTATGTAACACAACACATTTAGACTCATAGGTCTTGATAACATACACTTTTGGAACTCAAGGTCAAAATCATATTTATTACATATACCACACAACATGTCATAGCATGTATAGCAATCAAAAATATCTTTGATATACACTGTGATCCCGCAGAACCCGGTCGCGATGGACACCTTCCGTCCCCGTGCCTTTGGGAGATCAAAACAATCACTTAAATTTAAAATTTCCTTGCGAGGTTAAGTAAGAGAACTTTAATTTTGTAAAGTATCTATCGACGTTTTATAAGTACCAATTGAAAATCCTTTTGAAAACACACACAACTCCAAGTCCAACTTATGCTCTTTGCTTCTTTTCTTAGCGTGGTTATTTGTGACCACTTATAGGGAGCTTCAAGAGTCATCCAACCCTGATGTGATCAGCATCAATGTTGAACTATCCTTCCACCCCAATTTGTGTTCGGCTTCCCTTGATCGCATGCAAATCAAGTTCCACCTCCCACTTCATTTTCAAGCATCAAATAAATCACTCATTTCCAATTTTCTATCTTTTAAATCATTCTAGTCATGATCATAACATCTCCAAGGGATAGAACTCCGTCTATCAGTTATTTCCATACACTTTAATGTTGTTACCTAGGGAATCTTATTCTCACTAGGTTCTATGTCGGTATCATGCCCTTTCATGAATCACTATATAATATATATATACACATATATTTTATCAAAATATAATACACCATTTCACATCTATACACTGTCGGGGTTTTTGTTCCCCGGGAGTTTCTCTACACCCCACACTTGTACCATCACACACAACTGTTAATAAATCAACACACTTATCACAATGGTATTTGCATCTTCTGCGCGCAATTACCACAATTATACCATGAATGAATGTGTATGTTTACATAACACACACACCAATCATCAAAACAAATTATTTTGTGCTATGCACAACATAAATCACGTACACTTGTACAGTAATACACACTAAGTGGTTTTGCGCTCTACCCCCCTTAAAAGGGATTACGCCCACGTAATCAATCACTAAACATTGGCTTAAAATGTTCTTCCGTCGTGAAGTGTTTTAACTTCCACGCGGTCTATTACGCAATGGATTCTGATTAGAGGATCTTAACCATATTGGCGGTTTAGTTCCTAAACCAAGAATTCTCATTGGAGTTTGTTTAAACTCTTAGTTGGTTTCGATTCTGGCCTGTTAGGCTTCTAGGCGTTAATTATTAGCCATTCACTCATGCTCACCATGCACAGTCAACACTTGTATCACTGACTCACTAGTTTCTGCTGCGAAACTCCAATAACTGTAGAGCTTAATTGCCCCTTTTTGTTATTCTTACTGTATTTGTACATCGCCAATATCACCTTTATCTTGGTAATAATGGTTTCTCAACCGATGCGTGGTATTTCTGACCGTGCGCGAATTCGGTGAGTTATAAACTTTCTATCCACTTCCATAACAATTTACTGTGTATACAGCTATGTATTTCACAATGATTGACTTGTTCCCCTCCGACTTAGTGTCGGTTGAGATTGAGATGCTACCTAATGTGTAGCGCTCTCTTGGTTATTTCCAACATTTGGGGTATATTCCATACCGATATTTGGCAGTTAGTGCTACTGTAATCACTTACTGTTAATCATGCCTCCACATTTGGTTTTGTACAAGTACTCTTTTATTGGTGCGGCCTTGCATTTCCTATGCATCGGCCATTATAACATTATTCCTCTACAATTAACATGTTTCCAATTCCTAGCTATCCCACTCGATCATTACTGCGCAAGTGCAATACCAAAACACTCAGTCATACAGAGTGCAGAGGCGTAAACTCTTGACAGCAAATCTCTCATGTGATACGCATGGAATTCACACTGTGTTTCATTGAGATTCCGATCTCGTAATATTGGCTACTGGCTTACTGCCGAGTTTGTTCATCATCACTTACCTTGCATCACCACTGAATTTAATTCATAACTGCTTTTATCTTCCATATCATTATTCAACAGCGCTTACTCAACGGTCGCTTGCTGCGCACCGTGCTCTTAGTTATTGTATAACACTAACTTATATGGTATTTACTGTCACATTATCTTCCACACATATACTTACATTATTCGCATTATGGTTCGTCATTCATTTGGATGACTACTGTATGCTCCTTGAGCATTGATCATTCGAGTCACAATCCGGCATTATCCAGCTCGGTGTTTCACTTTATACACACATACTACTAAGCTAACTGCTCTCTTTCGATAATAATATCGTCCATCCTTAACATATTTCTTGAACTTGATTCACATAACTACCGCTCCTGCGGTCTCACAATATCGAGAGGTATCCCCACTCTTAATGCAGTGGTTCGTTTACCACTCTATTCACTTATACAACATAAACTTCTACAATCAATCGAGTTTATATAACATATCTTGCTTATGGCTTATAAGCCTTATTTGCCTTGAGCTGGGCTCATTGTAGGCTGTCCACACACATGTACTTCTCTGTACAACATTATATGGTTTGGATATTATATTGAGCTCCATGACAAGGTCGTTGCATCACGTTTCCTTTTACGGGATGCCCCTTAGGATTGCTAGTCCGTCTCCTGACAACTTATGTCTAAACTGGGTGTTGGTTTCAACCCTCGTGTTTCTATCACGTTATCTTGTTCAATTATCGTTGATGCAAACACCCTTCAAGGATCGCTCCTGGGTGTCACGTTATCTTAACTGGTTATTATCTTCTTCTGTGAAGATCAACATTTCTTGATAGTGTAGGTACTTATTCTGGGAGTTTCATCCCGTTCATTGCACATTAATGTGTCCACATTAGGCATCTGCTTGCCATGTACAGGCTGGGTTATCGTTCCAGCTATCATGTTTATCACTGAGGATCCTTAAGACGTATACGATGTCTTTACATTACAGTTAGTGCACTTCGCACCTCCTGACTCTTAAACATATCCTTGAAATGAATTCACTAATTCCTTAACTTAACTTGTTCCTTCACTTCAACCATTCATGGTAATCCTTAGCTCTTGTTTGTCTTAAACTGCTGACCGTAGTACGGAGTCGACTACTTCCGTGTTCCGGACTCTACTTGTATACATATGTGGGGTACCATACTGATACATTACTACTTACCCAACTAACCCATAAATAGGTCTGTCAGGCCCACAAGCTCCTATCGGAGTGCGGTCGTCCCACATTACAGTTGGTACACTCGTAGTGTCCGTCACACGCCTAGGTGAAGTATTCTGTTGTCAACTCCCTTATATTGTCCCGTGACAATATGCGTCCCGTGCTTCCCGAACTTAATCGAAGGAAAGTTTATCCACTGTTGTATCCTTGTCAACTGTCCTTGGTTTCACTGGTTTGGTTCTTAAAAGAAGGTAGAAAGAAGCGTTGGTTTGAAAGAAAATTTTGGTTTTGAAAAGAAAGGAGTTTGAATAAATCTGGGTTTGAAAGAAAATTTTCATGGTCTCACAACATCTTCTTACCTTAACCAAGTCCAGCTTCTTGCTGACTGGTGTACTTACAATTACAGAGGTTAGGCTAACAGGCCCTTCCACTGTTATGACGATCACATTTAACTTTATGGTACTTTACCAAGTACTTTGTAGTGGTCATAAATTCCCCGAACAGCCCTGTTATTGCAGCATCTGCTATGGCAAGTGCTCCATGCTAACTGGCTATCGGTTTAACACATACCGGTTGTGGTATTGTTTTTACCCGCACTGTCATCAGTGGCCTTGTTTGCCGCACTGATCTTACTGTCTTGATAATAACTCCTCTGGGTAACCTTTCACTGTCTTCATATGATAATCATCAACTAGGGTGTTTCCCACTCTGGGAGACCCCCCTTTTTTTGTATTGTTTCCTCTTCGTAGCCCGTTCCACGTATTTGTCGTGGTTACTGAGACTTGTCTCTTGTTTGGGTACTACGTTGTAGTTCCTTTGTCGGTTGGTGTACCGTTGATGTATCACTTAACAATTGTGGTTCCGTAGACACTCGTCTCGGGTTTCACTAATCCACTTCTTGCCTGTTGCATGGTCGGTGCGTTGCAAGCTGGTTGTTCTCGACTGCTCAGCATGTCGACCCAGGTTGCCGGAAATTCTATTCCCTTATACACAAAATTCTTCATTCTTCGCTATTAAATGCGGTTAACAATGTTCAGATGGAAACCGTCTCCGGGATTCCCAGTTTTCGGGATCTACCGTATGACAGGTCTTCCGTACTCTAAAGGTATTTAATAACAGCCATATCGGGTATTCCCGAGTAAGAGTGGACTTTCATCTCCCTGGCATTGTTTCCCAAGTTATATAACAGGGATTGTGGAGGGCGGGAAGGATATTGTAGATTTCCAGTACACACTGGTAATTCCTATCTAGCGTATCTCTCACGCTATCACTCAACCCTTAACCCAAAGTACTTAAATCCTAACTCGGTACATCCTAAGCTCGGTAATTCAGTCATCAGAGCGATACTTCGCTCTGATACCACTTTTTGTAACACCCCATCCAACAACAACCACGTAACAACATTCTGCAGCGGAAAATTTACTACTACACATTACTTAACTCGTTGGTGTTACACGCCGTTAACCACCCACGTGGCTAACAAGGCTATTACATAGACATTGTACCGGTCTGATGGACTAGATTCCCGAGCGACTACACATTACTGACCCTTCCATTAACAATAGAAACAACATACACCTTCCAACTGTACCGAGTATTCACAAACTAATGCCGATAACAATCTCGGTCTTACTACACCTACAGTACATATACAATTTAAATGATTACCCATGTACAATGACTACCCCGTCCTACTCTCGAACGGCTTCCAGCTCTCTGTACCTGAAATAGGAAAAGAAGAGAAAGGGTGGCCCCCAAGGGGCTCAGCACCTTTGCTGGTATGGTAATCCCGCAGCCCACATGCTACCGGGCCACGCACAACTAATTGTCGTCTTAGCATGCGATTGATTATATTTAAATCATGCATGCAACTGTAAACACACAACACAACATTTCGCCTCAATGGGCTCAACAAACGAATAATACATCCTTACTTGATAAGTCACTCATGGTATTCATTATCCCTAGAGTGTTCCTCCTCTAATGGAGCTACTTCCTTAATAGGCGACACTTGCCCTTAAATCGGGTTATCCTTAAACGCCTCTATCACACACTGGGATTCATTTCCATGATCCACACACTCCATATCTTACAACATATAACATTCCTAACATAACAAAACATAATAACACTTTTCACGTTTCGACGTGCGCATGACAACATCGCAATAGGAATTGCATTACAACAACATCACATAACATAACGGGAACGGTCCTCTTAGAAACCGACCCAAACATAGTTAATTCACTGGTGAGCCTAGAGAATGGTGTCACCCTCATGGTAAGCTCGTTATACAACAACAACAACACTCATTACCGTCCTAATAGTCGGACGAGTAACTTAAGTTAAGATGGTTCGGGTTTGGAGGCCCGAACACACCACACAAACACATGTTCCCCCTAAACCGATCTTAAGTCAGAATAGCTAAGCTTTGGAATAAGCTCATGGAGATCATAACCCGTGAGGGAAACAACCATAACAGAGAAGGGTAGGCTAAGAAGGATACCCACTCCCAAACAACGCGCGGCCGGCCAAACCGGATTCCTCACCACTGTTAGTACATACTTACTTTAGATATTAGTTAGAATCCCACTATAGAGTCTATCACATCTACACAACATACAGTATTACAACTGGGTTAAACATACAAGAGAGGTCCTTACATACACACACACAAATATCACATAATTAACACACACGCATAGCCATGGTTAGAACGTCCCATGGTTCGGTCGTTTAATCCGAATACCGAACTCTCATGTGATTCTAGCTCAGTTATCTAAGGTTTAACACCTTCGAGGTTAAATGGTATCGGAGTTGAACACGCCACATATATGAATTACTGTAAACTCATTACATGTTTTATCTTACAACGTGGCAAACATACAGAAAAACACATTGGCATACAAGCCGGTGTAATCCGGTAGGACACAGGTTGCAAGAAAACCATACCTGTCACCGGAGTCCACTTTACCACGTCCACTTATGTTCCTCGAGCAATTCTCGAACAACTGATAACATTACATGTACTTTTATTAACACCGGGGTAGCATGATTATTTAATGTCTAATGCTTATAACTTTTCCCGTTAACTTAGTTACATACTTCACTTTTTAACTTGTTTTACTTTTACATTTTAATACATCTTTTCCCCCACTAAATTGTCATTATAACCCACCTAACATGTCTTAAACAACCTTATAACATCATTACTAATCAATCCCCATCATTACATATCATTTTATAACCTTAAACCATGTTTTTGTCCGACCGACCTTACCGACCGACCTTGCACAAGGTCGGTCCATTCCAGAACACTTTACCGTCAAAATTTCTACTCCGACCGACCTTGTAAGTTCGGTCGCATGTTCGGTCCATTCCCGAGAGTTTCTTCCCTTTGAAAATTCAGCCCGACCGAACTTGCCAAGTCCGGTCCCATGTTCGGTCGATTCCAGAAACTTAATCCGTACACAAAATACAAGCCCGACCGACCTTGCAAGTCCGGTCCCCAGGTCGGTCCATTCCAGACCTTTATTTTCCTTTGCCCATTTAACTCCAAACTTCACCTCATATCCCTAATATGTCCTAACCTCATTTTGGGCACTTCAAACACATCTTTATCCATGTACTAAACTCTTTAAATCACACTCCAAAAACCATCTTATATCATTCACAAATTTCACAAAATTCTTAGCACTTGGAATGTTTCCTCCTTAAGATTTCTAAGTGGTATTTCACCAATAATGACCACTATACCAAGGTGTTTCCTCTACACCTTAACATCATCTCTCAAACTTCTTTTCTTACTAACTAAATCTCCTTTTTCACATCTTACCTAAACATCACTTCTTCCTTGTACATCAACATTCCTAAACATTAAACAAACTTCTCCAAGACTTAAATACATTCTCAAAAACACACATTGAATTCCTAGAACTTCCAAGATAATACCTAAATCCTTGTATCACTCTAAATCACCTTAATGCATGTTTCTTTCACTAGAAAAACACTTGTTCACCTTTAACACTTCCTAGTTCACCAAAACTTGTTTAAATCACTTAGAACTTCTTATACATTTTCCAAATTTGGCCATAGCTTCTCTTGTATATACTCACATCCAAACACTTAGGTTTTTACCTTATTTCATTCAAGAACACCTAAAATCCATCAAACACATTTTATACACAAACTTCACACATTTAGCACCACATCACAATATAGTGCATAAGCTTAAATTGCTTGGCACTTAGGCCCTTAAATAACATGGCTCTTAGGCCCTTAAATTGCATAAACCTTAAACACTGAATTTCTCACATAAGTAATGCCTTTGACCTGCAAATACACCCAACAATACATATGCCCTTAATAAACTCCTTGAGAGCATTTCTCTAGGTCATTCACCATTGGCTCCTTAGGTATTTTATTAAGCAAATCAAGCTCATTTTCCTAAGGCATTTAAACTACATTGAGATAGTTTGTTTACCTCTTTTTCCTCACAAACTTCTTTCTTGTTTCCTTGTAAACTGGTAGGATGTTTGGTTGTTTGTCAACTTCTAAACAATGTACAAATAATAGAATGAGTATTCAAGCATTATGCTTCATCTCATTGTAAACCCTAGGCACATATATTGTCTTAATACATTAAGGTAATTGTTTTACCTTGGAATTGGAAGAGAGCTTGAATAAGTATCAAGAGAGGACTCCTCCTAGCCCTTGCAAGGTTCAAATGGAGCTAAAATAAGCAAGGTAAAGACACCATTGTGAGGTGAATTTTCGGACACACAAAACATGAAGGAAACATCATTTTTCTTTGAGTTTCCTTACCTTGAAGCAAAGGAGAACAATAATATGTGAAAAGGTGAGCTCAAGCTCCATCAATGGTGAATCTCCTTGGCACCGAAATGAGGCTTTTGAAGATTTGAAAAGATAGAAGTGTAGAGCTTGCTCCAACTAGAAGAATGGTGGTCTTGAAATTGAATTTGGACCATGGAGCTAGAAGTTACAAGTGAAAGAAGATTGAGAATTGTATATGGCTGAGCAACCGTAGAAGAGAGCATGAAGGGAGGAAGAAGACGTGTGAATGAAAGGAAATGAAAGAAAGAAGATGAGTTCTACTTTTGGAAGATATTTATGTTAAAGTAAATAGTTTTTTTTGCTTATTACTTACCTTAGTTATTTGATTGGCCAAGTGTGGTGAGTCACACATGGAGAAACCGGCCCGTTAATGTTTTAGGCCTAGTCATGGTCTTTGTTACCAATTTAATTACTTATAACAACATATGTTACAACTAGCTTATTTTAGTTACTATTCACTAAAACAAGGCAAAGACATAGATGAAATTTTTGATTTCCCATTGATATAGACTTCCAATGTGATACTATATAGTACACATGTTAATTAAAGGGTAATGATGGACATATAGCCATTCAAAACTCATTTACAAGACAATTTTTCAAAACGTGCTTTAAGACTCCTAAAGCACATTTGTGTTTTAACCTGTTTTCAAGCTTGGTTTTCTTTGGTAATTGATTTATATGTTCATTAACATATTTATAAGGTATAGGTATGACCATTAGGTCTTATACAAATTTATCCCAAGCTTAGAGCACATTTTGCTCTTATTGACTTTAAGGTATTTTCTTGTATTTTATTTGTTTAAATTGTCTACCAAAGTTTCCTAAGGACTTAATTAGCCTTATTAATCATAATTGAATATTATTAAGTCTTGGTAGGCTCTTTGGGTCCTAACCAAGTTCACTCCTAGCTTAGAGCATGTTTTGCTCAAACTGTATCTTAGTGCTTTATTGCATTTTACTATGGTTTAAATTGTTCCACTGATGTTTCTAAGGCACTTTTAGCCTTTACATACCATAGTTTAAATGTTTAACAACATATCAAGGTTTGGGGTATTTCATTAATAGGACGTGTGCGTAGGTATATTATACCGGCGATCCTCACTATGGGATCATTTAAGAGATTACGTATTGTTTTCTTATTCTCATTACACAAGTTTTACCTTCCTTCTCTTGCACCGAGTCAAGGGATATAGGTTAGATCTCGTGACTTTATTATATAGGTGCTATTCACTCTTGTTTCTTAAAGGATCACATTTGTGAATTTTTCTTATTTACTTGGTCTCATTACACAAGCTTCCTTTATTCCCTGGCACCGAGTCAGGGGATATAGATTAGATCCCGAGACTTTATTATGTAGGTCGTAACACCCCCAAACACTGGCCTAGGAGTTAGGGGTATTACACGCCGCGTATTATTACATAATAACGCAAGGCTCTAATAAGCAAACTTAAACAGATAAACAAATAAGGCCCAAACGAAATTCTTAAATAAAGTATAACCGAAATGATGTCGTAACATCCCAAAAGTAATACAAAACCCACCAAACTAATATCAGAGGCGGAAGCTAACAAAGAGGCCCAAAGGCTCAAATTCAAATACAAAGTCTCAAAAGAATCAAAGTAACAGATGAACTAAACTCTAGAGCTGCAATGGCCCTCGCTGATCAATCTGCAATGTTAGATAAAGTAGGGGAATGAGCACACAACTATGCCCAGTATGACCAACTTCATCAACCAGCATGCTCAAACATTTTACAGAATGTTAAAATCAGAAAGCGTCGAAAGAGTCCAAGAGCATGTCAGAAAACAGAAGCAGAAGTCCAGTCCACACCATAAGGGACTAAACAGAGCAGAAGCAGACAGAAGCAGAAAACAGAGTGGGACACTAGTTGATCACAGTATACAGACAGAACAAAACACAAGCTCGTGAATAGAACGAGGAAACCTCACTCATAAACATGAACAGGTGTAAACACCGTGAACACAGAACGGGAACATCATCCGTGAACAGAAGGATCCTACATAGCGCGCTATCGGACAGCAAAACCAGCCATCCAAAGGCCATAGACACAGAGATAACTAGTGTCCACAAGCAGAAGCTTAAAACAATTAAGCATATGTGCACCCAGGACCATAAACCAAGAAAGCATATAGATAGCTTGAGAAATCAGAAGGGGAATCCAACCCGCAAACTGAAGTCAAAACGGGCTCAAACGAGCAAGTTATTGTCAAAAACAGAGGCATGTACGAACTTGTGTTCCGGACATCAATGTTCGGACACAAGTCGACTCAGAAGATAAATCAGCACAGATGTCTCGAACATTTTCCGAACTACTAATTTCGGACACAGTCGACAACTTCAAAACAGTAGAAGAGTCAGAGGTGTCGCGAACATCCCAAGTTCGGACTGATGTTCGGTAATTTCACGTTACGAAAACGAATACGCGCAGAGTCCGAACTTGTGTCCGGACATCAGATGT